>LR812538.1:52480571-52744516 GCA_903798195.1 Danio kyathit | reverse complement strand
TATTTTCACTGCTGAAAGTCCAAACACTGAAGAGCAAATCTATCGATGCGCAGCTCCACAAGTCCCAAACCAAGCAAGCCAGTGGCGACAGTGCCGAGGAACAAACTTCACCAATTGACGAAAGTGAAGTTAAAAATTATGGAGACCTCCGGATAAGAAAAAAAAACAGACTTACATAAGCGTAGATGTGGTTCAAATTATAATGTCTTTTTGGGAAGTGTTACCTGCTCCGGCTAATTAATGCAGCCTAACAATCCTTTAGAGGATTTGGATTTCAAAAGCATTTGTGTTTTATGTGTATGCTAATGCAAAGAGATGTGTCTTTAATCTAGTTTTAAACTGACAGAGTGTGTCTGCTTCCCAAACTGTGCTAGGAAGGCTGTTCCAGAGTTTAGGTGCCAGATATGAGAAAGATCTACCGCCTACAGTTGATTTTGATATTCTGGGAATAATCAATTGTTTATAATTAATTGAACATAGTGGATGTGAGGGGCTGTATTACATCAGGAGCTCCCTCAAATACTAACAGGTCCTTTGTATAATTAGCACTTCTTGTGTGTATTGCCTCTTCTTGAATCGATAAATGCCTTCTCAATTGTAAGTCACGTTTTAACTAAAAATAAGCTTTTCTGTTGTAGAATTTAAATAATTTTTTGTTTTTTTTTGTTTTTAGTCTAATATATAGACAAAGTGGCATACATTTATTAGCCATAAACAATATAATCTGGCATCAGTCACAATTTTGTACATTCTTAGTTTACAGAAAGTCAAAAACAAGTCTCCGACATGTGATTTAATCAACCCAGGCTCATTCTAAAAAAGTACCCCTATATACATTTCTGGAGAGCACCAAATACGTCCCAGGAGCTACATTTTTTTTTCTCGCGAATCCACCAAAGGCAGATGTGTACGCTTTATGAGATTATTAGATTAGATTAGATTAAATTATTATAAGATATTTCTCTCGCAAGTGCCATTTGTGTCTGCTGTTCTCGTGTAAATCCACCAGAGGCCGCTGTCGACTGACTGACTGATCAACTGACCGATATCCCCACCCACACCCTTCCCTAAACCCAACCAATAGTGTTTTCAAAAGCACCAATTGACCAGCGTCCACCACCTTCCCTAAACCCAACTGGCAGTGTTTTCAAAAGCAATCCAGAAAAAGAAAAGTCCCTGATTTTTACCACATTTTCGGATTTGACCACATTCTAACCCTGTTAATTACTTGTTTATTTATTTTTTTGGCTTTTGTTATTGTCTTACCTGCTTTCTGGAACCGTTCTTCGCAGGGCTCGAACCCCATCGTCACGGTCAACTTCTCTCTGCGTCTTAAGTCCACCGACATATGCTGCGAGCCACTGGTCATACTGGTAACAGCTGGAAAGCCGTCCATATGGAGGTAAGCAATCAGCTGCTAGCGCAAAAAGGAACAGCGTCATACTGCCCCGTAGGGTTCATTTTAAAGATGAAATACAGCCATATGTACTTTTGGCTACATAATTCGCGATCTCCAGAAATGTATATAGGTCTACGTTTTCAGAATGAGCCTATGTTGGTAGTATTTAAATGATTGCCTTTTTTTGTGTATTATGTAGACAAAGTGGCATACATTTATCAGCCATAAACAATATAATCTTGCGTCAGTTACATTTTTGTGCATCCTTAGTTTACAGAAAGTCAAAATGGAGCCTCCGACATTGATTTATTGGAAAATCTATAGCAGATTACATTTAAAATGCTGATAGAATATGTATATGATCTATATAGGATTAAAAATCTCATGGTTATTGAACTGGATGGTCTCTATGTCTGTGTTTATCCTCTATAAATGACCTTTCTATTTTCGTAAATAATTGTTTATTTGCATGAACGTAGGATCTCAAGTCAGTTTATTAAAAAGTCAAACCCATGTCTCTGCTTGTAGCTCTTTCCATCAAATCTTATGAAACCATTATAGGGGCCAGGTGTATGTTACAAACATCGAAATACATGCATTCACCATTTCCCACCCCTACACATACAACATAAACACACACACACACACACACACACACACACACAGAATCAGGAGAGAAAAAAAGAGAAGAAATCCAAAGGTCTGCATGCATTTTCAATTAACGTCTTCCGCTCGCAGATCTTAACTTTCCATCAAAATCAGCCAAGTCCCACAGCCTCCGCTCGCATGGAACCATCTGATATAAATATAACTTTGCAGCACGTCAGGTTAGAAAGCCATAAATACAGCTTGACGTATTCGCAAAAGACCCACCGTACCTTTCTCATCGCCCCCCAAAGATATAGAGGTGCTCTGCACAGGGATATCACATGTTGAATTATCACAGCTACTGTTTAGCAGCTTACAGTTCAGAACGGAGCCGCTGGTGTTTTATATCTTTGTGGCCCAGAAACTTGAAAGATATGGATGAGCAGGCCCATATGTTTTGATGGAGGTAATCTGCCAGATAGATTGCGGTTTCTCTCTCCTGTAGACGTCGTCTCCCTTCTGTGAGCAACACACTTTTTTTTTGTTTTTTTGAACATGCCGGAGATAAATATAAGTCAATGTATTATGTGATCTGACAGTCAGGTCTGGCTGCGCGTAGCTTGGCAATGTGTGCGGTGCTCCGAATGTAGTCTGAATGCAAAACAGTGAGGAGTGTTATTAAGTAGTGATGTTATTACAGCTGAGGCAGTACATCTGTCAGAAATGTCATCAAGGGTCATGTGATTAATTCAGACTTGGCTGAGCCTACTGTTTGATTAATATTCAAGCACGGTGGCTCAGTGGTTAGCACTGTCACCTCACAGCAAGAAGGTCGCTGGTTCGAGTCCCGGCCAGTTGGCATTTCTGTGTGGAGTTTGCATGTTCTCCGTGTGTTCACATGGGTCTTTTCTGGGTGCTCCGGTTTCCCCCACAGTCAAAGACATGCGCTATAGGTGAATTAAATAAACTAAATTGTCCATAGTGTATGAGTGTGTGTGTATAAATAAGTGTGTATTAATGTTTCCCAGTACTGGGTTGTGGCTGGAAGGGCAAACATATGTCTAAAACATATGCTGGAGTAGTTGGCGGTTATTTGCACTGTGGCGACCTCTAGGGTTGTCACGATACTGGAATTCGGTACAAATCGATGCTGAAATTTTAAAAATGTCCATTTCCCTCTAACATTTGAGCGCTGTTGAGCACGTTCTTAAACAGCGCTGATTTGCCATTGTGTTCACGTGCTTAACAGAAATGACTGTGATTGGCCGTAAAGGTCATCAGTTAACCGAACTCACTGCGGTTTACTGAGTGTAAACCTAGATACAGGGACACTGGAGCACTTTAAACTGTCAGTCACACTCGTATTCACACACTACGGCCAATTTTGTTTATCCAATTCACCTATATATAGCACATGTCTTTGGACTTTGGGGGAAACCAGAGCACTCGGACGAACCCCATACCAATATGGGGAGAACATGCAAACTCCACACAGAAATGCCAAATTGCCCAACCGGGACATGAACCAGCGACCTTCTTGCTATGAGGCGACAGTGCTAACCACTGAGCCACTGTGCTGCCTAGTTACAATTTAAGTTTTACAAAAAAAATAATAATAACTGTAATTCTACATTTTTACAAAAGCACCTATCGGCCTTAAATAGCTTGAAACCCAATAACTGCTACCTGCAACTATATTATTACATTTGTATTTAAAAAACAACCAGCATATTATTATATCTTTCTCGCTCTTTTTTGGAAATTATGTTCATCTTTTGGCTGAAAGTACTAACCGTGCCTGCTATTTTTTTTTGTGTGATTTTAATATTTTAAGATTAACAACAAATGTTTTAGTAAATATTTTAGTACATGTATTATTAGTATTATTTTTATAATAAATAATACATTTATAATAATTTATAATAAATAATTGTATTTTTATAATAGTATTAGTATTATTTAGTAAATTAGTATTTACTAATGTTTTTGTAAATATTTTAGTAAATGAAACTGAAACTAAGACTACTGGTCAAAAAACATTTTCATTAACTGAAGTCATATTAGTATGAAAAACTAAAATTAAATAAAAAAAAGGCACTGAAAAACAAATAAATTATTATATACAAAAACTAGATCATATTTTGTATATAATTATTATATATAATTACTGACACAGTGGCGCAGTAGGTAGTGCTGTCGCCTCACGGCAAGAAGGTCGCTGGGTCGCAGGTTCAAACCTCGGTTGGGTCAGTTGCCGTTTCTGTGTGAAGTTTGCATGTTCTCCCTGTGTTCGCGTGGGTTTCCTCCGGGTGCTCCGGTTTCCCCCACAGTCCAAAGACGTGTGGTACAGGTGAATTGGGACTAAAATCGTCCGTAGTGTATGAGTGTGGATGAGTGTATGGATATTTCCCAGAGATGGGTTGCGGCTGGAAGGGCATCCGCTGTGTAAAACATGTGCTGGATAAGTTGGCGGTTCTTTCCACCACAGGGGAATAAAGGGACTAAGCCGACAAGAAAATGAATGAATTATTGATAGTTATTATTAATAGTTGGTGACGTGGTGGCACAGTAGGTAGTGCTGTCGCCTCACAGCAAGAAGGTCGCTGGTTTGAGCCTCGGCTGGGTCAGTTGGCATTTCTGTGTGGAGTTTGCATGTGTTTGCGTGGGTTTCCTCCTGGTGCTCTGGTTTCCCCCACAAGTCCAAAGACATGCGGTACAGGTGAATTGGGTAGGCTAAATTGTCCGTAGTGAATCAGTGTGTATGGATGTTTCCCAGTGATGGGTTGCAGCTGGAAGGGCATCCGCTGCGTAAGAACATGCTGGATAAGTTGGTGGTTCATTCCGCTGTGGCGACCCCAGATTAATAAAGGGACTAAGCCGAAAATGAATGAATGAATGAATTATTAGTTACTAGGATATAATTATTATATGCAAAAACATATTTTCTATGTAAACACTTTTCTTCAGTTGCCAAAAAATGTGAACTAGTCATGTTTTACTACATATATTATCTTTAAAATATGAAGAACTTTTACTTTTATTCTTTTAAGCTGTACAATTTCAGATTCAGTGTCTTTTCAAACAGTTATTTTACTTTTACTAGTAAAAAGAGGTTTGCACAAGTGTTCATAAAAACAAATTTAAAAATGCTAACCACCAATAACCTTGGTTTGCTGCCATTTTGTCAGACAGACATTGCTGTTCTGTCTAAGAGTGTAGTTATTGGCAAGTCCAGCAAAACCAGACATCATCCCGATGGTCTGAAATCTCATTACATGCACAAACAGCGAAAATAAACAACAAGTAACGTCAAACATCCACAATGCTTTAGCCAAACAGCCTTGCCATTCACATTTAGCTGCACCTGTAATAAGGCCCAGTGCATTTAGGTCCACTAAAAGGCTGCTTGGTTCTGTTTCAGGCCTCGTGCCCAGTGAGGAGCCCTGGCAGCGCTGCAGAACGGGATATTTAGGCTGTAAGAGCACCAGGTGAGTAATAAGGCAGAAAAGACTAGATGTTCATGCCAGAGCCTCCTGAAAGGATGTCATTTTGCCTCATGCAAATTTCCGCACCGATCGCTAGTATCAGCTGAAGCATATTAGTGTTATCGTTGGCAGCGCATAGCAGGCGGAGAAACATATTGAAAATTTTGAAAAGGTCTCGCAAAAAACTCTTACGGGATTACCTTACAGATACTTTCCACGGTTGAGAGCCGCTGAATGGGAGCATTGTACAGTGGGCTTCAACCCAGGAAAGTAAACTTTGTCAGGACCCAGTTCATTAGCACCTAGTTTAGTGTTTGAAGCATGTCGTTTAGGGAAACCCCCTGCTCCAGCACGTACACGTATATATGTTCAAGAAGACCCAGACCCTTCAGGGGGATTTCCAGCGCAAATCGTTCCAGAGCCGACAAAACTTGGAGAGATTTAGGCTACTCTGTGCTCTGTACGTCATGTTTACCAGAGAAGACGTGTTTTAAAGCCTTATTATGACCAGTGTTGCCAAGCGCCTTCGGGGAAAAGTGGTTAAAGGGATAGTTCACCCACAAACTAACATTTTGGCATCATTTACTCTCCCTTCACTTGTTTCAATCCTATTTGACTTTCTTTTATTGAACACAAAGGAAGATATTTTAAAGAAAGATCGAAATTTGTAACCATCGGCTTCCCTTTGTGTTTGTTTTTCCTACTTTCTTCAAGAGTGCAGATGCAAAAAATCTCCATCAGAATTCCATCAGAACTTTTTCTTCTAAAATGACCATTTTTATCAAGCTCCTGTGTGTAGGTTCAGTAATTTCACTTTTATGGCAACAAATAACTTCTTTTCATGGTCTTTAAAGTGAAATAACTCAACATAAACAAAGGAAGCTGAGAATAATGCTCATTTCTGATGGAAATTTAGGACAGCACAGGTTTTTTTTGCACAGGTTTTCACATCTAAACACTTCGTATCTTCTTTTGTGTTCAGCAGAAGAAAAAAACTTAAGGTTCATAACCACTTAAGGGTGAGTTAATAGTCAGTAAATTTTAATTTTTGGGTGAACTATGCCTTTAAAGCCTGCTTGAGATCTCACTAAATGTCACCATATGATGTCATGTACTAATTAGCATATTGATTATATCGTATCAGCCATTTGTTTTCTGTTAATTCTGAGTATTAGTATTTTAAGATTTTATTTATTAGTGAGTTAGTAAAGTTTATTTTTAAAGCACATTTAACTTCAGTTTGGCACTGACCAAAGTGCTAAAAACACACACACACACACTGTATATTATTACTGTTACTGTATATATATAAAAATATAAATATATAAATGTTTTACTGAACCCAAAAGAAGATATTTTAGAAGAAAGCTGGAAACTGGCAACCACTGACTTCTACAGTAAAAACAAATGTTATGGAAGTCAATGGTTACTGATTTTCAACATTCTTCAGAATATCTTCTTTTGTTTTCAACAGAAAAAAGACACTTAAAGAGCTTTATGAAGTAAAGGGTGAGTAAAGATGACTGAATGATCAGTTTTGGGTGAACTTTAAAACTACAGTATATGCAGTCACTTCTAATTCGCTCCATTAGACTGCTAAAATGTGGGTTCATAAACCAAACATCGTCTGCCAAATATGATTTCAGCTATATTTATTTTTGAGAGAACAGAGAAAACATTACTATCGACAGAAAGTATGCCCTTTTTATTGTTAGTTAATCACCAAATTGTAAAAATATGAAATGCATATTTAAATTTCACCGTAATAGCTTTGTGTTGCAATGCATGAATGAAAGCTGCATCAACAATGGGAATTGTATCAGCGTATTAATTCTGCATATTAGTATTTTAAATCAGCCAAATTCACAGGAAAAACGTATTTACTGCGCATATATATATATATATTTTATGAACCTAAAAGCTGGAATATGGCAACAATTGACTTCCACAGTAGGAAAAACAAATGCTAAGTCAATGGTTACTGGTTTTCAACATTCTTCAAAATATTTTCTTTTGTGTTCAACAGAAGAAAGAAACTCAAAGAGGTCTGTGAAGTAATGGGTGAGTAAATGATGACTGAATTATTAAATAAATCAGCTAAATTCTCAATAAAAATGATCTTATATACTCTACTTTTTTTTTTTTGATGAACACAAAGATATTCTGACAAAAGCAGATAATCATTGACTTCCACAGTAGGTAAAACAAATGCTAAGTCAATGGTTACTGGTTTTCAGCATTCTTCAGAACATCATCTTTTGTGTTTAACAGAAGACAGAAACTCTAAAAGGTTTGCAACCATTTGAGGGTGAGTAAATTAACATTTTTTTGGGTGAACAATCTCAATAATCTTGGAGTTTATTAACTGTTTGGAGTCTTATCTATTATACAGTATATTGTGTAGAACTGCTGCTGAACTGTAAACACTCTGCTTGAATCCTTATATATCCTTTTCATATACTTTAAACCTTTGATCAATTTGTTAAAAAAAAAGCAAGACTTAATATCTTAAAGAATCAAGCTTTTTAAATAAATTCATCACCATTTAAGATTCAGTTAAGCTGTTTGTACTGAAAACCAAGACCAAAATAGTGAGGAAGAACATTGTTTTGTGCGGTGCTGACATTGTTTGTATGTCTTGTTCTTTCCTTTCTCCTCATTTTCCCTTTGCTAACACTCATAGTTTCCTCGGTCTGTCTCTTTGTTTTATACAACGGAGGCGTCCTGAGCGAGGGATACCCCTCTGTTAGACAGCGCTGGAAAAAAAAGAGAGCTCTGTTTGGCCCTGCGATGAGTCCGATTAAAGGGAAGCTTGTTTGCACCTGTTTTCCGACTTCTGAAGAGCAAATGTTTAGAGTTTCCACTTTGACTTTTTCCATTCGCTTATTCGTTTACATTTCACGTTTCTAACTTTACTCGGACACTGGCTTTGACAGACGTCACAGGCAACCTCGTATTTACGCGTCAATCCTATAATCTGCTTTTAAAACGAGTGTAATTATGTGTATGAGAGCTCTCCTACTGGGTTTAAAGTTTCCAAAAGCAATAATTCTCGGACATCAGCTGCGGTGTGGGCAGGTATGGGGATGCATCATGACTGTGAATGGAGCTGTAGAAGTTGCTGCTTTACTCAAGCTCAAATTCTGTGTTTAAAAGCTACTTCAAATATTAAATAAGACCGATTTGGGAATGGGAATTACAGAGTGACTAGGCCAAGAAAGCAACAACACATAACAATAATAATATACACTCACTGGCCACTTTATTAGGTACAACTTACTAGTACCGGGTTGGACCCACTTTTACCTTCAGAACTGCCTTAATCCTTTGCAACGATTCAACAAGGTACTGGAAATATTGCTCAGAGATTTTGATCCATATTGACATGATAGCATCATGCAGTTGCTGCAGATTTGTCAGCTGCACATCTATGATGTGAATCTCCCGTTCTACCACATCCCAAAGGTGTTTTTTTTTGGATTGAGATCTGTTGACTGTGGAGGCCATTTGAGTACAGTGAACTCATTGTCATGTTCAAGAATTCAGTCTGAGATGATTCACACTTTATGTGCGTGTTATCCTCCTGGAAGTAGCCATCAGAAGATGGATACATTGTCGTCATAAAGGGATAGACATGTTCAGCAACAATACTCAGGTAGGCTGTGGCATTGACACAATGCTCAATTGGTACTAATGGGCCCAAAGTGTGCCAAGAAAATATTCCCCACACCATTACACCACCACCACCAGCCTGAACCGTTGAGGCAGGATGGATCCATGCTTTCATGTTGTTGACGCCAAATTCTGACCATCTGAATGTCGCAGCAGAAATCGAGACTCATCAGACCAGGCAACGTTTTTCCAATCTTCTATTTTCCAATTTTGGTGATCCTTTGCGAATTGTAGCCTCAGTTTCCTGTTCTTGGCTGACAGGAGTGGTACCCGGTGTGGTCTTCTGCTGCTGTAGCTTATCTGCCTTAATGTTCGACCTTTTGTGCACTCAGAGATGCTCTTCTGCATACCTTGGTTGTAGCGAGTGGTTATTTGAGTTATTTGAGCCCAGTCTGGCCATTCTCCTCTGACCTCTGGCATCAACAAGGCATTTGCCCCCACAGAAATGCCGCTCACTGGATATTTTCTCTTCTTTAGACAATTCTTTGTAACCTCTAGAGATGGTTATGCGTGAAAATCCCAGTAGATCAGCAGTTTCTGAAATACTCAGACTAGCCCGTCTGGCACCAACAACCATGACACGTTCAAAGTCACTTAAATCACCTTTCTTCCCCATTCTGATGCTCAGTTTGAACTGCAGCAGATCGCCTTGACCACGTCTACATGCCTAAATGCATTGAGTTGCTGCTATGGGATTGGCTGATTAGAAATTTGCGTTAACGAGCAGTTGGACAGTGTACCTATTAAAGTGGCCGGTGAGTGTATAATACATAAACAATTGTATTACACAAAAACACATCTCCATATTCCCCAAAGGATAATGCCACAACTTGTTAAAAGTAACTCATACATAGTGTACATTCAAAAAAGTACTTTTTTTAGTCTTGTTCAAGCCACTTTTTTAAAATTGATGAAGCACACAATTCTTAAGGTTTTTTGGGACAGCTTAATTGTTTTATGTTCAATCCACTTAAATCTGTAAAAACGATTAAAGGTTTGTAAAAGTTAACTTAATAGATTTGGGTTAGAGCAACATGAAGGAATTGTGTATATTTATTACAGTGTATGTAATGATGGAAGCAAAATACAATACAATACAATACAATTCAATACAATATTTATAAAGCACATTTAAAAACAACTAAAGTTGACCAAAGTGCTGGTCTCAGGAGGACTAAAAGACTGAGAAAAAAATAAAAAAATAAATGGTAAAAAGAAAAGAAGATTAATCAGTAAAAGCAGTAGTAGCACTACTGTAGTAATCAAGGAGTATTAAAGCGAGAGTAAATGGATAGGTGTGAAGTGATCGTCTAATGTGTTGTATTTAAAAGAAAATACAATTTTGTTAAATATTAAGTTATTAAATGCTTGTTGTTGGCAATTGGGTGAAATCTAGTGGTTTAAAGAATATAGTGGCAAAATAAAAAGCTGTTTGAAATTATAATTATAAAGAATTAGTATTTTGGTGCAGCAATGTGATCATTAAATAAAAACATTTTGCATGTCATCAAATGTTTGTTTGCTCTACATATACTATAATTATGCTATAATGTTTTATTTCTATTGTTTTGTCATGGTTTATGTGGCTCTGGTATATGTTCTTGTTTTGTCAAATAAAAAAGAGTCAAGGTAAATCATTGAAAAAAAAAAAGTAAAATTAAAATATTAAATATAATTAATAATTAATTATACTACATAATTAATAAATTGCCAAAACATTTTTATTAAGATGCTATCATGTTTGTTTTTTATTTTTTTTTTTTTTGTATTTCATGTTTTATTTTTATGTGACATCTTATGCATTAAAAATACATAGATTTTATTTACTTTAAGATTCTTTTGTATAAAATGTATAATAAACTATCAATTATTTTATATATATATATATATATATATATATATATATATATATATATATATATATATATATATATATATATATATATATATATATATATATATATATATATACAGTATATACAGTTTAAGTCAGAATTATTAGCACCCCTGTTTATTCCCCTTTCCCCAATTTCTGTTTAATGGAGAGAAGATTTTTTCAACACATTTCTAATCATAATAGTTTTAATAACTCATTTCTAGTAGCTGATTTATTTTATTTTTACCATGATGACAGTAAATAATATTTGACTAGATATTTTTCAAGACACTTCTATACAGCTTAAAGTGACATTTAAAGGCTTAACTAGGTTAATTAGGTTAACTAGGCAGGTTAGGGTAATTAGGCAAGCTATTGTATAACGATGGTTTGTTCTGTAGACTATTGAAAAAACTATAGCTTAAAGGGGCTAATAATTTTGACCTTAAAACGGTTTAAAAAAAATTTAAAACTGCTTTTATTCTAGCTGAAATAAAACAAATAAGACTTTCTCCAGAAGAAAAAATATTATCAGAGATATTGTGAAAATTTCCTTTGCTTTGTTAAACACTATTTGGGTAATATTTAAAAAAGAAAAAGAAATTCAAAGGGGGGCTAATAATTCTGACTTCAAGTGTATATATTTCAATTATCATAAATTAATAAATGTCATAAATTAATATAAATAAATAAATAAATAAAATGTCATGGTTATAATTTCAATTAACTACAAGAACCTGTTACATGGTTAGATACTGCTATCCATAAAGTGTCATAGCCACTGTTCTTAAGTAGGGCCAAATCAGATTTGTCCTCTAATCCTTCCCAGAATAAGGAACATAGAACAGCTTTGTTAAAAATATCTTTTCCATGACTTGAATCATTCAGCAGGACCTCTGCGTTCCTTCCAAAGATCTGCTGAAACAGAGACAATCCCTTTTGTGCACTTCAAAACATGCAAGGTTTCCCAAATCTGAGTGCTGGATTTCATTTTGTTATTTACAAATTTGAGGTGTTCTGATCTGATCAAATCTGATGGAAACTTGTTGTAAAATACTCAAAATGACCAATCCATCTTTTTTTTTTGCTAATACACTGTAAAAAATGTTGTTTTCCACACCATCGATTTGTGTTGGAGCAACATTAAGGAATTAAGTTTATTAGTTTATATGGTCACACTTTACCAACCCAGGCTCATTCTCAAAATGTACCCCTATATACATTTCTGGAGAGAGCCAAATACATCCCAGGATCTACGTTTTTTTTTTTTTTTTTTTTTTTTTCGCGAATCCACCAGAGGCCACTGTGTACACTTTTTGAGATTTTAAATTCCTCTTGCAAGTGCCATTTGTGCCTGCTGTTCTTGCGTAAATCCACCAGAGGCCGCTGTTGACTGACTAATCGACTGACTGACCATTTGACTGACCCACCCTCCTCCTTCCCTAAACCCAACCAATAGTATTTTCAAAAGCACTGATTGACCAGCGCCCACCAACTTCCCTAAACCCAACCGACAGTGTTTTAAAAAGCAACCCAGAAATAGAAAAGCCCTCTGATTTTTACCACATTCTCACCCTGTTATTTACTTTTTTATTTTTTTTATTTTTTATTTTTTGGCTTCTGTTTTTGTCTAACCTGCTTTTTGGAACCGTTCCTCACCGGACTCGAACCCCGTTGTCGCAGTTAACTCCTCTAGTCCGCCCATGTTGACATGGTCAGCTGGCAAGCACGACAAGGAACGACGCCATACCGCCCCATAGCGTTCATTTTAAAAGACTAAATGCAGCCATACGTACTTCTGGCTGCATAATTCACGATCTCCAGAAACGTATATAGGGCTACGTTTTCACAATGAGCCTGTGTTGCACTTTACAATAAGGTTTTATTACTTAATATTAGTTAATGTATTTACTAACATGAAGTAAGTATCAACAGTACTTGTACAGCATTTATTAATCCTAGTTCAACATTTACAAATTCATGCTTGTTAACACACTGGGAGTTAACATGAAATAACAATGAACAAATGTATTTTCATTAACTACACCATAAAAACTGCTGGGTTCCACACAGTTACTTCATGTTGTCGGAACACAAATCATTATTTCCTTCATTTTCCTTCAGCTTAGTCCCTTATTTATCAGGGGTCACCACAGCGGAATGACTCAAACCAGCGACTTTCTTGCTTTGAGGCGAGAGTGCTAACCACTAGGGTTGGGCCGATAGACGATGCCATCGGCTGATTAATTCACGAAGCTGAGCCGGCATCGCGATCCATCGCCCCGCCCCACATTTATACTGATATATAACTTATTATTTTCATGTCATCTTAATAGCAATAACGGTCTTTTCATGAGCTGTGTTAAATTTTACATATGGCTGCCGCTTGCATGGCTGACAGCATAGTGAGGATTAAATGAAGGATTATACAGTACCTCTCGCGCTTAAAATGTGTAGATTCAGTGGCAAACGCTGTTACCTGCAAACCCCGTCCCACAGACTTTACAGTGAATGGCTTTACTTATTATCATAGCGGACTTGAAGCCACTGGAAGTCTTTTATCCACTCTTGGAAAATGAGTAAATGGTGGATTAACATTCAGCACATGATCACTAATAAGATGCGCCATTATTAGTAATGTTAGGGTTTCTAAAACTAAATCTGTCAGTGTTATTTTCATTCTCTCATCTTCAGCGCTTCACATTTCCGTTGTTGTAGCTCCTGTCATCTGAAGGCAGAAGGCATTGACTGAGTGATTGACAGCTGATATTAACCAATCCATTCGCGTTCAGATCTAGAGCAGTGGGCCAATAAGAAGAGCACAAAGGCGGGGCAAGCATTGTGGGCTTTCTTAACTTCAACAAGTTCACATAACAACTGTTTTAATCTGTTCCTGAGCGCTGCGTTTGGCGTTTTTAGGTGCAAAGGTGCATTCTGCATAAATATCTCCTAAATCCGCACACATGGTGAGGATTTTGCAGTGAAAACAGATCGTATGGCAGCAATTTATGCACTAGCACAAATGCTTCCAAATATATTTTTAGGTCGCATAAAATTTCGGGCGCATATGTGACCAAAACCGTCGAGCCCTAGCATCTTTACATGTTATTATTTCCTCATAAAAATAATAATAAAATAAGGAAGTTATCATCAATCACAATACAAAATACAGTGAACCCCAAACGAACTCTCGTCTCTCCACCAGCTGTGGGAAAAAGCCATTATAACGACACAGATCATTTCAGATCTGCCTATTCATGCCAGAGTCCCGCGGAAAAAAGTGATTAACAGGTGGTAATTTGTGTGTAACTTTATTTATTTGTGGTTTGGTTATGGGTAAAGCAAAGACCATCTGGGTCAGGTAGTGAAAACGGTAGGCTACAATTAATTAATTAATAATAATAATAATAATAATAATACATTTTATTTATAACGCGCTTTTCTAAAACCCAAAGCGCTTACAAGAAAGTAAAAACAACAAAGCACAGTAAAACAATAAAATATACAAAAAACACAGTAAGAAAAAAGAGATATCACAAATTAAAAACAGTCCTAAAAAGATGAGTTTTAAGTAGCTTCTTAAAACAACTACCTTTGTGTAATTCATTATTAATTATTTGATATAATAATGAAACCCCCTTACAACGACAATGCCATCGTCCATCGCGATGTTTCACATTAGACATCGTACAATGCCAAATTGGTCAACATCGCCCAACCCTACTAACCACTGAGCCACTGCTATTAGTTTAAACAAGTAGCAAAAGTCATTTTTTGAGTGTAACGTTAACTTACATTAACGAATACTGTAATAAATATATTGTTCATTGTTTGGTTATGTTAGTAAATCCATTAACTAATACAACCTTATTGTAACTGTCACGATTGCAGGTTTGTGCGCTATCCGGAGACTCTGTTTGGTCACGTGGGTTTTGTTTTGTTTTGTCGTTCACGTGTGTTTGTTATGTCACATGTCATGACGCGACTCAGCTGTTCTGATTTCCTGCCAGCTGAGTCTCATTATCTCGCCTATATATGGTCTACGTTTCCATGTTTCCCTTGTCAGTTCGTTATTCGTTAATGTGTCTCTGTGTGCACTCAGGACTACTAGGAGAGACTGCTCTGTTGGACTCTGGTTTCCGCCTGTCTGTTTCCCGTCCGTCCTCGCCGGGTTCCCAGTGTTGTTGTCACTCACTTAATATAGTTTATTTTGACTGCGTCTAAATAAACTTTCTTTCACTTGCATTTGGATCTATCTTTGAATCTTATTACATCATAACAGAACGAACTGACCTTATCATGGATCCAGCGAGTGTGTCCCAGCAGATATCCGAGTTTGTCACGCTCAGCAACTCCAGAATTGACCAACAGGATGAGGCACTGGCTACCACTGCTCAGGCCATTCAGACTTTGGTCGGCCAGGTTTCCTTGCTCACCAACCAGGTTCAACAGCTGGCTACTAGAGCGGTGCAGGGAGAGGCCGCACCAGCTCCAGCAGTGTTGCCTGCACCGGTGGTTGTTAGCCGCCCCGCTGAGCCTCGCCTTCCTCCACCGACCGGTTATGCCGGTGAACCTCACTTGTGTCGGGCCTTTTTATCCAAGTGTTCCCTGTACATGACGTTGCAACCATCATTGTTTCCCACAGAGCAGTCTAAGGTTGCCTTTGTAATCACACTCCTTTCCGGAAAGGCAGCTCTGTGGGGGACTACAGCTTGGGAACAAAAGTTGCCTTGCTGTTCTACGTTTGAACTGTTCTCCAAGGAACTCAAGAAAGTTTTTGATCGGGCCGCTTCTGGGAGAGAGGCCGCTCGAGTCCTTGCAGAACTCCGTCAGGGAAATCGTAGCGTGGCAGACTACTCCATCGAGTTCCGTACCTTGGCTGCTGAATGCGGCTGGAACGCGGAGGCACAGTGGGACATGTTTCTGCATGGGTTGTCGGATCGTCTTCAGGATGAGGTGTATACATTGGACCTTCCTAAATCTCTGGACGAGTTGGTCGATCTGGCGATTCGAGTGGACGCCAGACTTCTTCGCAGAGCGAACCGCACACAGCAGAGAGGATATTCTGATCCAGTTCCTGATCTTCCTGCGTTGGCTATGGCGGCGGAAGTAGAGAGCGTTGACCCGGAACCGATGCAGGTGGGCAGATCCCGTCTGTCCGTGCAGGAGAAGCGTCGTCGGAGAAACGAGGGACTCTGCCTGTACTGCGGTGGCGCGGGACATCGCGTAAATTCTTGCCCGGTAAAAGACAACACCCATCAGTAGGTAAGAGGTTACTGATGGGTGAAATCACTCAAGAGAAACCCTCTGTGGCGGCTACCTTGCTGTCCGTTACTCTGACATGGGGTTCCGGAACCCAAAACACCCACGCCCTTATTGATTCCGGGGCAGAGGGGAATTTCATCGACTCTAGTTTCGCTTTCAGTTGTAAACTTCCGGTTATCGCTCTTTCTCAACCCATTGCAGTACGCGCCCTTAGCGGTCTTTCTCTTCCCACCATCACTCACTCCACTAAGCCCATAAAACTTATTACGTCCGGAAATCACATTGAACACATATCATTTTTTTTAACAGACTGTTCTAACACACCAGTAGTTTTAGGTCATCCTTGGTTGGTTCTCCACAAACCTCATATAAATTGGGGTCTCAGCACAATATTTTCGTGGAGTGAGAAATGTCATGAGTCTTGTCTTTTGTCTGCTCGTTCTGCTGTGTCTTGTTCTGTGTTTCAGGAGGAGCGCATGGACCTGTCAAACGTGCCCAGTGAGTACCTCGACCTGAAGAGAGTGTTCAGTAAGTCTCGAGCTGCTTCTCTTCCTCCTCATCGTCCCTATGACTGTGCTATAGATTTACTGCCAGGGACGTCTCCGCCTAAAGGCAAGTTATACTCTCTTTCCATTCCTGAGAGGGAGGCCATGGAGAAATATATTTTTGATTCTTTAGCGGCCAAGATCATCCGCCCCTCTTCTTCACCGGCGGGGGCGGGGTTTTTTTTCGTGAAAAAGAAGGATGGCTCTCTTAGACCTTGCATAGATTATCGAGGGCTGAACAACATCACGGTGAAGAATACGTATCCCTTGCCGTTGATGTCTTCAGCGTTCGAGCGTCTGCAAGGGGCATCCTGTTTCACGAAATTAGACCTACGCAACGCTTATCATTTGGTCCGCATAAGGGGGGGGGGACGAGTGGAAAACGGCTTTTAATACCCCCAGGGGGCATTTTGAGTATTGTGTTCTTCCCTTTGGACTTTCCAACGCCCCCGCAGTTTTCCAAGCACTCGTTAATGATGTGTTGCGAGACATGATAGATCAGTTTATTTATGTTTACCTGGATGACATTCTGATTTTTTCCCGTTCTCTCCAGGAACATGTGCAACACGTCAGGCGAGTGCTTCAGCGGCTGCTAGAGAATGGGCTTTTTGTCAAGGCGGAGAAATGCGTGTTCCATGCACAGTCTGTTCCCTTTCTAGGACACATTGTGTCGGTCGAGGGGGTGCGCATGGATTCAGAGAAGATTAAGGCTGTGGTAGATTGGCCAATTCCGGAGTCTCGTAAGGCCCTGCAGAGATTTCTGGGCTTCGCTAATTTTTACCGGCGTTTTATTCGCAATTTCAGCCAACTCGCCGCCCCTCTGACGTCATTAACCTCCTCCAGGACTCCCTTCAGGTGGTCGAGTGCTGCTCAAGCAGCATTCACAAAACTAAAGGGCAGCTTTGTTTCAGCCCCCATTCTGGTGACTCCTGATCCATCCCGGCAGTTTGTGGTGGAGGTTGATGCGTCAGAGGTGGGGGTGGGCGCTATCCTGTCCCAGCGCGCAGCTTCGGACGACAGAATTCATCCTTGCGCGTTTTTTTCACACCGATTATCTCCCGCAGAACGTAATTATGACATTGGTAATAGGGAATTGCTGGCTGTCAAACTCGCTTTGGAGGAGTGGCGTCATTGGTTGGAGGGTTCGGGGGTTCCCTTTATCGTTTGGACCGATCATAAGAACCTCGAATACATCCAGTCCGCCAAACGACTTAGCTCCAGGCAGGCTCGGTGGGCATTATTTTTCGGACGTTTCGACTTTACCATCTCTTACCGACCGGGTTCCAAAAACATCAAACCCGATGCGTTATCCCGCCTTTTCGATTTTTCCGAGCGCAATACGTCTCTTGAGCCCATCGTTCCTCAGAGGATTTGTATTTCTGCTGTGACATGGGAGATCGAGAGCAAGGTTCGCACTGCCTTGGAAGGGGTAACGCCCCCGCCCGGAAGCCCACCCAGCCGTTTATTTGTGCCGGAGGAGATTCGGTCTGACGTCATTCGATGGGGACACTCTTCCAAAGTGGCTTGTCATCCGGGGGTGAGTCGTACCTTATTTTTGGTTAAACAGCGATTTTGGTGGCCAGCTATGGCACGGGACATACGTGAGTTTGTTTTGGCCTGTTCTGTTTGTGCAGTTTCTAAGACGTCCAATCGTCCCCCCGCTGGGCTCCTCCAGCCTCTGTCAGTGCCTTCGAGACCCTGGTCGCACATTTCGCTAGATTTTGTCACAGGTCTCCCGCCATCTGGTGGCAATACGGCTGTTTTGACCGTTGTGGACCGGTTTTCGAAGGCTACTCATTTTATCCCTCTGCCCAAATTACCTTCAGCCAGAGAGACAGCGGTTGCTGTCATCAATCACGTCTTTCGCATTCATGGCCTCCCGACAGACGTGGTTTCTGACAGGGGGCCTCAGTTTGTCTCTAAATTTTGGAGAGAATTCTGTCATTTATTGGGGGCGACTGTAAGTCTTTCTTCTGGTTTTCACCCTCAGAGTAACGGACAAACAGAGAGGGCCAACCAAGATCTCGAACGTGTGTTACGTTGTTTGGTTTCCCAGAATCCCGCCTCTTGGAGTCAGCAGCTCCCATGGGTGGAGTACGCACACAATTCATTACCAGTGTCTGCCACGGGCCTTTCTCCGTTCCAGTGTAGTTTAGGTTACCAGCCACCAGTTTTTCCCAGTCTGGAATCTGAAAGCGCGGTTCCCTCTGCTCACGCCTTTGTCCAGAGGTGTCGACGCACTTGGAACAGGGCCAGACAGACCCTACTCCAAGTGGGTGCGCGCACCAAGGCGAAAGCCGATCGCCACCGGTCTAAGCCTCCCGTTTACGTCGTCGGTCAAAAAGTGTGGCTTTCAACCAAGAATATTCCTTTGCGCTCCGTATGTAATAAACTTGCACCTAAATTTATTGGCCCATTCACTGTCATCAAGATCATTAGTCCGGTGGCAGTCCGCCTCAAACTTCCTCCAACGTACAGGAGAATACATCCCGTGTTTCATGTTTCCAAATTAAAGCCCGTTTTTCATGCGGCCATTAATCCGCCCATGCCGGTTCCCCCCCCGCCGCGTCTCGTAGATGGGGAGACTACCTATTCGGTTAAACGCATCCTGGACTCGAGACGGAGGGGGCGAGGATTCCAGTATTTGGTGGACTGGGAGGGTTACGGTCCAGAGGAGAGAAGTTGGGTTCCTGCTAGGGACATATTGGATCACTCTCTTATCGATGATTACAATCGCCAGGCAGGTTCTTCAGGGAGCACCAGGAGGTGCTCCTAGGAGAGGGGGTACTGTCACGATTGCAGGTTTGTGCGCTATCCGGAGACTCTGTTTGGTCACGTGGGTTTTGTTTTGTTTTGTCGTTCACGTGTGTTTGTTATGTCACATGTCATGACGCGACTCAGCTGTTCTGATTTCCTGCCAGCTGAGTCTCATTATCTCGCCTATATATGGTCTACGTTTCCATGTTTCCCTTGTCAGTTCGTTATTCGTTAATGTGTCTCTGTGTGCACTCAGGACTACTAGGAGAGACTGCTCTGTTGGACTCTGGTTTCCGCCTGTCTGTTTCCCGTCCGTCCTCGCCGGGTTCCCAGTGTTGTTGTCACTCACTTAATATAGTTTATTTTGACTGCGTCTAAATAAACTTTCTTTCACTTGCATTTGGATCTATCTTTGAATCTTATTACATCATAACAGTAACGTGTTACCATTTTTACAAATTGAATTTGATTGAACATAAAACAATCAAGTTGTCCCAAAAAATCAATAATTGTGTTGTTTCAGCTCCTTTTAAATAAGTAGTTTGAACATACAACAAACATAATTCCTAAAAAAAAAAAATGCAACATTGAGCAAAACCTCCTCTCACTTTATTTGGCTCATGTGGGACGGTCTATTTGTACATCCTTAAACAAATTAGAGGAGCAGCTGTGCAACTTCGGCCTACCCTATGCTGGCGTTGTGCGATTAAAAATATGCTCTGGTAAAAGTCAGCCTCTCTTCTCCCAAAATATACGGCTGTTTCTCTGGCTCTGAGCTCCTCGCCGTATTTACAATCAGCCTTCCCTTCACTTAGACCCTAGAGAGGAAGAAAAAAGCAGGACAAAAAAGACCACCAATGCAGATGTTTTCCAGACGTGGAACATGCCGGGTGCCAAGACGCACCTGTTGAATTGCAGATGCGCGTGTGTGTGTGTGTGTGTCTTTTTTTTCTTAATTTCCTCAGATATAATTGAGCAGCGCACACACAAAAAAGCGGGGTGTATAAACATCACATGCGTAAAGGAAATAGCCTCAGACGTGGTTTACGAAAATTTCGAAGACGATATGCATTGCGATTCCAGCAGAGCTGTGTTTAGGGCACGCACATGTCGAGAGGTGACACAAAGTGGCGTGACGCTTTTCATGCCGCGTTTATGACACAGCTGTGTGAATCAACCTCGTAGGGCGTCAACTGAGGTGTTTCCCAAACTTTCCTCAACTTTTCCAGATTTACAGCTCTCTCTCTCTCTCTAGCTTCTCCTAAAAGTACACTGTAAATCTCAGACTACGGTTAATGCAACTTGTGTATTATGTGCATAGTGCACTGTAAAAAATACCTTTCCTTACTTTGTGATTCATGTTTTGTTTTGGTTTTCACTTATTTTTGCTTTTGAATTGTATTATGAGACCTTGATCTTTCCTCCAAAAGATTTTGATGATGAAAAGTTGGAAAAAGTGACTTTTATTACCATTTTTCATAGTTTAAATTGATATATATTGTCTGGGTTGCTGTCCTAAAATAAACTGGCAGTACATTTTCTGGTATTTTACAGATGTATTTCTGTATTTCTATTTTTTTACAGATGTATTTCTGTATTTCATACGTTCCTCTGGCTACATAATTTGCGATCTCCAGAAATGTATACAGGGCTACGTTTTCAGAATGTGCCTATGTTGGTTTATTGTATTATGGGACCTTGTTCTTTCTTCCAACAACTTTTAATATTGAAAAGTTCAAAAAAGGGACTTTTATTTACAATTCTAATAGTTTAAAGTAATATATTGTCTGGATTGGTGGTGTATATTACAACACAAACACCTTGTAATAAACTGCCAGTACTTCTTTTTCTATATATTATTTCTTACACATTAATATTATTTCAAAATACTAATATGTCAATAAAAGTCACTCTGTTAAAACTGAGAAAAGTCAACAAAGCAGAGATCAAGCTCCCATAATGCAATTCGCAAGCATAAATAAACAAAAACACTTGTGAATCACAAAATACGGAAAGTGGTAATTAACAGATATTTTGTGTAGTTGATTATTATATTATTATTATTTTCTTTCATATCTGGGACAAAGCAACATTTTGTTTGTTATATAAGCATGTCTTTGTTTTTAATGTGAAACTTTTTTATGCTGCCATTTTGGCCAGGAGAAGAGATATTGTATTTCAATGGTACCATCCTGGTAAAATAAAGGATAAATAAATAATATAGAAATAAAATTCCAGTGTGTAGTAGAACCGTCGATTTACAGTGGAGGACCATACATGGAATATTAACTAATAAACATTTAGATCCTAGTTTTCCTAATACTTGGCCCTTTTGCTCAGAAATTGACAATTTTTCACCTCTTTTCAGAGTTTAATAATATGGTGGGTCATATTTTTAGCTAAGAAGGATTTATTCATGATGCCTAAGTATTGTTATAAAACATAGAAGCTTCTTGATTTTTATTTTTATTTTATTTTCTGGACAAGCATATGGTATTGAGTAGATGGTTGACAAGAAAAGCTAAAATTTGTGGAAAAGATTCCACCGTCATTTTATTATTTTTACATATAAAGGTTTGATTACAACTTGATTAGTTCTTGATGTTGCATGAGTTCGCTGGTTCGAGTCCTGGCTGAGTCAGTTGGCGTTTCTGTGTTGAGTTTGCATGTTCTCCCCGTGTTGGCGTGGGTTTCCACCGGGTGCTTCGGTTTCCCCCACAAGTCAAAAAACACGTGGTATAGGTGAATTGGATAGGCTAAATTGTCCGTAGTGTATGTGTGTGAATGAGTGTGTATGGATATTTCCCAGTAATGGGTTCCAGCTGGAAGGGCATCCATCCATCCATCCATCCATCCATCCATCCAGCCATCCATCCAGCCATCCATCCATCCATCCATCCATCCATCCATCCATCCATCCATGTATCCATCCATCCATCCACAGTATCCATCCATCCATCCATCCACCCATGTATCCATCCATCCATGCATCCATCCATCCATCCATCCATCCATCCATCCATCCATCCAATTCAATTCAATAAAAAAAATGTCAAGTATCACCAAAGCATTGCTGATTACATAAATTATGAATAAAATAGTAAAGTGATTATGCATTTACACTTGAACCAAAATTATTAGTCTTCCTGTGAATATTTCAAATATTTCCCAAATGATTTTAACAGAGCAAGGAATTTTTCCACAGTATTTCCTAGAATATTTTTTCTTCTGGAGAAAGTTTTATTTGTTTTATTTTGGCTAGAATAAAAGCAGTTTTTAATTCTTTTAAAGCCATTTTAAGGTCAATATTATTAGCCCCCTTAAGCAACATTTTTTTCGATTGTCTAAAGAACAAACTATTGTTACATATACACACAAAAAAAAACTATTCGAACTTTGATAAATACATACACAAACACTAAAATAACCATTTTAATGATAACAATAAAATACAATACACAACTGTACGTTCATGTAGATGGTTTGTAGTAATGGTCTGAGTAGTTCTTTCTCTCTCAACACAGGAAGCTCTGAGTCCCGTTTTGGGTGGTGGTGAAGATACAGCAGGTCCACATCAACATGAGACACAGGCAGCCTCTGTGACGGCCAGCTGCACGTCTGGAATACAAGTCATCTAATTACGTGGAAAAGATGGCCACCGACCGCCAGCAAACAAACAGAGTCCCTCTCACCTGTCGCCTGACCTACTTCACCATGGAAAATACCGCTGGGCTGCTGTAAAGTATGTTATTTTATGGGCCGAAGCGGGTTTATTTTAGTTATACAATTAGGGACTTAAGGGACACGGCATCGTAAATCAGACTTTACCTTAGATATGTACTGGCTCATTGGCCCATCTTCCCTTAGTCCAACTTAATTAAATGTGTTAACTTGGTGAAGTTTAAGTAGAAAGACATCAATTAAGATATTTAGCTGTAAATTGAATTAATTCTTTGTGGGTATATCTCAAAAGCCCTGTGAAAACAACATATACCCCCAAAAGATAGAACCAATAAATAAATAAATAAATAAAATACAGGTGAAGTCTAGATAATAACAATAATAATAATAATAATAATAATAATAATAATAATAATTTCTTATTATTATTTTATTATTATTATTATTATTATTATTATTATTATATTGTTCTTGTTGTAATAATAATAATAATATAATAATAATAATAATTATTATTATTATTATATTATAATATTGTTGTTGTTGTTGTTATTATATTATTATTATTATTATATTATTATTATTATTATTAATATAGTATTATTATTATTGATATTATTATTATTATTATTATTATTATTATTATTATTATATTATTATATTATTGTTATATTATTACTATATATATGAGCAATATAATGCCTGTAGCCAGTGTTGCCAGATTGTGCAGTTTTGAATTTGATTGTGTGGGTATAAAATGGCTTACGCAGGTTAACAAAATTTGGGTGGTTTTGAAACACAAATTTTATATCCAATTTTTTTTAACAAAACGTATCTATGTGCTCTTACTCCATTCAGTTAGTAGTGACCAAAGCGTAGAGCAATCTGCGTTAGCCCACCCACAAGCAGGTGAAGGAAAGTTGTATCAAAATCTGACTCCTATTCGCCGCCGGCATGTGCTTCACGCAAACCTTTATGGATCATTTTTTCCCGCAATTGACAGCAAGATCGAACATAGAAGCGTTGCCTGATTGACAAGCAGCACTTCAATGTGCTCAAAATAATGTAAAACGCCAAATATGAAAAAGTTATGCATTTACGCCATGCATCTACCTGTATCCATACTAGGAATACATGGAGCTGCTGTGGAAGCTGGAACTCTTGCTTCTGTTGTGTCAAACAAGTCATCGTTTCGTGAGTTGCCAAATAAATTATTTTTAGGCTCACCAGATTTACTAGAGACACATTAGAGCACCCTAGCTAATTGATATGCTTAAAACTAACAGACAGAAACTAACATCTAAAATACTTTATTTTAATTTCACAGGATATTTAACGCAAAGAATTTATAAACTATTTAAATATAATCTTTAAACAAATAAATCTACAATATATAGGCGAATATGTAGTGCAATTTTACTATTGTGGTGTTGGTTGCTGTATGGTTAAAAAATATGACAATGAACGTAACTAGGCAAATTTCTGATTTAAAGCAATTTCAACACTTATACAGCCTCTTCACCCTTTTGTATTACTACACACAAGCTAGGACTAAAGAGGGACTAAATAACTCACTACAGTTTGACAAATATTGCAGCTGTTAGACAACATAATGTGCTTTTGAGGCTTTTTTTAGGCGAGAATGTAGTTTTTTAGATTACAACTATGCAGTTTATTTATAAGGACAGTGCCTATATTAAATATTTATAATTTCAGAGATTCAGCGCATCAGCGGCCATCAGCCTGTCTGAGCAGAGCAAAGACGATGGATGTTCTGCCACAAGATAATGACAGAGACCGCATAATAAGTCCTTAGGGAAGAAAAATTCAGTGTAAATTTCAAACTACAGCTGATCAGATCATTATAAAACTGGTAAGTGACACACTAAGTCGATCTCTCTCTTCTGTATGTTGTAGTGCTGTATTTATACTAGTGGTGGGCCTTTAACGTGCTGCATTAACACGACACTCTTATAGGGCGATAAAAAAAAAACGCAGTTAAACTATTCTCAAAGTTAGGTTGGGAGCTGGGTCTGTTCTGTATAAGCTATGATGACTTTCACCTTGATGTTTCAACGCGGATGTATACCTGACCGGTGAGCCGTCTGACAAAAAAGTGCCTTTCTGAATCAAATCAGCAGGATGCCCTTCTGGATCTTTCACTTACTTCGAAGACACTACTGTCTACGCTTACATGGACATCTGTAATCTAGTTATTTGCCTTAATAGACAATAATATATTTAAGGTGTTTACGTGAAGTGCTTTCATGTAAGAGTTTTCATGCAGTTATGGGTGACTTTAACTGCAGTTCGGCAGTTTCACATTCACTCATGAACATTTCATTCATGCCCCCATGACAAACTGGGGTATTAGACGCAAATAAAGAATAAGGACTGGTGAAAGTGTTATGGAATTTAATGACGCACGCCGAATGGAAAGAAAAAAACTTCTTCATTTTGCGATGTGTGTGCGGTCCTTTACTGACAGCCGCGTGTGTGGATCTTGTCGGAAAATATGGCGAAAAGTCCTACATGACAGTAATAGTTTGATTGCGGTGTTTACCAATTATCATAGTAGAACATAGTTTCTCATCTCTTTGTGATGCATTTTGGAAACAGTAGATGAGCCCCTGGTCTAATGCGCCACCTGGCTTGAGAAACCTGTTCTTAAAGACTTACTTTTAGTCATTATTTGGGTAGCACACATATTCTGAATGCTTTCGGCAGAATTCAAATGAGCCATTTAATCTAGATTAATTCCAAGATTACAGTGAGATTAATCTAGATTAAAAAAATTCATCTATGCCCACCTATAATTTGTATCATAGTAATCTGGTAGTGTTTGCTTTGCTTTGGCTTTTTCAGGATTAATTATGGTGATATCCCGATTGCAACAGAGAAATTCTGGGAGAGGTCTCTGTAGACTGATGGCATTTCATGTGGTTCAGCCTTATAATCTTAAAATTTGAGCAAAATCACCTGTTTTGTCATCACTTTTGACATTACGCTAGAGAATCATTCAAATACTAGCTCTAAAGTGACGTTTGAATTAGCAACCGTTTCTGCTGTTCTGACGTCAGCTGCAGATGTAAATGAATGACGGAAGAAAGTTCCTCGTACAAAAGGATTTTTGAGAACTACCTGATCTCATACGCCTTTACATGCTCATAGACCAGGTGGGAGCCCTGGGCTCAATTATCTCCGAGCTCAGGGTTCTCTCCCGGGACAGTATGCCAAATCTGCTATCATTATCAAGCAGTATCTAAGTGTGAACTTTTGAAATTTTACCGGCTGCTAGCGCTCTGCAACTCTAACATAGTCGCCCACTGAAGCTAAGCTGGGCTGCGTTCGGTCAGTACCTGTATGGGAGACCACATGGGAAAGCTAGGTTGCTGCCGGAAGTGGTGATAGCCAGACCAGTAGAGAGCTCTCTACCTGTGGTCTGTGTGGGACCTAACACCCCAGTATTGTGAGGGGGACCTTATACTGCTCAGTGAGCGCCGTCTTTTGGATGAGATGTTAAACCGAGGTCCTGACTCTTTGTGGTCATCAAAAATCCCAGGATGTCCTTTGGAAAAGAGTAGGGGTTTAACCCTGACATCCTGGCCAAGTTTGCCCGCTGGCCTCTGTACATCATGGCCTCCTAACCATCCCCATATCATAATTGGCTTCATCATTCTGTCTCCTCTCCAACAATCAGCTGGTGTGTGGTCTGGTGCAATATGGCTGCCGTCACGTCATCCAGGTGGATGCCGCACACTTGTGGTTGCTGAGAAGATGGCCCCCCAATGTGTAAAGCGCTTTGAGTGTCTAGAAAAGCGCTATATAAATGTAAGGAATTATTATTATATTATTATAAACATGAAAGTAACAATACACAATAAAATGAATCATGATCAAGTAAAATGGTAATTATAAAGTAAACAAAACAGTTACCAAATGTTCAAACAGCAGGAGTATTCAATGTACATGAGCAAAATACAACTTAAAGCTTGTTAAGAAGCCCAACTGCAGATGGAACAAATGAATGGACATATCTATTGGACCTAGCTTCTTTAAAATAATTTGTTTAATGTTCAATCAACTTAAATTTGTAAAAAGGATTAAGTTAACTTAATTGATTTGTGGGGGCGGTGCAGTGGCCCAGTGGGTAGCGCTGTTGCCTCAAAGCAAGATGGTCGCTGGTTCAAGCCTCGTCTAGGTCAGTTGGCATTTCTATGTGGAGTTTGCATGTTCTCCCTGTGTTGGTGTGGGTTTCCTCCGGATGCTCCGGTTTCCCCCACAGTCCAAACACATGCGCTATAGGTGTACTGAATAAACTAAATTGGCCGTAGTGTATGAGTGTGTATGGATGTTTCGCAGTACTTGGGTGATGGGTTGCAGCTGGAAAGGCATCCACTGCGTAAAACATATGCTGGATAAGTTGGTGGTTCATTCCGCTGAGGCGACCCCTGATTAATAAAGGGACTAAGTCAAAACGTAAATGAATGAATTAATTTATTTGTGTTGGGACAACATAAAGGAATTGTGTGGAACCCAGCATTTTTTCAGTGTGAGATGATGTAAATGATGACAAAATGTAAGTTTTTGTTTGCTGAAGGAATTCATGTTTGTGTTTATTTCAGATATTAAAACTCAAAGTGAGGATTATGGTTATACAGAGGGTTCAAGCAGCTCGGCACATGGCGAATCTCAGCCGTCAGTCAGATCTTCAGGCCATAACTCAGTATGTCAGAGGAATGTGAAAGTGCCCATGCCGCCAACCTGCACGCAGCTCAGGGTGGAAATGTAGGCCACACTGCAAATATTTGGCTTGGATTGAGAAATTGAATTATACTGGCATGGAAAGCCAAGAAAATAAAAAAGAGCAACCTTGGGAACCATTATGCAAAGTGAATGGAGGCTTCAAAACCGAGAGCTACTGGTTTTCATTTGGAAAGAAAAAAAAAAATCCCTCAGTCGCAAAACCAATCTGCCTAAATAAACGATTCCCCAAATCTATCTTTGCCTTGGGAGTAAGCTGTTAGCTTCGCAGTGCCCTGGGTAGTTCATTTGGGATTTTAACTCTAGACGACTTAATCAACATTTGGTTTAGCTTTTTTTGCCAGTGGCCCATGTATGGTTACGGTACAAACTGCAGACTGAAACAGCGTGTCTTATTGCTTATGTGATGGTCTGATACAGGTGGCAAAACATAAAAGCTGTTATGCAATTAGCTTTGAATTAAGCTACAGTAGACCAGCGCTCCAATTCGAGAGTAAAACGTAGAATAATGGCTTGCACCGGTCGCTTTTGCATCTCCTTTGGGTCGTTTGGCTCTTAAAATGTTTCCTGCAATGAACATAGCAGATAACATTTCTGCAGAGTTGCAGTAACAGATCGCACAGCAGATTAGCAAGTGCACGTGTGTTGTAGCCTACAACGTCCAGTGTTTCTGTGTCACCTTTGGCTAGCTTGTATTGGGTTTGAAAGCAAATTATTGATTGACTACATTGAACTGAGTTTAACAATATTCAGATTGTCCCATTGTGAGTCTGGCTCAGTATTTTACTTATTTATTGTGTGGTTGTTTGTGCATTTATGTCTTTATTTACTTGCTTTTAAGGGCCCTATTTTAACGTTCTAGGCGCAAAGTCCACAGCGCAGGGCGCAAAAGCATAAAGGGTGTGTCAGAATCCACTTTTACTATTTTAAGGACAGAAGAATCAGCTTTGCGCCGCAGTGCATGGTCTAACAGGGTTGAGCTTATTCTCTTAATGAGTTATAGGTGTGTTTTGAGAATAAACCAATCAGAGTCTCATCTCCCATTCCCTTTAAGAGTCAGATGCGTCGCGCCATAGCGTATTTGCTATTTACATGGCGGACTTTGTTAGTGGAATAACTGAGCGCTTCACTAGCGAGAAAACAGTTAAACAGAGCATCTGCAGTGTGAGAATGAGAGATGCCTCTTCACTCTTTACTCTCACTCTCTTCCGTGGATAAGGAAACGTGTTGTTCGCACTGACATCCATTAGCCTATACATATTTAATTTAGTTTAAGCGCAAAGATTTGTTTCAAAACTATTTCTAAATTCAGTTCTGATTTCCAGCAAACGAATAAATGAACGATAATAATGAAGTGTGGTCAAAAAACTGAGTTATTTCCAAATACACATGCTATGCCCCATATGGTCCAAAACCTGATAGGTGGACAAATCTATGGAATGGAGAGAGAAAGTTTAGTCACATCAACATCTGACTTTTTTTTAAATGCTTATGTGCCTTTTTATACAGTGTATATAAACTTCTGGTTTCAACTGTATATTATTTTATTATATTTATTTTTATTGAACTATTTATTCATAGGTATGAACTAGGGTTGGGCCGATAGACGATGCTGATCGCCGATGGCCAATAAACTTCACGATGCTGAGCCGGCATCGCGATCCATCGCCCCGCCCCACATTTATATTGATATATAACTTATTATTTGCATGTCATCTTAATAGCAATAATAGTCTTTTCATGAGCTGTGTTATATTTTACTTATAGCTGCCGTTTGCACGGCTGACAGCATCGTGAGGATTAAATACATCGTGAGGATTATACAGTACCTCTCGCGCTTAAAATGTGTAGATTCAGTGGCAAACGCTGTTACCTGCAAACCCCGTCCCACAGACTTTACAGTGAATGGCTTTAGTTATTTTCATAGCGGACTTGAAGCCACTGGAAGTCTTTTATCCACTCTTGGAAAAGTGTAAATGGTGGATTAACATTCAGCACATGATCACTAATAAGATGCGCCATTAGTAGTAACGTTATGGTTTCTCTAAATCTGTCAGCACTTCACATTTCAGCAGTTGTAGCTCCTGTCATCTGAAGGCAGAAGGCATTGACTGAGTGATTGACAGCTGATATTAACCAATCCATTCGCGTTCAGTTCTAGCGCAGTGGGCCAATAAGAAGAGCACAAAGGCGGGGCAAGCATTCCGGGCTTTTTTTACTTCAGCAAGTTCACAATCACATAACAACCGTTTTAATCTGTTTGGCGTTTTTAGGTGCAAAGATGCATCCTGCATAAATCTCTCCTAAATCCGCGCACGCATCGAGGATTTTGCAGTGAAAACAGGTCGCACGGCAACAATTTATGCACTAGCACAAATGCTTTCAAATATATATTTTAGGTCGCATAAAATTTCGGGCGCATACGCCGAAACGGTCGAGTCCTAGCATCTTTACTTGTTATTATTTCCTCATAATAATAGTAATAAAATAAGGAAGTTATCATTAATCACACTACAAATTACAGTGAACTCCAAACGAACTCTCCTCTCGTCTCCGCCACCAGCTGTGGGGAAAAATCCATTATGAGGACACAGATCACTCTGCCTATTCATGTCAGAGTCCCGCGGAAAAAAAGTGATTGACAGGTAGTAATTTGTGTATAACTTTATTTATTTATGGTTTGGTTATGGGTAAAGCAAAGACCATGTGGGTCAGGTAGTGAAAACGATACGCTACAATTATTAAATTTGTTATGAATTAATTGATATTTAACAACAACCACCCCCGCCTACGACGACGATACCATCGTCCATCGCCGATGTTCACATTAGACATCGTACGATGCCAAATTGGTCAACATCGCCCAACCCTAGTATGAACCACCAACTTTTCTGGCATATGTTTTACACAGCGGATGGCCTTCCAGCCCATAAACACCCATAAACTTTCTCATTCACACTCATACACTACAGCCAATTTAGTTTGTTCAATTCGCGTATATCACATGTCTTTGGGCTGTGACATATACACATAATTAATAATAATAATATCTAAAGATGTCGATCTTGGTGGGGTTTTTTTTCAAACACAACTAATTCAATCCTAAATGAGCATAAAAAGTTAGGAAAGCAATCGAATGCTTTCATTATAACATTAGATGGTTGCATTTTTAAAGTGACACCTCTGTTATTTAATGTAATCAAACGAAAAAATCCCTTATTATGGTGGGCATATCCCTTATTTTCACATCCCAATGTTGACAGGTATGAGAAATGCCAACTGGCCCAGCCGGGACTCAAACCAGCAACTCTTGCTGTGAGGCGACAGTGTTAACCCTTTATATTATTATTATTATTTATTTTATTTTTTTTACTATTTTAAATATCTCACATTTGATAATTAAATGTACCTGCTTATTAAGGCCAGGACACACCAAACAAGTTAATGCCAATAAAACTAGCACCAATGAAAACCAAATGTATTGTTTCGTCTGGACGAAAAAGCTACGTGTGAACACAGCAAACAAGCAGCAGCCAACTAGAAAAGCGTAAACAAAGCCGCGTTTAGTACTATTATCTAAGGGTGTAACGGATCACAATTGATCCGCGATTTGTATGGATCACGGTTCGGAACACACGTGACCTGCAGATTAATACATTTTTTACTTGTACATTAATCCTAAAATAGTAAAGATCGCAGAGAGATCGCCTCGCGCGTCATTCAAATCACATGTATAAAAGCATTTAGGCTTTCCTGTAAAATGTAATGAAGACGGAAGAAGTTGTGGTAGGTTATTGAGGATGTGGTGGCCGCTAGATTGCTGATAATCATAACAACTGGGATAACAATTCATAGTTTAGATAAAACCACTGATGTTTATGGTAAAGATTAGTCAATGTCAAATGCATTTAACTTGATGCTCAAAAATGAAAGTATTGCAGCGATTACAATATTTAACCAAAAGGTGGTCAACTAGCCGTCAAAAGTATGCCACTGAATAAAATTAAAAAATTAACATCTAGCAATGAAACATGAAGTTTTATGAGTGAGTAACTGAATCATTTATTAAAAATAAGACTAAAAATGAACATGGGCTGTAGAAATTATAATGTTAGATTTTTACATTTAGCGTCATCAGCAACAGTAGTAGTAACAGTGAATTTTTCACAAGACTGAATATTTTACTATTATTTTTACAAATTTATTTTTTTATTTTATTCTTAATAAAATTACAGGTTCTCAGTTCTGTTTGTTAAAACCAAAAGTGTCTTGCAGTACTGGTTTTGTAATAAATGGAAAGCAAATTACATTTTTCTCCTGCCCTTTTTGGCTGATCCAAAAAATGGTCCGATCCATGACTAAAAAACCATAATGTGATCTGAACCATGAGATTTGTGATCGGTTAGACCACTATCGTTATCACATACTTGTCACTCACCACATAGAGTTTCGCTCATGCAAATATGTCTGATAATTCAGCCTGATCTCACGAGGAAACGTAAGTATTTTAGTTCAGTTCAGTTTAGTTTAGCTTTGAGTTCAGTCGTACGAAAATGTACGATTTTAAAAAGTAGGCATGTCACCTAACCCCTAAGTCTTTGGGTGATGAACAAATCGTACTAATTTGTACGAATTAGATCGTATGAATTCATACGAATTAGCCACTAAATCAAAAAGTTACGAATTGCCGTGAGATTGCGTTGGATAATCTAATAATTCGTATCCTTTGCAAATATTTAAAAAATGCCAGCCTGATCTCACGAGGAAATGTAAAAATTTTACATTTTGTCAGTTTAGTGGCGAATTCGTACGAGTTCAGCAACCCCGCCCCTAAACCAAACTGTCATTAGGGGATGAGCAAATCGTACTAAATTGTACGAATGAGATCGTATAAATTCAAACGAATTGGCCACTAAATCAACAAGTTACGATTTGCCGTGAGATTGCGTTGAAAATGCAGCGATTTTACAGCTGGCTTCTATGTGTTCCTCCTTGACTTAAATTGTTTACTTGGTTACGTCACTTCAGTATTTGATCTTGAACTCTGATTTGTTGCTTAATGACCAATCAGATCACTCTCTTCATTACGTTAACCAGGCAAGAAGTGACGTGGGGAACAAACCAAACCAACTAGCCGGACCAACACTGACCAACAGCCCAATGTGTCGACCATCAACTTGCTGTGTCCTGCTTTGAAACCATCAGTATTTCATAAAGCCACATTTATTGTTGCATTCCTCCTTGAACTCAATTCAGCCCCAAAATAATGACTTCAACGGACTCTCCCCCTGCATAAAGTGAAACAAACATGCGCTCAAAATGCCAACACTTCTGGTAATTGACAGGCATTCAGACATGGCCGCTTGTGTGGAAGCACATGGCCCTGGAGTTTGCTTTGTTTGCTCACAGCTGAGGCACAGAAGAAAGGGAGGACCAGCTTTGACGATTCCACACAAAGGCAGCACTGTTGTCTAACAGTGTCCAGTCTGTTTCGCCGAAGTTTGCACTGTTCCACAGGCACATTTTCATGGAACAGTAAGCAAGCAAGGCCAGAAACGGGCCTATTGAGTAGGGTGATAGCACTCCTAACAGGGCCAAAGCAGGGCTTCCTCTCCTCCCATTCAAAAGGTCAGAGGCCTCTAATTGCCCAACAATCTTACTGTGTTGTGCAGGTGTTCATCCACAAAGTCACACGGGGTTACTGGACTGTGGGAAGGAGAGCGATCCGGGCTGCTTTTGAAGGACGAGTGTTACAAAAGGTCTCGGCTGTTCACTGGTGTCTTTTAGTGCTCAGAGGTTGGTCATTAAGTGCTCAAGTTGACATTTATGTTTAACTGTCTCAGATGTTCCTTAGATTCCTGTGGAAAAATGACAGTATAGCCCTCAGTCAGAGTAGCGTCATGTTTAGTTTTTGTTTTTTGTGAATCTGAATGTCAACATTTAAAGTGGAGTTTTTCAAAATTGTCCTAGGATAAGAACAGATGTTCATTAATTCATTTTTTTGCTTAGTCTCTTTATTCATCAGAGGTCGCCACAGCGGAATGAACCACCAACTTATCCAGCATATGTTTTACACAGCGGATGCCCTTCCAGCTGCAACCCAGTACTGGGAAACACCCGTACACACTCGTTCACACACATACACTCAGGCCAATTTAGTTTATTCAATTCACCTATAGCGCATGTGTTTGGACTGTGTGGGAAGCCGGAGCCCCCGGAGAAAACCCACGCAAACACAGGGAGAACATGCAAACTCCACACAGAAATGCCAACTGGCCCAGCCAGGACTCAAACCAGCGACCTTCTTGCTGTAAGGCGACAGTGATAACCACTGAGCCACCGTGCAGCCCAACACAGGATTATTAAATGCAAAATCATTGTTTTTTGAATGCACTCCAACATTGTTTTTGCATCTAACTTTGGATGTTTGTCATTAAGTTCAACCTAAAAAAAAGTATTTTGAAATATGTAAGCAAGATAATAAGCTACAGATTTTGAGCTGGTCAGAGTTTTTAAACTCATCATCTGTTTTTTGTTCATTCAAGAAGTCCAAAATTATTTCTGTTAAATTTTTCTGTTTTTTACATTGTGGCACAGTCGCTCAGTGGTTAGCACTGTCGCCTAACAGCAAGAAGGTCGCTGGTTTAAGTCCCAGCTGGGCCGGTTGACATTTCTGTGTGGAGTTTGCATGTTCTCCCCATGTTGGTGTGGGTTTCCTCCAGGTGCTCCGGTTTCCCCCACAGTCCAAACACATGCTCTATAGGTGAAAATAAACTAAATTGGCTGTAGTGTATGAGTGTGTATGGATGTTTCCCTGTACTGGGTTGCAGCTGGAAGGACATTCGCTGTGTAAAACATATGCTGGAATAGTTGGTGGTTCATTCTGCTGTGGTGACCTCTTAAATAGAGTCTAAGGGCGTACTCACCCTATGCTATCTGAACTGTGCCCAGGCGCGTTTCCCGGTTCGTTTGAGAAGTGTACGTGCTCTGAATCTGGCTCAGGCGCGGTTCAGTTGGCCGGTCCTGACCCGGTTGGAAGAGGTGTGCCAGAGCTTGGTTCACTTGGGCTTTGGCACGGTACGCTTGTAGTGTGAGTGCAAAACACGCCTGAGCCCGAAACTGAAGACGAGACGTGACTTTTAAGGGACTGTTACATATGGATTTATTAATCATTCTTACTGTTTAATGAACGCAAACTGTCATAGTTTATTAAAGACGCAAACCCCTCACTGCACCTTCAGCAAACCTCCTAATTCCTGCAGCATGAGGACTTTTATGATAATTTATGAGCGTCAAAAGTGGCTGATCTGTTCGGCGAAAGATTTGACTCCGTGTCACTGCATATCAAACGACTAATAAATGATATAACTAAAGAAATCTCCACTGTGCTGAGCGACAGCACTTTTCTTCTGTTAAACTGAACAGTGTATCATTGATGACGTAAGCATGGGGAGAAGGGAGGGGGGACAAGCGTGCTTCGGCACGGTTCAAGCCAATAGTACGTAGTGTGAGTACGCCCTAAGCCGAAGCAAAATTAATGAATGAATAAATGTTCTTTACATAAAGTTCATCAACTTTTGGATACAGTATATCTTTCAGACATTTTCTGTTGCTCAAACAGTAGAGCACGGCACCAGTTATTGCAGTTTAATTGACAAAATGCAATAATCCAAGGTCAGATTGGATAAAAGCATCTGGCAATGCATAGAGTTGAAGTCAAAATGATTAGCCCTCCTGTGAATAATTTTTTCTTTTTCAAATATTTCCCAAATGATGTTTAACAGAGCAAGGAATTTTTCACAGTATTTCCTATAATATTTTTTCTTCTGGAGAAAGTCTTATTTGTTTTATTCCGACTAGAATAAAATCAGTTTTTAATTTTTTAAAAACCATTTTAAGGTCAATATTATTAGCCCCCTTAAGCAGTATTTTTTTAATGTCAATGTCAGAAAATAAACACTGTTATACAATGACTTGCCTAATTAACCTAGCCTTTAAATGTCACTTTAAGCTGTATAGAAGTGTCTTTAAAAATATCTAGTCAAATATTATTTACTGTCATCATGGCAAAGATAAAATAAACGAGTTAGTAAAACTGTTATGTTTAGAAATGTGTTGAAAATCTTCTTTCCAATAAACTAAAATTGGGGATAAGAATATACAGGGGGGCTAATAATTCAGGAGGGCTAATAGACTTCAATTGTGTATGTAAATATAAGAGATATATAAGCTTTACTGCCTCCTACTGGCTGTTCCAACTTCTGTAATGGTCAAAACAGTGATGAAAATCTGATAAATTAATTACCCTTAATTATGTGCTACACACCACAGATTTCACCAAGACCACTGTCTTCAATCAACCATGTAGAAGACGATTGTAGAGAATACTAATAATAATCCAGGTAAGCTTCACAAGTTAATAAAGTATTTTAAACACAATACTCAGTCTTCAAAAGTACATGTGTTGAATTTGCACCATTTGAGTATCTTATATATATTTCTGAAGTGTGATGCCATTGAGACTGGCCACCCATTGCTGTGTAGTTTTGTAAATGTCTGGCAGAAGGAAACAAGCGGACAGGACCAGAGTTCCCCACATCAGTCACTCTGCCTCTGATAGGTGGTTTCCAGTTTCATAATGACAGACTGAGAGTCTTGTATTAGAAGTCTCCCATGCCACTTGGACTCTTTGACTGACGTCATACTTAAAAATACACACATGACAGCATTTTATTGGGAGACTCCGTCCTCATAATGTAGATTTCCAATGAGTGGCTAAATTGAGGAAAAAGGGTTGCCCGGGGGAAAATATTACCAGTGAGATTTTTAGTGCTCTGGACAACTTAATGCATTTATGTCTCATTTAAAGGGGTAGTTCACCCAAAAATGAACATTTAAATACTATTTACACTGCCTAAAGTGCATTCAAAGCTTCTTTATTTTGTTAAACACACAAAAAAAACAGATTTTAAAGAAAGCGAAAAACCTGTAACCATTGACTTCCATAGTGAAAAAAACAAATACTATAGAAGTTAATGGTTACAGGTTTCCAGCATTCTTCAAAATAACTTCTTGTGTGTTGTAGAGCTGTGTTTCCCAAACCTGTTCCTGGAGGTACACCAAGTGTGCATATTTTAGGTGTCTCCCTTATCTGAACCATTCATTTCAGGTTTTGGAGTCTCTTCTAATGTTCTGATGAGTTGATTCACGTTTGATTGAGAGGTTGAAAATGTGTACTGTTGGTGTGCTTTCAGGAACAGGGTTGGGAAACTGTTGTAGAGGACAAGAATAGAACACTATTTTAAAAGGATAGTTCATAGAATGTTTGAAACCGGTAACCATTGACTTACATACTACCATAGTAGGAAATACATACACTGAAGTCAATGGTTACAGGTTTCCAGCATTCTCCAAACTATCTTCTTTTGTGTTCAACAGAAAAAATAAACTTGTGAACTTTTGTAACAAGTAAAGGTGAGCAAATGATGACATATATATAAAATGAAAATGTAAATATTATTTACACTGCCTCAGGTGCTTTCAAAGCTTTTATACACTTTATTCTGTTAAACACAAAAGAAGAGATTTTGAAGAAAGCCGAAAAGCTGTAACCCTTGACTTCCATAGCCAGAAAAACAAGTACTATAGAAGTCAATAGTTAAAGGTTTCCAGCATTCTTCAAACTATCTTCTTTTGTGTTTAACAGAACAAAGAAACTCATGTAGGTTTGAAACTAGTAAAGCTGAGTAAATGATGCCTTTATTTTTTAGTTTGGCGTGAATTATCCCTTTAAGTCTCCACATTCGTGTCTCTTATAAGAAATAAAAATAAGTGAAATGTTAAAAAAAATGTGTGTGTGTGTGTGTATATATATATATATTTATATATTTAACATTTAAATACTATTTATACTACCTCAGGGGCTTTCAAAGCTTTATACATTTCTTTATTTTAGAAGAGGTTTTAAAGAAAGCTGAAGACCTATAAACATTGACATCCGTAGTTGGAAATACAAATACTATAGGAGTTAATTGTTACAGGTTTCCAGCATTCTTCAAACTATCTTCTTTTGTGTTCAACAGAAGAAACTCTTGAAGGTTTGAAACTAGTAAAGGTGAGCAAATGATGACAGGATATTCAGTTTGGGGTCAACTATCACTTTAAGTCTCAACGTTCATGTCTCTTTTAAGAAATAAGTCAATTGTTCAAAAATATATATCAAAATTTTTAATGTAAACACTATTTACACTGCCTCAAGTGCTTTCAAAGCTTCTTTATTCTGTTAAACACAAAAGAAGATATTTTAAAGAAAGCTGAAAACCTGTAACCCTTGACTTCCTTAGTTGATAAAATATGCAAGTCAATGGTTACAGGCTTCCAGCATTCTTCAAAATATCTTCTTTTGTGTTCAACAGAAGAAAGAAACTCTGTTTCTGAGGTTTGTAACTAGTAAAGGGTGAGTAAAAGATGACGGGATTTTCAGTTTGGGGTGAATTATCCCTTTAAGCCTCCACGCATGTCTCTTCTTAGAAATTGAATTATAGAAAGTGAATTATTTAAAAAAAAAATATATATATATATGAACATTTAAATACTATTTACACTGCCTCAGGTGCTTTCAAAGCTTTATACATTTCTTTATTTTGTGAAACACAAAAGAAGATATTTTAAAGAAAGCTGGAAACCTATAAACATTGACTTTTATAGTTGGAAATACAAATACTATAGAAGTTAATGGTTACAGGTTTCCAGCATTCTTCAAACTATCTTATTTTGTGTTCAACAGAAGAAAGAAACTCTTGAAGGCTTGAAACAAGGGTGAGCAAATGATGACAGGATTTTCAGTTTGGGGTGAACTATCTCTTTAAGTCTCAAAGTTCATGTCTCTTCTAAGAAATAAAAATAAGTGAATTATTAAAAATACATATATTTGCAAAAGTCTGTATTTACTCACCCACATGTTGTTCCATACACCTAAAGGTGGGCCTCATGGTGGGAGCTCGTACACAGTTATTTTTTCCCCCTCTCTGGGAAAAGTCGTGTGGAAATCATTGATGCTTATATAGTGGTGAAACTGAGGTTTCCCGTTGCTGAAAATGAACCTGCATGTTTCGTCTACATTCACATGTTTGAACACACACTGAACCCAGAACCACACAAATGCACCTTAAATGAATACAAGTAAAAGTTACGAAGAATTAAGACAGTCATTCATTTTCTTTCGGCTTAGTCCCTATATCAGGTGTCGCCACAGCGGAATGAATCGCCAACTTATCAAGCATATGTTTTACACAGCGTATGCCCTTCCAGCCGCAACTCAGTACTGGGAAACATCTATACACATCTATTCACACACATACACTACCGACAATTTAGTTTACCCAATTCACCTATAGCGCATGTCTTTGGACTGTGGGGGAAAGCCAGCATTCGGTCTCTCTCATGCACACACTTGACCTCTCTCGGGTGCACCCGGTCTCTCTCGTGTGCATTCGGTCTCTTTGCTTTCGCTTGACTTTTGTCCAGTCTGGCGCCTCATACAAGACACGTCTTCTTTACAGTGGTTGGTTGTAATCCACCAATTTCACAATGTGTCGCCGATATAAACAGAAACATGTAGGCTAGACTGCAGCCAAAATTAATTAATTTACCAAGTAACGGACAAACGCATCATATTGTCACGATAACGGAGTTAATATATTAAAAAAGTAATGCGTTACAGTATTAGTAACTGTCACAAGTAATGCAGTTACACGTTATTGCCCAACACTGGCCGCAGGTCAGATTTTTCACCACAAAATGAGTGCTTGTTAATTGAAAACAATTATCATTTCTGCTAATAATTCAGTGAACACTTTATAATAACTACACAGTATGAACCATTTATTAAGCGTAAGCAAATAGTGAAATTACTATCTGTCAACATTAATAAGTGTTAGTAATCAGTTTATAACTGTAGCTACAAATGCTGTATTCTTGACTTACATTTACTTTATAAAATCATTCAGAATGAGTTGGTAAATGATTAATAAACTATTTAAATCCACATTTATAATTCTTATTATTCAGGCATATATTAATAGTTAATTTGTATGTAAATAAATGCTTTATTAACTCAACTTCATCCAGTTTTGTGACCTAATCTAAAATGAGGACTATTTATGCTTTATAAATCCTTTATAAATGACAATTAAAGGCTCAGTTAAATTAATTTCTATTCGTTTGAAGATACACAAATGAAACTGTACTTCAAATGAAAAATAAATCTTTGCAACCTAATCTAAAATAAAATGACTGTACAGTTTAAACATTGCATCTTATTGTATTGTTAAATTATTATATTGTTGTTATTTTATTCAATTTGATGTTATATTTTGACATTCCTGTTATTCAGCAATGTTTAAACGTTACAGTAATTTTACCTTTTAGATAAAATTGCAAAGATTTTTTGTTCATTTAATACCTTTAATTGTCATTTATAAGGGATTTATAAAGCATAAATAGTCCTCACTTTAGACTAGGTCACAAAACTGCATGAAGCTGAGTTAATAAAGCATTAACATATATAATAACCATGAATAATAGGATGTATAAACGTTGAATTAAATAGTTTATTAATCATTTACTAACTCTTTCTGAATTATCTTAAAACCACCAACTACTCTTAAATACAAATGTTTTGTAAATAATGCAATACTTAATTTTGTAATGAAAAATAAATTATTAACAAAGAATGAAAGTACAATTATTAAGCACATTATTAATGTGGTTATAAGTCAAGAATACAGCATTTGTATCTGCAGTTATAAACTGCTTACTAACGCTTATTAATATAGTTAATGATTAACAAATAATGAATTCACCATATGCTAATGCTTAGTAAATGACTCATAGTGTGTAGTTATAATAGTGTTACCGATAATTCTTGTATTTCTTTTGTTAGTTTCACTTAGTTTTACTTCATCATTTATTGTAAATTTTATTTCAATTAACAAACATGTTTTTGACAAATAGTCTTAGTTTATGATTAATGAAGTAACTTTGGGTTGCACAAGAAAGAAACTCATAAAGATTTGGAATCACTTGAGGGAGAGGAAATAGTGAGTGCATTTTCATTTCAGGGTGAACTATTCCTTTAATGCGTCCTTTATCCCATACCCTTCATAGCCTCAAGGAACAGAGCTCTCTCTCAGAATTTAATTTAGACCGAGCCTCAAAACAAAACCAACACCTAAAGTATAAACTTAGATCTGCTGAAGACGTGTCCAGGAGGAAGGTAACGCAAAATCAATTTAGCTCCATGCTCCGTCACAACAAAAACAACCTTGTTTCTGGAAGTTTGCGAATGGGCAGGGCCGCTTACTGAAGTCGGGATGACCTCATGGCAGCACCTGCTGCACAGTGCACTGCCTTGAAGGAAATGCCGCGACCTTTAGCGGCCCCTGACCTTTTGTAGCTAACGTAAACTCATTACACACCCCGAGCCTGAGGGAGGTCACTTCTGAGGCACCGAGAAGGGGAACGCATCGCCAAATCAGCGCTCGCCGCCCTCGATTTGGAGCATGTAATTGGGCGCCGTCCTTCAAAAAAAAAATCCCTCATTATCTCACACTTTCAAACACGGTCCGCCGAGAGGTGGGTGTGGAGACGGACCCTTGCATCCTATCCCAAAGGACACACAAAGGCCATCTTTGTCTCCCGTCACTTAGCAGCAATTACAGCCCCGTCAAAATAGTTTTTTCCTGGGCCACAGCGACGTGTTAATGGGCCCAGGGTTGGGTGTGAGGAGCAGCCGGGTCCATACAAACGCAATAAGGGTCAGAGGTTAATAGGGGCCCTATGATGTGGCAGATGAGCTTTTGGCTCGACGAGAACAATGACGAGATAATGTGATACAATTAGGCGGACAGCTACTTGCTCCGATTTGATCCCAGATAAAAGGCACTGAGCCGACACCGAGCCGGGACATGCCTGTCCGATCGGGTGTAGCGAACATCTCACAGCAGGCAGGCAGGCATTTGAAGAAACCGAAAAGTTCACGACGGTCGGACCTCAAGGCAATGCACGCTCCAACACAACTGTGCGAGTTCACATGTGGAGGAAGAGCGTCAGGCCAAAGCCAAATAAAAAACATCCATCCAAAGTCTCCCAAATGCGTTTAAGCTGCCCGACTTGGGATGCACCTGAAACACGGCTCACAACAATGTTCCCTTCATGGTCGCAGCTCTTATTTCAAAGCTGCGAAACTCTCAGCATGAAGATTAATGTGGGACTGTATCCTCTATTGATTTAAGCTCCACCACATTAAGGCAAAAAGCTGGAACCTCTCAGAGATGAAAAGATTTTTACAGCCCCGACTGGATGCGGTTTGCGCATGCAAAATGAACGCTTTATCAGGTTTTCAAATAACGCAGGCCCACTAATCACGCCGAGATTAAATCACTTCTGGTCCGAGTGTGGAGGAAAGTTACGGTTCATGGGAAACAATTGTGTTGTTGTTTTGGTTGCGTTAAGCTTTGCGATTCATCATCATACATCCTTCGCTGAATGGGAAAACATGGATCGTTTGGCCCAAAAGAAGCCTTGACTTTCTCTTGCATTAAAATCCACATAAACCGGAAGCTTTGACCTTTTTTTTTTTTTTTCAAATTGTGAGGCAGTTCCTAGAGAAATGTCATATAACTTTTTAGATCATTATTTTGACCTGGTAATGTAGACTAAATATTTAAATATGTCGTCAATGTAACTTTTAATGTAACAGTTATATGATATGTTCAAAACAAGATTTGTTTTCCCAAAATAATGTATTTTTTCTTTTATAGACTGATTTCACACTGCCGCCATTTTAAACAGCGAAATCGAGGCTGCGTTGGGAAGAAACCCCAAAGTATCGCCTGAGTCACACAGAAATGTTGTGTACCTGGCTGTATATCTTATCAGCGAAGAGAAAGTGACACAAATTTATACTTTCATCACCTTCCAAGTGACCCGAAGGTCTGTTCTGAATGAATAGTGAAAATAAAAAGATATCAGACCTCATTTTCAGCTAAGTTAAGGGAAATATCACTAGTTAGCTAACGTTTTCTTTCCCAAACACACTTTTTAGATGCCATTTATTAAACTCAAGTTAATGTACTGATTCTTTCACTAAGTTAGACTTGTCACGATACAAAATTTCGGTCCTCAAAAAAAAAATAAAAATAAATAAAAAATTCCCAGTAACATTTCAGCCCTGTTGATAGCGTTCTTAAACAGCGCTGATTTGCCATTGTGTTCACATGCTCAACAGAAATGACTGTGATTGGCTGTGAAGGTCATCAGTTTACCCACCCCACTTTACTGATGTTTACCGAGTGCAAACACAGACGAGCGATCCGCTTGATGAATCCACTAATCTTTACCGCTTCAAAATGCTCCAGTGTCTATGTATTTGTGTTTGCAATCATTTCTGTTGAGCACTGGTGAATACTGTGGCAAATCAGCTGTTTAAGAGCGTGCTCAGTGGCAGTTAAATGTTAGCGGGAAATGGACGTTTTTAAAACTTCAGTACCGGGACAACACTATTACAGACAACACAAGGGTGTGCTACAGATGACTGCATTGTTTTATCGCTCACCGGGTTACATAGGCTGAAGCAGGAAGTCTCCTCATAGTGTTTACCTGGTGCCATAAACTGAAGCTTAAGAGGACACTTAAGCGTATTACTCCTAAATAGATTATGATTTAGTTTGATGCCTAATAAGCTTTTAATTGTTTAAATTAAACTGAACTGAATGATATTAAAGTGATGTTTACACCATTTCTGCATTTTGAAATCGCAGCAACAGCTGAAGGTTTAAAGTGCACAGCATGTTTCTGCAATGTTTACAGTTCTGCTGATCCTATACTTCCGGGTTTCTTCCCACCGCAACCTCGCTTTCGTTCTTTAAAATGGTGGCTGCGTGAAATAAGGGTTTTGTATGGCTGAAATGGCATACAAAAGCGTTTACGCATAGTCTTCATTATTATTATTTTTTTTTTTTGGAGGAAAAATGCTCCACAATAATAACCGCCTAGTTTTGTCGCAAGGGTTGCGTTTCTTGGTCCATGAACATTCACAGCTGTTAGGCATATAGACATTAATGTTACAATTGTTTATTCTGCTAAAATGCCAGTAAATACTTGGATTATTGCAAAACAAGACAGAGATTTCTATGCAGCGATTACAATGCAGGGTATGTTATTTATATTCTGGATTTTGTATAAGTGTGATGGTGTTTGTATCTGATTTTTATATAATACATTAACATATAATACACATAGCTAGGCCTGTAACCTTTATTGGTGCTGTCAAACGAATTATCGCGTTCCAAAAAAAGGTTTGTACGCATGGATGTATTAAATAAAGGTTCAATTTTTACAAATTACATGGCGCCTTTTCTTCCGATTTTCAGCCAGTTTCTTGACCTTTCTCTTCTTATGAGCAAAAACTTTTGGAAGTCTATAAAATCTGTTCAGCATTTATCATTTTGGCAGATTTAAACAATTAAACATTTTGATGTTCTGATTGCGATTCCTATGTAGAAGAACCACTTCCTGCCCTCCATTTGAATTTCGCGCATCATCAATGACGTGATGTGAAATAACTGTACCTCAGACAGACGTAAACTGACTATAGAGTGGAGGAACTATGACGTCACCTTGTAGGCTAATCGGCTGCTAGCATAAAACTGGTTCCCTCTATAAAATCCCTATAGGATTTTCCCATAGGCTTTTCGAAGATTGCAAATAACACAGTTCATTACACTTACACATTTTGTCCAGCCGGATAATGCTCACACGAAAATACAACTTTTAGCACTTTTGGATCTTAAATGCAAAAGCAAGAACTGAAAAGCTAACATTAGGCTATAAACAGACTACAAGCGCTCGCCTGTGACGTCAGCACCACACTGCTACACACAACTTTTCAAGCTTATTTTTAGAAATATGGTCCATGACAAAGATTTACTCTCTCGGTTTATTATATTATAATCCATGCTTTATATTATAAACAAATAAATACGCAAAAACACATTGACATATGTGCCTTTTGGAAAGTTTTTCACATGGGAAATACATTTTGTTTTGCTTTACGGTTGTTGTAAAAGTTTTAAAACTGTATGTATAAATGTGCCTACATAGTATTATCATAAAACATGTTTAAATAAGTGTATCGCTCGCGTGCACACAGCCCGCTTACCTTAGTACCAGACGACAGAAATGAAGCATGAGGGACAAGTCTATATGCCTGCAAGTTCCATCATGGACACAGAACAACATTCAATAGTCTTTTTTGCCACAAAGTACAGCGAAAAGCAGCCCATACAGTCACATATGCTATACATTTTAAGGAGCAGTGTAAATATTGCAGTTATGACAGAGTTAAATGTGTTCAGATGAAGAAAAACGACGAAAAATCAATTGATCACGTTAAAATGACAGTTAATATGCATGTATCTTTACACATTTATTCACACGTTTGCATTACTGACAGCAGGAAAGAGACAGGCTGCACTGGTAAGCAGTATCTTCATAATATCGTTTAATTAAAATTAATTTAAAAAATGAATCTGTCTCGACAGTCTTTACAAATGAAGGCCTCATCTACACAATATGAATTCCCAATTAGAAAAATGCTACAAACTATAAAATACTATTTATGAAAATACTTAAATAACAGACAAATCCAAATGCTCAACGCAAGTGAGCTGCCTTCCAGACCAGCTCAGCTCGATGACGTGTAGTGTCTCCGACACCGTCTGTTGTCCCGTTTAGCAACTTAATAATAATAATAATTCCTTACATTTATATAGCGCTTTTCTGGGTACTCAAAGCGCTTTACACATAGGGGGGAATCTCCTCATCCACCACCAGTGTGCAGCATCCACCTGGATGACGCGACGGCAGCCATTTTGCGCCAGACCGCACACCACACACCAGCTGATTGGTGGAGAGGAGACAGAGTGATGAAGCCAATTATCACTTGATCAATCAACTTGATAGCAACCATCTTTTTAAAGAAGCGAAACCGATTTTAAAAATCAAGAGTGTGCTGTAACTGATGTGTTTTATGTCGTAGAATAAAACGTGGAAGTATCTTGGGTTTGTGTTAGCCACAGACCTTAATTAAGCGCTTTAACTGAAATCCCATTGAAAAAAACTCATTGACTTTGGGACGAGGGAACCGGAACTGCTAAAATGCTAACTCGCTTCCGGGTTTTTGCATACAAATTGTTGTCATAGTTCCTCCACTCTATGGACTCTATGCACGAACTCTGCTGATGTGTTTCCGATAGAATCTCAGTCAGTCTCTTTACTTCCGCATAGCACCCCTGCTGAAAAATCCAGCTTAAACCAGCCTAAGCTGGTTGGCTGGTTTTAGCTGGTCAACCAGCCTTGTTTTAGAGGGGTTTTGGCCGTTTCCAGGCTGGTTTCCAGCCATTTCCAGCCTGGTCTTAGCTGGTCAGGCTGGGAGTTGACCAGCTAAAACCAGCTTGACCAGCCAAAACCAGCTATGTCCAGCTTAAACCAGGCTGGTCAAGCTGGTTTTAGCTGGTTTAAGCTGGTCATTTTCCAGCCTGACCAGCTAAGACCAGGCTGGAAATGGCTGGAAACCAGCCTGGAAATGGCCAAAACCCCTCTAAAACCAGGCTGGTCAACCAGCTAAAACCAGCTGACCAGCTTAGACTGGTTTAAGCTGGTTTTTTCAGCAGGGACATTCTACAGCGAAATCTAAAAGCGGTGAAACCTAAACACATCGGAGCTTGGCAAAGAAGGGAGATTTACACTTAAAACAGGAAGTGCATTTTCAGATTTTAATTTTAGATTATAAAGGCAAAGGCTGCGTCCGAAACGGCATACTTCCATACTATACGGTACGCTAAAATCAGTATGTGAGCCGAATAGTATGTCCGAATTCATAGAATTCGAAAATCAGTATGCGAGAAGTACCCGGATGACTTACTACTTCCGGCGAGATTCTGAAGTGTGCATCCCATGCACGCTGCGTTATCCCATGATGCACCGCGAGAGAATTCATGAATGGGAGTAAAGCGACGCAACTGACGCAGGTACACTGTAAAAAATGCAGGGTTCCACACAATTCATTCATGTTGTCCCAACACAAATCGATTAAGTTAACTTAACACTTTTAACAAATTTATGTGGATTGAACATAAAAAAATTAAGTTGTCCCAATGAAATCTCAAGAATTGTGTTGCTTCAGCTCATTTTAATTAAGTAGTTTGAACAGGTAAAAAAATATATTTTTTTGAGTGTAGGTCACATGACCATGACAAAATGGCGGATGTAGAACGTCCCAATTCCATTCATACTTCTTACATTCATACTGTATAGAACGCACTTTTCTAACGGCCGAGTAGTACGTTTAAATTCAAATGCAGTAGCTACTAAGTAGTAGGTGGTTTCGGACGCAGCCAAACATTTTTTTTTCTTAATGACATGCACGGATAAATTGTTCACCACAAAACTAGCAATGCGAGCTAACAAAATCAGTATGGATAGTTTTGATTTCATTTGTACTTTAAATCTGAATCGCTGGAAGGATAGGATATGTTTAATCTGTGTGGACTGCGAGCGGAGATGAAGAGCAGCAGCTCCTCTTAAAAGCAAACCTTCATTAGGCGGAAGTTAGGTCACGGAGGTTAATGCCAGTGCGAGTGTCCTGACAGCACGTCTCCTGCTATGGGACGGGGTCATGCGTTTGCTTTCACTGCACCTAATGAGCTCCAACAGATTGTGACTTTCTCTTGCTCTCTCTGCCAATCACAGGTCGGGAGATGACATTCCCGCTTGTTTTTTTGGGCTTGGAGGCCTGGTGTAGCACAGTGGGTGGGTTCAGCTCTCCGGCTCTGAAGTCATGCGAGGAAGAGGTGGAGGAGACGGGTGGAGATGCCACGCTTTTATGACGTCTTGCTTCACGGTATACAGTATGCTGTTTGGTTTTTAAACTTATCTACAGTTGAAGTTAAAATTGTTAGCCCAATATATTTCTATATATTTCAAATATTTCCCAAATAATGTTTAACAGAGCAAGGAATTTTTCACAGTATTTGCTATAATGTTTTTTCTTCTGGAGAAAGTCTTATTTGTTTTATTTCAGCTAGAATAAAAGCGGTTATTATTATTTTTTAAAACCATTTTAAGGTCAATATTATTAGCCCCCTTAAGCAATATTTTATTGATTGGCTACAGAAAAAACCATCATCAGGGCCGGATTAAGAACACATTGGGCCCTGGGGCTATAGCAAATCCAAGGGGCCTTTTTTACTTTTTTACCTCACAAAAGTGTATATATACAGTATATTGTTGGTGTTATTATTAATAATTTACTAATTAATATTATTATCTAATATTCCACCATTTGATTATTATATATATTTTTTATATTTTATTAAAATAGGCCTGCAAGTAGGCTATATATAATTAAGTAATGGCATAATATGAATTTTAAGTTCAAACAGGCTGCAAAAATCAGCAAAACAAAAACAACATTGCATTACTTCCTAAATTAAATTAAAGTAAATAATTGTTTCTCTAAATGGTTGGTGTCGTCTACGGGGTCGCCTCAAGGTTGTGTCCTTTCTCCTGTATTATTTATTCTGTACACAAATAATTGTAGGAGTATTTTTAGTAATAGGTACATTTTAAAATTTGCTGACGATTCTGTAATTGTTAGTTTGTTAAGTGAGGAAGACTCCACGCACGGTCCTGTAATTGATTATTTTTCCAGCTGGTGTCAGGAGGCTTTCTTACAGGTGAATATTCTTAAGACTAAAGAGATGACTACTGATTTTAATTCTAAGAGAAGACTGATTAAGGGTAAGCAAACAAGTTTTAATGGAGTGAGTGTTGAGAGTGTGGATCAGTATAGGTATCTGGGAACTGTTTTAGATAATAAATTGTCCTTTTCTGTTAATACTAATATTTTGTGTAAGAAGGGGCAACAAAGACTATACTGCTTACAGAAATTAAGATCTTTTAATATAGAGAAATCACTCATTTGCATGTTTTACAGTTCATACATTCAGTCACTGTTATTCTTTTCTTTGCTTTGTTGGTTCAATTCTCTAAGTGTGAAAAATAAGAGTTGTTTGGAGAAAATTGTGAACCCAGGAGAGAAAATAACAGGGAGAAAACAGATGACCATGGCTCAGTTATACCATAGACAAGTTTTGAGTAAAGCTCAGAGTATTCTGTCAGATGATTCCCATCCTATGCACCACGAGTTTTATCTTCTCCCTTCTGGTATTCGATATAGAACTCCTATTAGTAAAACAAATCGGTTTAAACTTTCATTCATCCTCTCAGCTGTAAAGTTTTTAAATTTAGGGTGGAATTGTATTGTACAGTGTGCTTTTGTGTATTATGTGTGACATGCTTGTATGCTGCAACCAAATTGCCTTTGGGAAATGAATAAAGACTGACTGACGGACAAAATTAGTGCTTTATAATAAATACTTTAAATAGGGGTTTACCTTTAAAACGTTTCTTTAGAACTTTAGCTGGCCATAAATTCCTAATGATAGGATATCTTTAAAATCCATGCTTAATATTCAAAATGTTGTGGTCTTCTGAGTTTCAGAAGGCTAGAATTCTTATTTTATTTAACTGTTTTTTTTACATTAGATATGTTGTCTGATGAAAGACAGCACCAATATTTCATTGCTCCATATTATTACTGTCGTTTTCATAAAAGGGGGAAAGTAAACATTTATAAAAAAGTTTGCTTTCTAACTGGTTTAGTTAGACTTGCTGTAAATCATAACAAAGTGTATTTACTTGAAATACAAACTCTGCAACGATGGACATTTTGAAAACTGCTTGTGCAGGCTGTTTGATTTGTTCGCACACTGTCACTGTTATATTGTGTGATGGAGGGATTGTGCGAGCGGGCGCTTGCCGGTTTTTTGAGTCCAGTTATAACCACCATGCGGCCGAGACTGCCCCTCAGTTATGAGTCCATTCAGCATGACTCCGCCTATCTCAGCTTCTGTTACTACTTGTACAAGTTAATCAATAGTGAAGACTGTTTGAATTTTATGTTTTGTTCTACGATGAGCTTGGTTCGCCTACCTTTGACTGGACGCTTCTCGCGGTAATGCTGAAATAAGGGACTGTCCTGGAAAAATTGGGGCATCTGATCACCCTTATGGGTGACCTAAAACAGGGCTATTCAATACTCTGATTCAAGCTACAGCCACTCCAAGCCCCAGTTTAGCACTGTTTTTAGAACAGCAGTGAAAGGAATACTTCACATTATAGACAAGAGAAAGCATAAGGCGATTAGGCGTTTCCTGCGTCATAGCGCAAATTAATTCTTCAGCCAATCAAGGGCCACCTTGCCTAATTATCTAATTAACGTAATTAAGCCTTTATATTGCACCTTAAGCTAGAATCTTGAAAAATATATAGTACAATATGATGTACTGTCGTCATGGCAAAGGTAAAAGAAATCAGTTATTATAAATGAGTTATTAAAACAATTTTGTTTAGAAATGTGTTGTAAAAAAATCTTCTCTGTTAAACAGAAATTGGGGGGGAATATACAGGGGGGCTAATAATTGAGGAGGGCCAACAATTCTGACTTCAACTGTATATTGTGACAGGATGTTGGAACTTTCAGCCCGGCCAATCAGGGTTCACATTTACGTCTTGTTTTCTCAAATATTTCTCAGTAAATGAAAATAAACACAAATGAGTCATTTGTCAACATAATGTGGAAATCCATTTTCACTACATAAGGAAGATCAGTAGTGAAGTGTGCACTGCGCTCTTGCGGTATTTAGATCTTGGTGCATTAATCTTGTTAACAGTCTAATTCAAAACAACCCAGGGTCATTCTGAAAAACGTACCCCTATATACATTACTGGAGAGCACCAAATACAACCCAAAAGGTACTTTTTTTTTTTTTTTTTGCAGTTTTGGTTTTTGCAAATCCACCAGAGTCCGCTGTGTATGCTTTTTGAGATCTCAAATTTCTCTCGAGTGCCATTCACGCCTGCTGTTCTCGTGTAAATCCACCAGAGGCTGCTGTCGACTGACTGACTTACCAATCGACTGACCCACGCCCCTCCTTCCATAAACCCAACCAATAGTGTTTTCAAATGCACTGATTGACCTGCCCACTCACTTTCCTAACCCCCACGAACAGTTTTAAAAAGCAATCCAGAAAAAGAAAAGCTCTCTGATTTCTACCGTTTTCAGATATTACCACATTCTCACCGTTATTTACTTGTTTATTTGATTTTTTGGCTTCTGTTTTTGTCTCACTTGCTTTATGGAACCGTGAATCATAATTATGATGCTAAAAGTCAAAATTATGAGATTAAATCAGAATTATCAGATACGATTTTATTGTCACTGAAATAGTATGCCATAATTATGACTTTTTATATCATAGTTAACCTATTTAATAACATTCTGACTTTTTATTTAATTATGATGTGCGTCATAGAATTTTGATTATATCAGATTCCATAACTTCATCAATTTAAAAATTGGATTATCTATAATTTGTTATCTCACTTTCCTGCTATGTCATTTGTCATAATGCCATAATTGTGACTTTTACAAAGATCTTTTTTTTTCTATTCCATTATAAATTTTTATTTCAGTATTTTGTCTTCTGTTTGATCTAATCTAATTCTGATATATGGTGTCATAAAAACATATTAATTCATATTTATCTGTTTTAATGTCATATTTAGTTTTCAAAAATTTGACTTATTCTGATTATGACTCTCATATTTGTGTTTCTGTCCTGTATTTACCCAAGTTTTAGGCAATAATTTAGTTTTTTTTTCTTAATTTAGTTTTAATCTTATTGCTATTACAAAATGTAATATAAGTAATTTTTTTAAAAGTCTGCTTAATTAAAAAAAGTTATAATCTACATTTTTGTAAAAATATGACTTTTTTATTTCATATTTATCTCATGATTCTGACTTCATATCATGATTGTTTTATGTCATATAACTTTCTAGATCATTATTTTGACTTGTGTAGACTTATAAACAGTTAAATATGTCATCAATGTAAGCTTTTATGTAATAATTATATTTTTCATATCAAAACAAGATTTTTTTTCCCCAAAATAATGTTTTTTTCTTATACTGCCTGGCTGAAATGAGCTTCTATAAACTTTAAAATGATTCCAGATAGCATAAGCGCTAATTATTTAGTGTTAGTAATGTTGAGTAGGGTAAAGTCTAGATCGGATACGCGGCCGGCCGGAAGTGTGATATGCACATTAATATAGCGGCATTTTTTTATGACGTTGTATAACAATAATTAATATTTTTACAGTACTGTGACGGTGTTACGGTCCGTTGTAAGGTTCAGAGGGGAGAAACGGAGTGCGGATCCAGACGCAGCATTTCAAAGAGAATTTAATGAAACAAAACTATAACAAACAGGAATAACTAAAATCGGGCAAAACAAAACAGGAACAACTGGACATCATAGAAGTAACACAAAATACGACAGACAACGAGAGGGCAACACAAACTGAAATATATAGTCCTGTGAATGATTGAAGACGAGCCGCAGCTGTGAATGTGTGTGTGTGTGAGAGAGTGTCTGATGACGGTCAGCTGGTGCAGGTGAGCGCGTGTGTGTGCATGGCATGACTGGATATGTAGTCCATTAGAGTCCGGATATGTAGTTTATGTGAGAATGAGTGTGTATACCAGCGATCTCAGGTTGAGGCTCGCTGGTGATCGTGACAGAGCCCCCCCTCTAAGGAGCGGATTCCAGACGCTCCTAATAGAGTTCAGGCGGGAGGTGGAGCAGAGGCAGAACAGGGGGAGGGATGGGGGGCCAGGACCATGCAGCGGAGGTCTACTTTGAGCGTGGTGCTGAGGAGGGCCTGAAGAGTGGAGCTGCGGAGGACCTGGAGCGTGGAGCTGCGGAGGGCCTGGAGCGTGGAGCTGCGGAGGGCCTGGAGCGTGGAGCTGCGGAGGGCCTGGAGCGTGGAGCTGCGGAGGGCCTGGAGCGTGGAGCTGCGGAGGGCCTGGAGCGTGGAGCTGCGGAGGACCAGGAGCGTGGAGCTGCGGAGGGCCTGGAGAGTGGAGCTGCGGAGGGCCTGGAGCGTGGAGCTGCGGAGGGCCTGGAGCGTGGAGCTGCGGAGGGCCGGGAAAGTGGAGTTTTGGTGGCACTGGCAGTTCTTTCAACCCCAGTGGGTCAGGAGGCTTGGGTTCAGGAGTCACTGGCAGTTCTTCAAACCCCAGTGGGTCAGGAGGCTTAGGTTCAGGAGTCACTGGCAGTTCTTTACACCCCAGTGGGTCAGGAGGCTTAGGTTCAGGAGTCACTGGCAGTTCTTTACACCCCAGTGGGTCAGGAGGCTTAGGTTCAGGAGTCACTGGCAGTTCTTTACACCCCAGTGGGTCAGGAGGCTTAGGTTCAGGAGTCACTGGCAGTTCTTTACACCCCAGTGGGTCAGGAGGCTTAGGTTCAGGAGTCACTGGCAGTTCTTTAAACCCCAGTGGGTCAGGAGGCTTAGGTTCAGGAGTCACTGGCAGTTCTTTACACCCTAGTGGGTCAGGAGGCTTAGGTTCAGGAGTCACTGGCAGTTCTTTACACCCCAGTGGGTCAGGAGGCTTAGGTTCAGGAGTCACTGGCAGTTCTTTAAACCCCAGTGGGTCAGGAGGCTTAGGTTCAGGAGTCACTGGCAGTTCTTTACACCCCAGTGGGTCAGGAGGCTTAGGTTCAGGAGTCACTGGCAGTTCTTTACACCCCAGTGGGTCAGGAGGCTTAGGTTCAGGAGTCACTGGCAGTTTTTTAAACCCTAGTGGGTCAGGAGGCTTAGGTTCAGGAGTCACTGGCAGTTCTTTACACCCCAGTGGGTCAGGCGGCTTAGGTTCAGGAGTCACTGGCAGTTCTTTAAACCCCAGTGGGTCAGCAGGCTTAGGTTCAAGATGCACTGGCGGTTCATTCAACCCCAGTGGGTCAGGCGGCGGCGGACATTCAGGAAGCTCAGGCGGCGGCGGCCATTCAGGAAGTTCAGGCGGCGGTGGCCATTCAGGAAGCTCAGGCGGCCATTCAGGAAGCTCAGGCGGCCATTCAGGAAGCTCAGGCGGCGGCGGCCATTCAGGAAGCACAGGCGGCGGCGGCCATTCAGAAAGCTCAGGCGGCCATTCAGGAAGCTCAGGCGGCCATTCAGGAAGCTCAGGCGGCGGCGGCCATTCAGGAAGCTCAGGCGGCGGCGGCCATTCAGGAAGCTCAGGCGGCGGCGGCCATTCAGGAAGCTCAGGCGGCCATTCAGGAAGCTCAGGCGGCGGCCATTCAGGAAGCTCAGGCGGCCATTCAGGAAGCTCAGGCGGCCATTCAAGAAGCTCAGGCGGCCATTCAGGAAGCTCAGGCGGCCATTCAGGAAGCTCAGGCAGTGGCGGCCATTCAGGAAGCTCAGGCGGTGGCGGCCATTCAGGAAGCTTAGGCGGTGGCGGCCATTCAGGAAGCTCAGGCGGCCATTCAGGAAGCTCAGGCGGCCATTCAGGAAGCTTAGGCGGTGGCGGCCATTCAGGAAGCTTTGGCGGCAGTGGCCATTCAGGAAGCTCTGGCGGCAGTGGCTCTGGCAGCAGCTCTGATGGATCTGGCAGCTCTGAAGGATCTGGAAGGTCGGATAGCACTGGCGGTGGCAGCACTGGCGGTGGCAGCTCTGATAGCACTGGCGGCTCTGATAACACTGGCGGTGGCAGCACTGGCGGTGGCAGCTCTGATAGCATTGGCGGCGGCGGCCGATCAGGAAGCTCAGACGGCGGCGGCCGATCAGGAAGCTCAGGCGGCGGCGGCCGATCAGGAAGCTCAGGCGGCGGCCGAACAGAAAACTCAGGCGGCGGCGGCCGGTCAGGAAGCTCAGGCGGCGGCCGATCAGAAAACTCAGGCGGCGGCGGCCGGTCAGGAAGCTCAGGCGGCGGCGGCCGATCAGGAAGCTCAGGCGGCGGCGGCCGATCAGGAAGCTCAGGCGGCGGCGGCCGATCAAGAAGCTCAGGCGGCGGCCGAACAGAAAACTCAGGCGGCGGCGATGAAGACTGTGGCATTGATGAGGTACTAGTGACTATTTTCTGAGAGGGTGATATGGTGGATTCATTGAGAATCAGGGCAAACTCTAATAAATCATAAAGAGACTCTCGAGGACCATAACGGGTGAGGGTGGTCTTTAAAGGTTCGTTCAGTCCACAACAAAAAATCTCAATCAAAACACTGTCCGGGAGATCTGTTAATTTTGCCAATTTTAAGAACACCTTGACGTGATCCTCCAGGGGACTGTCATCCTGATGAGTCCTCATGAGCCAAACAGCTGGGTCCATATTCCAAAAGGTGCCGCTTCAAAGTGGAGAAAACGAAAAATTTAAATGCCGCTGGATCCTAGTAGGTCTGTCGTTCTGTTACGGTCCGTTGTAAGGTTCAGAGGGGAGAAACGGAGTGCGGATCCAGACGCAGCATTTCAAAGAGAATTTAATGAAACAAAACTATAACAAACAGGAATAACTAAAATCGGGCAAAACAAAACAGGAACAACTGGACATCATAGAAGTAACACAAAATACGACAGACAACGAGAGGGCAACACAAACTGAAATATATAGTCCTGTGAATGATTGAAGACGAGCCGCAGCTGTGAATGTGTGTGTGTGTGAGAGAGTGTCTGATGACGGTCAGCTGGTGCAGGTGAGCGCGTGTGTGTGCATGGCATGACTGGATATGTAGTCCATTAGAGTCCGGATATGTAGTTTATGTGAGAATGAGTGTGTATACCAGCGATCTCAGGTTGAGGCTCGCTGGTGATCGTGACAGACGGTTGTGTTTAGGGTTGGGGTGAGGGTAGGGGTTAAAAAATACAGTTTATTGGGTAATTTAATAGATAAGATAAATTATACTCGGTACAACTACTGTTTTTACGTTCCTGTGACGGTTGTGTTTAGGGTTGGGGTGAGGGTAGGGGTTAAAAAATACAGTTTATTGGGTAATTTAATAGATAAGATAAATTATACTCAGTACAACTGTTTTTACGCTTCTGTGACGGTTGGGTTTAGGGTTGGGGTGAGGGTAGGGGTTAAAAAATACAGTTTATTGGGTAATTTAATAGATAAGATAAATTATACTCAGTACAACTGTTTTTACGCTTCTGTGACGGTTGGGTTTAGGGTTGGGGTGGGGGTAGACGTTAATAAAATACAATAAATCAAAAATTTCATAAATAACATAAATAATTCTCGTTAACTTTCAGCCGCAAACATATCCGATCTAGCAACAACCGTTGAGTAGCCTAATATTTGAGTGACTTACTGTATGTCATGATTTTGACTTCTTCATTTCATGTTTTATGTCATATTTATAACTTTGAATATCATTATTTTGACTTAATATGTCGTCAGTGTAACTTAATAATGACATGAGTTTTGGGTGACTCAGTGGTTAGCACTGTCACCTCACAGCTAGAATCGCTATAGGTGAATTGGGTAAACAAAATTGGCCGTAGTGTATGAGTGTGTGTGAATAAGTGTGTGTGGAAGGGTATGAGTGTGCTGGAAGGGCATCTGCTGCATAAAACATATGCTGGAATGGTTGGCGGTTCATTCCGCTGTGGCGACCTCTGAAATAGAAACTAAGCCAAAGGAAAATGAATGAATTATATAAGTTTTTTTTTCTTATCAAAACTATCATCCCCCTCCAATATCGAATGATTTTAATTCTGATATGGTTGAAATGGGTTTCAACAGCTAACATAAACTATAAAATGATTCCAGATAGCATAAAAGCTCCAATTAGTGTTGGTAATATACGTTGAGTAATATTCGAGTTCATACGAAGTTAAATCTGATCACACAGTTTTGAGACGGCGTGTTATTGAAACTCTAGCGCATGTGATATTATTTGTGAAATGATTTAATCTCCACTTAATGATGAGAGCGTGGGCGTAAACAACGTTGTTACAGGATGTTCCAACTCCGAGGAAGACAAATGCAGGGCAGACTCAGAAAAAAAAGATGGAGCTTTTTCTCCTCACAACCGTGCCAACACACCTGCTACTATTCACTTCAGAGGAAACGGACACTCGCTGGATGAGAGGCTTGGCTGGCCAGCGGACAAAAACCACCGCAGCTCCAAATTAGAAACAGGAAGAAATGTGGGTAACGCTCCGATTAAAACCGTCTTCCCCACATGGACTCAATATACTCCTTCTCTGGAAACCCAAAACCCCACAGCACTATTTTATATCACGGTCAACAAACAGGCTGTGTTCGAAACGCCACTGGCAGAAAAGATGGCCGCGTGTTTACAAACTCTGCAAATATACTCTTATAGTCGCGCTATATGATTAATGGCGTCCCGTGCCATGCGCAGCCTTTTCTCTCCCGTCTAAATATTTGGGGAAATGTTGTTAGTAAAACTGTCTTGGGGATTGTTGCACAACTGTTTTACGGAAAGAGTTATGGGATGTCCTGGTACGTCCTGTTATGCGCGGATGAAGGTATCGAGGTGTCCTGACTAGAAATAATGAGCAACATGACTGAGGTACTTTGAGGTCTTTTTTGTTTGGTCAAGTCGATCCTTATCTTATGCCATAATAGTAGTCTTTGAGGGATACAAAGAGAAAAAGACGTCCTTCTGCCTTTTAAACTGGTATAAGTTAATTAACTGACAATAAATAAGAAGCCACTCCAGAATTATTGATCTTGGTTTGCCATTAATAAGTAGTTTTGAGTAGTTTCTCAAATATAACACAAATTAACATTTTAATTAAAATATTATCTGTTAGAAGATTTATTTGCAGTTAATAATAATAATAATAATAACAGGTCAGTTAATTAATACATGCCACAACTATATATTTCACATCTATAAATCATATTCGATCAATAAAAAAGTAGGCTAAGCAATTTTTGGTTATTGTAAGTACTGATTATGATTATTTTAAAAATGCTGTTTATATTATTTAATAAAAATAAAACAATAATATATACACTCACCGGCCACTTTATAAGGTACACCTATCAAGTACTGGGTTGGTCTCCTTTTGCCTTCAGAACTGCCTTAATACTTTGTGGCATAGATTCAACAAGGTACTGGAAATATTTCTCAAGAGATTTTGGTCCATATTGACATGATAGCATCACGCAGTTGCTGCAGATTTGTCGGCTGCACATCCATGATGCAAATCTTCAGTTCCACCACATCCCAAAGATGCTCTATTAGATTGAGCTTTGGTTACCGTGGAGGCCATTTAAGTACAGTGAACTCATTGTCATGTTCAAGAAACCAGTCTGAGATGATTCGCGGTTTATGACATGGCGCATTATCCTGCTGGAAGTAGCAATCAGAACATGGGTACACTGTGTTCATAAAGGGATGGACATGGTCAGCAACAATACCCAGGTAGGCTGTGGCATTGACACGATGCTTAATTGGTACTAATGCCAAGAAATATTCCCCACACCATTACACCACCACCAGCCTGAACCATTGATACAAGGCAGGATGGATTTATGCTTTCATATTTTGACACCAAATTCTGACCATCCGAATGTCGCAGCAGAAATCGAGACTCATCAGACCAGGCAACGTTTTTCCAATCTTCTACTGTTCAATTTTGGAGAACCTTTGTGAATTGTAGCCTCAGTGACCTGTTCTTAGCTGACAGGAGTGGCACCCGGTGTGGTCTTTTGCTGCTGTAGCCCATCCACCTCAAGGTTCGGCGTATTGTGCGTTCAGAGATGCTCTTCTGCATACCTCGCTTGTAACGAGTGGTTATTTGCGTTACTGTTGCCTTTCTCCTTTACTGGAATCAACAAGGCATTTGCGCCCACAGTACTGCCACTCACTAAATATTTTCTCTTTTTTTTCTCTGTTAACTTTATAGAGATGGTTGTGCGTGATAATCCCAGCAGATCAACAGTTTCTGATATACTCAGACCAGCCCATCTGGGCACCAACAACCATGGCACGTTCAAAGTCACTTAAATCACCTTTCTTTCTCATTCTGATGCTCGGTTTGAACTGCAGAAGATCATCTTAACCATGTCCACATGCCTAAATGCATTGAGTTGCTGCCATGTGATTGGCTGATTAGAAATTTGCGTTAAGGAGCAGTTAGACAGGTGTACCTAATAAAGTGGCCGGTGAGTGTATGTTTGTATATGATTAAAAACAGAGTTCAAAATTTAAAATTCACTCCCTATTTACTTTTCCTCATGTGGTTCCAATCCTTTACAAATCTCGTTTTTCCGTAAAACACAAAGAAGATATTTTGAGAAATGTTGGAAACTGGTGTTGGTAGCCATTGAATTCCAATGTAGGAAAAAAACATGAGACTCAATGGCAGCTGTTTTCTGCTTGTATATTTAGAACAAGTGGAGGACCAATAAATGGACAGAATTTTTCATTTTTTTGGGTGAACTGTTTGGGAAACTGGCAATTCTGTGTGGAGTTTGCATGTTCTTCTCGTGTTGGCGTGGGTTTCCTCCGGGTGCTCCAATTCCCCAAAGACAGGCGTTATAGGTGAAATGGATGGACTAAATTCGCCGTAGTGTGTGTGTGTGAATGTGAGTCTGTATGGATGTTTCCCAGTACTGGGTTGTAGCTAAAAAGGACATTCACTGTGCAAAACATATGCTGGATAAGTTGCCGGTTCATTCTACTGTGGCGACTCCTACTAACTAAGGGACTAAGCCGAAGGAAAATGAATGAATGAATAATAATTGACCATCCAAGCTGCTTGTTAGGAACCTGTAAAATATGTCAAAGACACATGTAGGCTATATATAAATAATAAAATGTATATACAGTATATGTAATTCTAGGTATATTTAAAGCAAAAATGAGTGAGACGAGAGCAGGGATAAGTTGTTGTTTCCCAAGTTCATAAAGTTTTAATAAAACAGTCATATACAAGATGGCATAAGAAAAACTTAAGAATGTTTTTGAGCCAAAGAGGGACCAAGTTGGAAAAAAAAAAAAAAAAAAACAGAGCCAGTGCTTGGCCCCAACCAAACATTCCCGTGCCGTTCTCTCACACATGTGTACAGATATGTGATCTTTCATCCATTCTGTTGGATAGATTCTGCTGTTCAGACTCACTTTCCCACAGCAGACTATTAGTGCTGCGCTCGCTGTCGACAGGCGGCCGACGGGGACAAATGGGGCGGAACCGAATGAAAGGGGAGACACGAAAAAAGCGATGCACCGAAAGGATGAATTAGGAGGGAAATGAAAGTTGAAATATGCCCATTGCCCTTTTGCTTTCACCTCTAACCTTTGACCCCTAGATACTTTCCTCCTCTCTGCCTGACGACGGTTCTCCGGCATTTCCTGCCCTCCTCGAGGACACAGCGGTGTTGAGTCTGAGCGTTACCATGAATTATGCCATCTTTATCAGGAAGGTATGCCAAGAAAAATAAGGAAAGTACCAAGTGCCTCCAATTTAAAATATAAAGATTCCAAAGGGATTCCAAAGAAGCATTTCGAGTTCTATTTCGAGAACTTTGTAAGTTCCATTTTAAATTTAAAAAAAAACTTCTAAAAAAATTTAAGAATAGTTTTTTCTGCTACCCTCTATTTAAAGGGACAGTTTACCCAAAAAGGAAAATTCTGTCATCATTTACTCATCCTGCACTTGTTTCAAACCTGTTTGTTTCTTTCTTCTGTTAAACACAAAGGAAGATATACTGAAGAATGTGGTTGCTTTTTTCCAACATTCTTCGAAATATCTTGTTTTGTGTTCAACAGTTTTATAGAAGTTTAGAATCATTTGAATGTGAGAAAATAGTAAGGAAATACTAATAATTTTTTTGGGGGGTGAACTATCCGTTTAAGTCTGACTTCAAGCGTCACAGTTTCTAGGTCTAAACACCAAAGTAAAGAAATGGTACTAATATATGCTCACCATGTGGTGCAATAAAATTAAAACAGTCAGAAAAAAGGCAGACAATGATGCTCTGATTAATGTCTGGGATTCAGCAAGTCCAGAGACTGTGGTTTACACCATGGTTTAGTAAAATAACTGCTACAAAAATTATAATTTTTTTATTTTTAAGCTCATTTTTTTTTACTGTTTTTAACCCTTAGAATTAAACAGTCAAGTTTTACTATTTTTGAGTCCATTCAGCCAATCTCCAGGTCTGACGTGAACACTTAGCATAGATCATTGAATCGGATTACACCATTAGCATCTCTCCCAAAAAAGACAGAGCTTCTATTATATTCCAGTTTAAAGCTTGGCTTTCAGAGTTATATCGTGTACTCAGACCGATGGAAAATGAAAATTTGTTATTTTCCGATAGCTAGGAACTATACTTTCATTCTGGCATAATAATCAAGAAATTTTGATGCCATTCCTGAAGCACAGGATAAGATATTACACTTATACCTGAAAATAGTCCCCAACTAGGTAATCGAGACCACCTGCTTATTCAGGGAGCATGTGCCGGTTGTTCTGAATACCAAATCTCTTTGATTGTTTTTAAGTGATATGCTAATGGTCTAATCCGATTTAATGACTTACGCTAAGCTAAGCTAAAAGTGCTCCTGCCAGACCCATAGATTAGCTGAATAAATTAAAAAAATGTTAAAACTCAACTATTTACTCTAAGGGATCTGTAAAATGAGGCTACTTTCAAAAAATGCATAGTGTTCCTATGATGCTAAACCACAGTACCTGGACTTGCTAAATCCCCGACACTAATGAGTGAATCACTGTTTTCTTTTTTTCAATGTTTGCCTTTTTTTTTGACTGTTTTAATTTTGTTGCAGCACATTGTGTGCATATATTATAATATTTTTGCTGTTTTATATTATTATATTATATTATTATTTATCACACATGTTAATGTGTGATATAATTAGGGATAGACAGATTCTGCAGACATTTTTTGCTATTTCTGCAGAAAGTTTTGTAAAAAATCTGCGCCTTTATGCAGAATGATTTTTGGAAATTAAATATTTGAAATCAACCAATAATACATTTTTAACTTTTATTTAATGTTTACATTACAAATCCAATTAGACCCACTTATTTGGTAAACAAATCAAGTCTCATATAATATCTCTACTAAACGACGGAAAATATTACTTTACAAACTGTATTGTAAATAAATCATATGAACATTTGAATATTATTATTATTATATCACAATATTATCAGTGAAATGAATTTAAAAACTGAATACATATAAGTTTACACACCTTTACACTAGTAAATAAATAGACTCAATGATGGGCTAAAAATCTGCAGATTTCTGCACGCGCAGATTCCATGTGGGCCTAGATATAACTATAAACATTCGTTCATTCATTTTCCTTCGGCTCGATCCCTTATTTATCAGGGGAATGAACCGCCAACTATTCCGGCATATGTTTTCCATATGCTTCCAGCCGCAACCCTGTACTGGGAAACACCCATACACTCTCAAATTCACACTCGTACACTACGGCCAATTTTTGTTACCCAATTCATCTATACCGCATGACTAAATCGAAGCACCCAGAGGAAACCCACACAAACATGGGGAGAACATGCAAACTCCACACAGAAATGCCAACTGGCCCAGCTGGGACTCGATCCAGCGACCTTTTTGCTGCGAGGTGTCACTGTGCCACCATAACTACAGTATAAACAACTATTGAGAGTATTCTCGATTCAAATTGAGTATCCATATCCAAACAGTACTCGTAAACAGTATTCCAAACGTCACAACTATACGTGCACATAATGAACCATTAGTGCATTTCTCATTGGCAATAACAAAAACTTTATATCTAAGCATGCATATATACAACGTTTGAAGCAAAAACAACAATCAAAAGTGACGATGTGCTGTATTGCACGCGCAAAGAGCTTTAGTGTTAGTAATAAATCAGTTTTTGACTGTATAATGTTCTAGGATGCAGTCACTGACGGGGGTGGGCTGAAGCACAGCGCTGGCACTCGTCTCCGCTTTATGATCTTATGGCCAGATGTTTATGTTCCATAGGCTGGAGTGGAAAGCTGCCATGACATCAGCCAGAGGACAGCAGGATTCTGGGCCTGGGACAGGAAGTGACTCACAGGAAGTGAGCTGAGGTGAGGCAGGCAGAAGGCAATCCATCTCCTCTGTACACAAACACACACACACATATACGGTTAAAGTCTACCTCATCGCAGCCGCATGTAATGTAAGAGGCGGTCACAAAAGCATACAAAAGTTTTAAGAGCTTAAGCCAAATAAAGAGATGGCATGCATGAAACACTCCCTACAACAGATTTAGGATTGCGTTTAAGATTTAAATTGCATGTATAGTTTCCATCCATTAGGTATTACACAGTTTTACCATTAAAAAAACAAATAAAAGGATAGTTCACCCAAAAATGAAAATTCTGTCATCGTTTACTCATTCTTTACTTGTTCCAAACCAGTTTGAGTTTCTTTCTTCTGTTGAACACAAAGAAAAATATACTGAAGAATGTTGGGAAAATTTGATTTCCACAGTATTTTTGTTCCTTACGCTCACTGGCCACTTTATTAGGTACACCTGTCTAACTGCTCGTTAATGCAAATTTCTAATCAGCCAATCACATGACATCAACTCAATGCATTTAGGCGTGTAGACATGGTCAAGACAATCTGCTGCAGTTTAAATTGAGCTTCAGAATGGGGAAGAAATGTGATTTGAGTGACTTTGAACGTGGCATGGTTGTTGGTGCCAGATGGGCTAGTCTGAGTATTTCAGAAACTGTTGATCTACTGGGATTTTCATGCATAACCATCTCTGGGGTCTACAGAGAATGGTCTGACAAAGAGAAAATATCCAGTGAGCGGCAGTTCTGCGGAACAGGAAAGCATGAATACTTTGTTTTGCTGTTCTTTTCTCACTTTTGACTGACTGAACACATTTGAACATGAGAGTTTACACACTGTCCTTATGCATTTTCAACTACCTCTGGAAAAGATCAAAAATGGACTATCTAAAATGTGCTAGACCCCGTTTACACCTATGTTTAGCATCATCCACTCATGACTAGACTGACAAAGTGCATCTTAATACCACATCTAAAAAGGCTTATGCATTGTATTAAAGGAATAGTTCACCCAAAAATGATAATTTTCCTCACCATTTACTCACACTCAAGTGCTTTTAGACTTTTGTCTGTTTAACACAAAACAAGATATTTTGAAGAATGTTGGGGAAAAAACAGCCACTGACATCCATATACACTCACCGGCCACTTTATTAGGTACACCTTACTAGTACCGGATTGGACCTCCTTTTGCCTTCAGAACTGCCTTAATCCTTTATGACAGGGGTTCTCAACTGGTTTGGCCATGGGACCCACATTTTTACATGGTCATCAAGCCGCGACCCAAACTTTTAGGAACTATAATATAATTTTAGGAATTATAATTAATTTGTATTTATTTGTTAACATACACAAATAGTGACAGATAAATCACAAGTCACCAATATTTACAAATAAACAATATTTTATTGCTGTCATTTAACAAAATGTATCAAATTATAGAAATATTACAAAGTAAGGGTAAGAAAAGGTTCAGTTAGCATGAACTAAACTGAACTGTTAATAAAACATTAACACTGATCCTGTTGAACAGAACAAATCAGCAAATTACAGTAAAATAATTAAAATAATCATAACCATCTAATATGAAAGCAATTACAAACATCTGTTTCACTTAACAGTAATTTGGGAAGCTAATGAGAGAACTGAGGATGTGCTTTACTCCCGATAAGAGTTTCAAAGTCTGGGGTGATGGTAGACCCGAAGATCGTGCTCGATGTCCAACCTGTTCCTTTGCTTTGACTTACGTGTAAGCTGCACCAAGGAAGAGAAGCCACTTTCACACAAATACGTAGTGCTGAATGGTAGGATGGATTTGATCGCACGAATGGCAAGGGAAGGGACGAATACTCAGAAAGCAATTTGCGGCATCAAAACTAGGAGAGGCTTACTTCACTGAATTTCTTTTTCAGCGTCTTATCACATGACAGCTCCACCACGTGATTCTCTTTGTTGCTCGGCAACGTGACGCTTTCCACGTCGATTCCAAAGGGATTGCTCATCCACGGATCATCATCATGTTTATCGAGAAAGTAGTCAGTACGGTTGTTGCGCGCGCATTTCAAAATAAAAGTCCGGTATAAGCAAAATAAGTTAAAAATTAAACTTTTGTTGTTTTTTTGACCACACACTCCGCGACCCACTGAAAATGTTCCCGCGACCCACTCTTGGGTCGCGACCCACCAGTTGAGAAACACTGCTTTATGACATAGATTCAACAAGCTACTGGAAATATTCCTCAGAGATTTTGGTTCGTATTGACATGATGGCATCACGCACATGCTGCACATCCATGATGTGAATCTCCCGTTTCACAACATTCCAAAAATTATCTATTGGATTGAGTCTGGTGACTGTGGAGGCCATTTGAGTAGAGTGAACTCATTGTCATGTTCAAGAAACCAGTCTGAGATGATTTGCGCTTTATGACATTGTTATGACATATACGTTATCCTGCTGGAAGAAGCCATCAGAAGATTGGTACACTGTGGTCATAAAAGGATGGACATACATATGGCCCAAAGTGTGCCAAGAAAATATATTTCCATGCTTTCATGGAGCTGATGCCAAATTTTGACCCTACCATCCGAATGTCGCAGCAGAAATTGAGACTCATCAGACCAAGCAAAGTTTTTCCAATATTCTATTGTCCATTTTTAGGTGAGCCTGTGCGAATTGTTGCCTCAGTTTCTCAGTTAGCTTACAGGAGTGGCACCCGGTGTGGTCTTCTGCTGCTGTAGCCCATCTGCCTCAGGCTTGTTGTGCATTCAGAAATGCTCTTCTGTATACCTAGATTGTAATGAGTGGTTGTTTGAGTTACTGTTGCCTTTCTATCAGCAGGAACCAGTCTGGCCATTTTCCTCTGACCTCTGGCATCAACAAGGCATTTGCGCCCACAGATCTGCCGCTCACTGGATATTTTTTTCTTTTTCGGACCATTCTCTGTAAACCCTATAGATGGTTGTGCGTGATTTCCCCCAACGATTTAAAGGCACAATATGTAAGATTTTTCACTAAAATACCCAAATAACCACTAGAACAGTGTTAAATATTTTGCTGGAAATTTCACTTTCAGCTTTCAGCCTTACTCTGCTTCATACTACCTTGAAAATACAACACGTGTTAAATACTTAAGCTCAATCATCATTTCTACAGGAGTCCTGTAAGATGTAATGAAGACCACAACTCCCATGATTCCATTTTCGGTCACTTTATCATCTAATTATGCCTTTGTTTGTTGTGAATACACTCCCTCTAGTGGTGAAAATTACACACTGTGCCATTAAGGTCTGAAAACAGAATATTTAGAATTTACAGCACATCATTTATAAATGAACAAGTCCAGATCACTCTAAACAGGACTTTTTTTTTTTTTTTTTTTTTTTTTTTTTTTTACAGATCTTTATGTTAGTACTTACTCTGTAATCCAAACCGATACAGTTGATACAGTTCAAATACACACAGATTACAGTGCTACAGTGCTAATTAAAGACATGAACACAAATGCCAAATGGATGCAAAACTTTTTTTTACTGCCACTCGTTTCTCTCAGATGGCCAGTAAAGATAGCATTTACTGCTCAAGCTACTCATTTCCATCCACTCAACCTCCAGATGACGTCCAAGCAAGAAGCGTCAGGCTAATTGGTTGGTATGGCATGACATTACTCATTCTCTGAAGTGCATGGTGAAGCTGGCCTCAAACTGATCGACACTGACTGGAGCCATGAATCAGGCTGGGCCGGGAAGCCTCGTGTCCCTGACCAGCTTCGCCTGGTGTTTCATATGTAGCCTGTTATGCTAATGGGAAACGTGTGAGGAGGGAATTAACGCCATACCACCCAGGGTAGCAAACCTCACCCACCCTCGGACGGCTCCAAGGCCCTACAGCTGGCTTCAACCCCACGTTAATCCATTCTAAGAAGCAGGTTCAAAACTAGGCTTTGCATTTAGGCCACCAACAGCGAGGTGTGTGTGCGTGTGTCCTTTTTTTAAAACACAAACTAGCTTGATTAGCCAGAGTATACACTGAATGCGTTTACTTTTGAGAGAGAATCAACATGACATTGATACAGTCCTTGAGCGTAACTCGTCTGCAGCGTAAAACCGGAGCAGATGTATCCCAAAAAAAGTCTTCAAAAACATTTTTTTTCGGACAATGTAGCATATTGTATATCAGCGTTTCTGAAGCCACCGAATCAGCTGGGTTTGGAGCCGGAGGAGAACTTAATAGGGAAGATCAATGCCATGTGGAGCTTGGGGAACTTCAGGATACTAACATCTGTGATGGATTTGGGATTGCAAGTGTATAGTGAACTATAGGATTACTGAAGTAATCTTGTAATCCGTCAAGCTTTAGCATTTGCAGGTGGATTATTAACGTGTTTTCAGTTTGTAAACACATCATGAATGTTTTCAGTCATCTGGAATCGGTTGCGTTTTTGCATTCCTGTTGAGATAGAAGGTACCTGTTACTTGGCATGAGGTGTAGTCGTCTTGCCAAAATGCCTGAGAGGAATTGAGAATTGCAGGGAAAAGACATTCAGGAAGTGTCCAGATCATATTTCACCCTAAAATAAAAAAGGAATGAATTTTGCCTAAAGATACTTAGAGATACTTAGAGATAAGATACTAAAGATGCATTTTTCATTATTTACTTAAAGATAATAGCTTAGGGCGTCACGGTGGCGCAGTGGCTAGCACAGTTGCCTCACAGCAGTTGCTGGTTCGAGCCTCGGCTGGGTCAGTTGGCGTTTCTGTGTGGAGTTTGCATGTTCTCCTGTGTTGGTGTGGGTATCCTCCGGGTGCTCCAGTTTCCCCCACAGTCCAAAGGCCTGCACTATAGGTGAATTGAGTAAGCTAAACTGACCATAGTGTATGTGTGTGAATGAGTGTGTATGGATGTTTTCCAGAAATGGGTTTGCAGCTGGAAGGGCATCCACTGCGTAAAACATATGCTGGATAAGTTGGCGGTTCATTTCGCTGTGGCGACCACTGCTTAATAAAGGGACTAAGCAGAAAAAAATGAATGAATGATTGAATGATAATAGCTTATAATGTTCATGGTAATGCAGAAAGGGCCGTTATTTACTGTAATATTTATATGCTACGCAATGATAAGAGTACAGTCTCAAATATCTAATCAGTCGCAAATGTGATTTGATTATCATAATAGTATCATTTTATTTTGCTCATGTCAACATGATGCCAGTAAACTGCTAAGTATGAGTTTGGGCAGACCTACAGGATCTATATCAGATGCGTTCTGAACTGCTGTTTTCTCACTGTCTTTTTTGTTGGTATTGAGAAGAAAGACTACAGCGAGTATTTACATATTCATTTAATGTCACTCTTAAGAGCTGATAAAACTAACACGATTACTATAAGGATAATGATAAATGTATAATACTAAATATCGTTCTGAATGTAAAACAACAGCAGAGTTCAGACCACAGCTAAACCCAAGCCAGGCTCATTCTGAAAACGTACCCCTATATACATTTCCTGGAGATCGCCAAATACGTCCCAGGAGGTACGTTTTTTTTGCTGTTTTTGTTTTTTGCGAATCCACCAGAGGCCGCTGTGTATGCTTTTTGAGATCTCAAATTTCTCTCGCTAGTGCCATACTTGCCTGCTGTTCCTGAATAAATCCACCAGAGGCTGCTGTCGACTGACTGAAAGACTGACCAATCGACTGACCCACCCTCTTCTTTCCCAAAACCCAACCAATAGTGTTTTCAAAAGCACCGATTGACCCGCCCACCCACTTCCCTAAACCAAACCCAACAGTTTTAACAAGCATTCCAGAAAAAGAAAAGCTCTTGCATGATTTTTACCACGTTTTCAGGTTCACATTCTCACCCTGTTATTTACTTGTTTATTTTATTTTTTGGCTTCTGTTTTTGTCTTACCTGATTTCTGGAACCATTCTTAAGCAGACTCGAACTCTGTCGTCGTGGTCAACTCCTCTCTGCATCTCAAGTCCGCTGACATACATGGCGAGCCACTGGACAAACTGGTAACAGCGGGAAAACCATCTATACGACGGTAAGCTGTCAGCTGCTAGCGCGAAAAGGAACGCCGTCATACCGCCCCGTAGCATTCATTTTAAAGATAAAAAAATGCAGCCGTACGTACTTCTGGCTACATAATTTGCGATCTCCAGAAATTTATATAGGGCTATGATTTCAGAATGAGCATATATGTTGCCTAAAGCATAAAGATGTAGAAAATATTTTCAAAATATTTCTTTTCAACTAATAATTTATAAAACACTGACAGATAGTCATGAGACATTCATTCAAATCAAAAAGTTTTGCTCAATTTAAAGCTACAAACGACATTTTAGAGAAGCATTGCTTGATATTAAGCCATCTTTTCAAATTTTATAGAAAGATAACTATCTTAAAGACAAGGAATGATAAAAAAAAAGTAACATTACAAGTTTGTTTGTATTGCGCTTTTCATAATAATGTTACAGTGCAGCTTTACAAAAAGTGAACAGCATTGCATTATAATCAAAATCAGAAAAGTTAAGGTTATTAGTTACCATAACTTTATTAGTTACTAATAACTTTAATAACTAATAACTAATACTTTTAACAGTTAAAGTTTTTAAATATAAACATAGTTAACCCACAGTTATCTAGGTAATGTCTATGTGTAGATGTTAGATGAACTGTTACACAGAATTACACAGAAGTTATGCAAGCCAGGCTTGCAAATTAAAGTATAAAATAAAAGTACCTCGGGTATCCAGTGCTTTTTTGGCATTTTGTGCTGCCTGCTTTGAAATTCCTGGTGGTATTTACACTGTCTGCAATTATTAAATTCCTTGTTTGATTAGCTAGATTACACAAGCTGGATTCACTGGTCAGATGTGCACACTGAGGACATCTGCTGGTTACAAGGGGGTGCTGCAAAAATGTAAAAATAAACTAAAAATAAACAGATTGGCATCATTTTCTGATGTGGACACAAATGTAGTAATCAATAAAGATATAGTTATCGTCCTTGGTGTGAACAGAGTATATTCAATATATTCGACATATACATGTATATTCGACTATATTGCTGCAAATGTATTTATTTTAATTTGGTTTAAAGGATCAAAAAGTCAAACAGTGTTACTTTTAAAAAGTAATATATTTCAGTCTTAAGCCTATTTTAATCTTAAGTGAAGTTTAAAAATAGAATGCTTAATAAGTGTGAAAGTGATGCATGCCAAAATGGCTTGCCATATCAGTAAAAAATATGGAGTTTAAGTCATGGAGTTTATGGCTTGCCATATTTTGGGAAAAATAATGCTTAAAAAGTATTTATTGGAAAACTATAAGTCTGACAAACCTTAAAAGATCAACAAAATCTAATGCACAACACAGCTTTTTGCCAAATTTGGGGCTTGTATAATTTTTTTATGTGCCCAGATTATTAAAATGTAATATTTAACATTTTTTATTCAAAACTATTATTGGCATGAAGAGATATAGCAACAATCTTGAATGCAGAAGGCACATTTGGTCCTTGTAGCATAAACGGCCTAAGAGGAGATATGTTTCGAGGACAGAGTAGTATAACAGTATGTTGGCTTTCTTAAGCAAACATAATGAACAATTAAAAATAGAAATCACCAGCCATTAAATTATTCCTTTCATTTTACATAAGTAGTTTGAACAAGAAGCAAACCTCTTATTTTAAGTGTGGACAGGTACAGTAGGATGTCCAAATGTTTTCTACTTGCACTGTATATCTCCACTCGTCTTCCAGTGGTATTTTCTGTTTTAAGCTTCTACACTGAAGTCTCGCTCCACATTTTTTACTATTAGGAGGGTGTGAGGGTTTAAAGAAAAATAAAATAAAAATAACACACTTTCACATTACTTTTCTTAAAAACTAACATCACAGGCTCATTGTAAATACATACCTCTGTATTAATTTTTGGAGATCGCGAATTATGTAGCCAGAGCTGCATTTCGTCTTTAAAATGAACGCTACTGGGCAGTATGATGCCGCGCCAGCTTCTTTTCCTTTTCACACTGCCAGTTCACTGCTTACCTCCATATGGGACAGCTTTTCCACTGTAACCAGTTTGACCTGTGGCTCACCGCATACGTCAGTCGGTCAGTCAGTCGACAGCAGCCTCTGGTGGATTTACGCGAGAAGAGCAGGCACGAATCACACTCGCGAGAGAAATTTGAGATCTGAAAAACATGCACATTGGCGTCGGTGGATTCGCGAAAACAAAAACTGCAAAAAACTTACCTCCTGGGGCGTATTTCGTGCTCTCCAGAAATGTATATAGGGGTACGTATCCAGAATGAGGCTGGGTTTAAAACTAAGTAACACATTTAGTTACTTTAAAAAAAAAAGTGACTGAGGATTGTAGAGGTGTGAACCTACACTGGTCTCACGGTTCGGTTCGGTTACGATTATCATGCCATCGATTCGGTTCAATTTGATATCTCGGTGCATCACGGTGCATTGACAATTCTTTCCATTCACAGTTTTATATTTTCTTCACAGCACAGCAATTCTTGTATTAAAATGTATAAATATATTTATATTTATATACTATTTGTAATACAATTTTGTCTTTTAATGCAAACAGTCAGATATATGAACTGTACCTTTAAAACTCAAGTACATGCACAGAACAACCCGAGCATTTATAGCAAATAAACAAATATAAATATGCTGCTCGCTTTCTGAGCCTTGTCTGGCGATTTCTTTCTTACACCCCTTTGATTGGTTACGCGCTCAACATAAAGATCTGCGATTGGCTCTTACGCGCTGGCGCTCTGCACCAATGATAAACACAGATACACGACAGCGGCGATCACAGCTGATCCATGGCACTGGATCCTTGATAGACGTGGTGGGGGAAACTCTGCAGACACTCGCTCGAGTTTGTATCCAGAAGTAACACTGTAACAGCCGAGAGGAGATGAAAAGTCACGCCAGCAGGTCAAATGGGCCACAGTGAGAGGGAGAAATGGAGTACTTTCATTTTCTCAATCGCAGTGAAATAAAGGCATCTGCTGTAAGTGTCAGTGAAAGACTGTTCAGTAAACACACACGCAGTGAAATTGTGCACATTTTCTGATTTCTTTAAGTAGTTGAAGTGTTTTAAATACTCGCACTCGCCACACTCACCATAGTAAGCTACAGAGACATAGCGCATATGAGATAAATGACGTCAGTACATTATAACCGGTTTTGATTATTACTGAACTGATACCGAATTGTCCGCGTCTGCATCGCGGTGCACTGAAGAAGCAATTAATTTTGACACCCCTACAGGATTGTAATATATTACTTTTAAAAGTAATTTTACCCAACACTTTGTGATGTTTATTTATAAACAAATTTCGAGAGGATCACGTGCTTATGATTGTTCTCAGCTGTCCCAGCATCAGCTCACAACTAATTATCCAACTACTTATCACAACTAATTATCCCCCCACCCAACCCTACTTTCCCTCCTTTTCAAACGGGCGACACGGTGGCCAGTGACTAGCACTGTTGCCTCACAGCAAGAATGTCTCTGGTTTAATCCGCATTTCTGTGCGGAGTTGGGTTCGCGTGGGTTTTCCCCGGGTCCTCCGGTTTCCTCCCACAGTCCAAATAACAAGCACCCTAAGCAATTGATCACAAAATGTTATACCATAGCTAAGCTCTAAGCGAGTACACCTCTTCCAACCATCCATATACGACACTTAGCTACAAATAAGCAAGGGGAGAGTCATCGAGATCTACCTGAGCTCAAACTCCTCTCTCGCCCTGCAACGGGAGGGAGCCCAGGGCTCGAGGATCTCATGAGCTCAGGGCTCTCTCCTGGGACAGCATGCCAAACAAGCTTTTATTATCAATCATCAGCTAAGTGAGAACTTTTGAAGTATATGTTATGCGAGTTCAAGCACAAGCAAAAAGTTGCTAGCTGAAGTTCATTTAATGTCCAACTGCATCTCTAAAAACAAGGGTTATTGAATTCTATATCCTTTCTGAATATAAGAATCTATTACAGTACATATTGCTTATTTTAATACTTTAATGCCGAACACTCCATAAAAATCTTTTTCCTCTTGATTTTGGGACGTATAATGTGACCTTCGTGAGATTCTCTTGAACTTGTCCATTAGCCGAGCCATCCAAACAGGGCTTCACCTAAGTGCACGCATCACCAGAATTGTTGTAAAGATAGAGAACAGACAGACCACCAACTGCGTTCAGCGCTGCGCTACAGCTGCCCTTCAGAAACAAACACCCCAAATATCTCCTCTGACCATCTGTTTACATGCTTGCTCGCTAGAGTGTTCCAAACTGAAACATCCTCCACGCAAAGCTTTTATGAGAAACATCAAAATGCTTTCATACACCAAAGTCGCTGCACTGCCATGGTTACCATCAGCCAATAAATGTCAAGAAAAAATGACCAAAGTTTACTACACAAGAGTCTCCGGGGAGCGTGAGCGATGCGGTTTACTGTGAGGGAGGAAAGAGGCCCGTGTCCCAACAACAAATAGTTCAAGGTATGAGTCGTGGTTTGCTGGCACTGAATCAGAGCAAACAGTGGATCTGACATGAGGCCACGAGAGGGTTCTGACTCACTCGGGCTAAAGGCACCTGTTCTGTGGGTGTATATACGCGCATATGTGTGTGTGTGTGTTTTCATCTGTTTGCTTGTGGGTTTGTGTGTTGGTGCAAAGCGAAATGACTCTATTCTGAGTGGATGCCATGGTGATTAGTGTGCACAACAAATGGTGCATGGGTTTGGGGACGTATAAAAACAGTTTAGTAGCATTTTAAGTGCGCTTTCTGAATAACAAACATATACAGCTCTGGAAAAAATTAAAGGAACTCTCCACTGTTTTGAAAATAGGCTCAATTTACAACTCCCCTAGAGTTAAACAGTTGAGCTTCACCATTTTTTAATCCATTCAGCCGATCTCCAGGTATGGCACTTTTAGCTTAGCTTAGCATAGTTCAGTGAATCGGATTAGACCATTAGCGTCTTGTTCAAAAATGACCAAAGAGTTTCAATAACTTTTCTAGATTGACTCTTCTGTAATTAAATCATTTACTAAGACTTATGGGAAATGAAACGTTGCTATTTGCTAGGCTAATATGGCTAGGAACTATACTCTCATTCTGGCGTAATAATCCAGGAACTTTGCTGCCGTAACATGGCTGCAGCAGGTGCAATGGTGTTATGCAGTGACTGACAATAACTTCCAGTGTGATTACCTGCAGCATAGTGTTGATCGCGCTGTGTAATATGATGTTTGGGTGTTGGTTGGGGTTGCTAGGGTGTTGCTGTGTTGTATATGAGGTGTTATAAGTGTGCTATGTATTTGTTAGGTTGTTTCATGGTTGGTTGCTAGGATCTTGCTCTACAGTTGCTAGAGTATACTTAGTTGGTTTGTGCTGCGTTACCAAAGTTGATAAGGTTTTTAGATTAGTTGTCAGGGTGTTGCTATGTTGTTGTTTAGGTATTCAAAATTCTATTTAGTTGTTAGGTTGTGCTATGGGTGGTTGCCAGGATGTTATCTTAGAGTTATTTTTTTAGATAGTGTGTGCTGCATTGCCATCAAGTTGCTAAGGTGTTATAGATTAGTTGTTAGGGTGTCGCTATGCTGTTAATTAGGTGTTCAGAATGCTGTATAGCTGTTAGGTTGTGTTATGGGTGGTTGCTAGGACGTTGCTCTGCGGTTGTTAGAGTATTATTAGTTGGTTTGTGCTGCATCGTCATCCAGTTGCTAAGGTGTTATACTGTAGATTAGTTGCCAGGGTGTTGCTATGTTGTTGTTTAGCTGTTCAGAATGCTGTATAGTTGTTAGTTTGTGTTATGGGTGGTTACCAGGATGTTATCATAGAGCTGCTAGAGTTTTTTTTAGATAGTGTGTGCTGCGTTGCCATCCAGTTGCTAAGGTGGCATAGATTGGTTGCCAGGGTGTTGCTATGTTGTCATTTAGGTGTTCAGAATGCTATATAGTTGTTAGTTTGTTCTATGGGTGGTTGCCAGAATATTATTCTGAAGTTTCTAGAATATTTTTAGATAGTTTGTGCTGCATTGTCATCCAGTTGCTGAGGTGTCATAGATTAGTTGCTAGGGTGTTGCTATGCTGTTGTTTAAGTGTTCTGGATGCTATATGGTTGTTAGTTTGTGTCATGGGTGGTTGCTAGGATGTTGCTCTGCAGTTGCTAGAGTATTCTTATTTAGTTTGTACTGCATTGCCATCCTGTTGCTAAGGTGTCATAGATTAGTTGCTAGGGTGTTGCTCTGCTGTCGTTTAGGTGTTCAGAATTCTATATGGTTGTTAGGTTGTGTTATGGGTGGTTGCTAGGATGTTTCTCTGGAGTTACTAGGGTATTCTTAATTGGTTTGTGCTGCGTTTTCATCAAATTTGTTGTTGTTTAGGTGTTCAGAAATATATATGGTTGTTAGGTTGTGCTATTAGTGGTTGCCAGAATGTTATTCTGGAGTTTCTAGAATATTTTTAGAAAGTCTGTGTTGCCATCAAGTTGCTAAGGTGTCATAGATTAGATGCTAGGGTGTTGCTATGTTGTTGTTTAGGTGTTCTGAATGCTATATAGTTGTTAGTTTGTGTCATGGGTGGTTGCTAGGATGTTGCTCTGCAGTTACTAGTGTATTCTTAATTAGTTTGTACTGCATTGCCATCCTGTTGCTAAAGTGTCATAGATTGGTTGCTAGGTTGTTGCTCTGCTGTCGTTTAGGTGTTCAGAATTCTATATGGTTGTTAGGTTGTGTTATGAGTGGTTGCCAGGATGTTTTCCTGGAGTTGCTAGTTTTTTTTAGATAGTGTGTGCTGGATTGCCATCAAGTTGCTAAGGTGTTGCAGATTAGTTGCCAGGGTTTTGCTATGTTGTTGTTAAGGTGTTTAGAGTGCCATATATTTGTTAGGTTGTATTATGGGTGGTTGCTAGGATGTTGCTCTGGTGTTGCTAGAGCATTCTTAGTTGGTTTGTGCTGCGTTGCCATTCAGTTTCGAGGGTGTTATACTGTAGATTAGGTGCCAGGGCGTTACTATTTTGTAGTTTAGGTGTTCAGAATTCTATATAGTTGTTAGGTTGTGTTATGGGTGGTTGCTAGGATGTTGCTCTGTGGTTGCTAGAGTATTATTAGTTGGTGTGTGCTGCGTTACCATCCAGTTGCTAAGGTGTTATAGATTAGTTTCCAGGGTGTTGCTATGTTGTTGTTTAGGTGTTCAGACTTCTATATAGTTGTTAGGTTGTGTTATGGGTGGTTGCCAGGATGTTATCCTGCAGTTGCTAGGGTATGCTTAATTGGTTTGTGCTGCATTGTCATCTAGTTGCTAAAGTGTTATATATTAAATGCCAGGGTGTTGCTGTGTTGTTTTTTAGGTGTGCAGAATGCTATATAGTTGTTAGGTTGTGTTATGGGTGGTTGCTAGGATGTTGCTCTGGTGTTGCTAGAGCATTCTTAGTTGGTTTGTGCTGCGTTGCCATCCAGTTTCGAGGGTGTTATACTGTAGATTAGGTGCCAGGGTGTTGCTATGTTGTAGTTTAGGTGTTCAGAATTCTATATAGTTGTTAGGTTGTGTTATGGGTGGTTGCTAGGATGTTGCTCTGTGGTTGCTAGAGTATTATTAGTTGGTTTGTGCTGCGTTGTCATCCAGTTGCTAAGGTGTTATACTGTAGATTTGTTGCCAGGGTGTTGCTATGTTGTAGTTCAGGTGTTCAGAATTCGATATAGTTGTTAGGTTGTGTTATGGGTGGTTGCCAGGATGTTGTCCTGGAGTTGCTAGAGTATTATTAGTTGGTTTGTGCTGTGTTGCCATCCAGTTGCTAAGGTGTTATAGATTAGTTGCTAGGGCGTTGCTATGTTGTTGTTTAGGTGTTCAGAATGCTTTATAGTTGTTAGGTTGTGGTATGGGTGGTTGCTAGGATGTTTCTCTGCAGTTGCTAGAGTGTTATTGGTTGGTTTGTTCTGCATTACCATCCAGTTGCTAAGGTGTTGTAGATTAGTTGCCAGGGTGTTGCTATGTTGTTGTTTAGGTCTTCAGACTTCTATATAGTTGTTAGTTTGTGTTAGGGCTGGTTGCGAGGATGTTATACTGCAGTTGCTAGGGTATTCTTAATTGGTTTGTGCTGCGTTGTCATCAAGTTGCTAAGGTGTTGTAGATTAATTGCTAGGGTGTTGCTATGTTGTTGTTTAGGTATTTAGAATTCTGTTTAGTTGTTAGGTTGTATTATGGGTAGTTGTTAGGGTTTTTTGTGTGGATAGTTTGTGCCGCATTGCCATCAAGTTGCTGTCGTGTTGTGGTTGCCAGGTTCTGGATAACTACCACAAATCAAAAGAACCTTTAATTCATTTGGATATTGAAAATGTATTATTTTACGTCAAGTTGTGTAGAACGTTTTTGTCAATTTCCTTAACCTTAACAGCAGCGATGCTCGCTTTAGCAAACACTGACTGTTTTCAAGGGTTTCTGGGGGAAAACACAGGTGGCAACGAGATTTTCCAGTGTCACTTCTGGTCAGCTCAAGCAAAGCAAGAAAATCCTTGGCTCTGTTCAGCCGTGGCCTGCAGCAATGAATCCATCTTGAAGATTTTGTAGTGGGTTAACCAGTTGATGTGCAAATAATCTGCTTTTCCAGGAGCCCAAGTGGAAAAAGCACAAACAAACAGAAGGCTTCATAAATACAAACTGAGTCATTTCCTAACATTGAGCTGGCCCAGCCTTCATAGACACACATTGGGCCTCGATCCCACCCTGCTTTCCAAAAAAACACCCCCCTCCCCTCCACTCCCCGCACACATGCATACACACACACACACACACACACACACACACACACACACACACACACACACACACACACACACAATAAAATCTAATAATGTAATAGAATAATGTGTCCTTTAAAGAGACGCAAGAATTAGACCCATCATTTCTGGGTTTGTCGGTCACTCTGGAAAAGTCATTTCTGTGTGTTTCTTTCCTCTTTCAGCAACATGTGGATGCGTGGCTGTTTGATGTGTTTTGAGCTGCTCCACAGACGCTCCGTTTCCAAGTGTGCTGGACGTCATCGAACGGACGCTTCACAGAAAGGCGTAGTGAGCCTCCTCTCAAATTAGCGGGCCGCTGTGGGATAACAAAGGCCTCGGGATCCGCCGCAGACCCTGTCCGAACTTCAGCGTCCCTCTGGCACGAGTCCAGCAGTCGTATCCCAGCTGCCCTCATCAAAGGTACGCGCTGCATAGTTTCCAAACGCCGACCGCCAGAAATCTGGAAATCGGATTCTGATGCTGCATGAATCTGGTCGGAGGAACTGCAGATACTTTCGGTGTGGTTTGCACTCAGTGAGACGAATCAAATTACTGTTTCCTGCCAGATTGAATCCCTCCCAGCCGATGCCTAGACTGGTGCTAGTAAAGCCATATGCTTGAATTTTCCCAAGTTTCATACGTTAAATGACTGGCTGTTCTGTTTGCCAAGGTGCATCTTCAGTCAGTTATTGTAAAGTATAGCTGCAAGCAAAACTTGAGCTCAGACTGCAGTTTTTTACATAAAGATTTTAATTTTAGACACTAATTATATGTAAATTAATTAATGAAACATAGGAAAATACCTTAATGGGAAAGTTGGCCATCCAGTGACCAGGGGCCTCATGTATCAACGCTGCGTACGCACAAAAACTTTGCAGACGCCAGATTTCACGCTTACGTTTGGATTTACTAATGATGAAATTAATGTGAAAATGTGCGTTGGTCCGCACCAACTTCATGTCTGGCGTACGTGTATTTCTTGTGTGTGCTTGTTTTATTTCCATTAGCAACTCCTAGAGGCAATTATGTTAAATTGCACACTACAAAGTACCGCACCAACACATCTGAAAAACATTGCTATTCATTTATAATTTATAAAATGCGTTAAATGACATAATATTTTTTTTACCAATTAGGTGATTTAGAACATATAAAAGCATTTGCAAATGTATACAACCCTTAGTCTATGGCAATGGCAGTGTTAGAGGCGTTATTAGAGGACATGGCCTTATTAGAGGACATTGTCAATGGTCGAATCCGAAGGCTCCAAGGTGGCAGGGTGCGCGATGGGTGGCTTTTTGGTGAGTGATGTATTTAAAGATATTATTCCAGCTTGAAATAAAATAAATAAAGTTATTTTATTTTATTGAGTGTAATTATTTAACTGCATATCAGAAGACCATGGTTATCCATTAAAGACGTGGCTGTTAACCCCCCTCAACAACCCACAAACTGAACAAGAGCGCAGATACAATTGATGCCCATTCTCGCACTTGGTCAGTTGTAGAGCGGGCGATTGGGCAGCTGAAATGCCGGTGGCGCTGCCTTGATAAGAGCGGAGGGGTGCTGCTATACCACCCTAACAAAGTGTTCCTCTAATACACCTGTTTCTCCTACAGATACGGATACTACTCCAGACAGTAAAGTGTCGCCCACAATTTAGGAAACTCTCTCCTCAAAGGGTGCGCCGCTGTTCTCCTGCACCTTTACATCGGACCATTTCTTTTTTAATTCACTCACAGTGCGATGTTCAGACCCCACTGCTAATCAGCTAAACTCTCCCACTCTAATTTTTTTCTTTTGTTATTAATTCCGGAGGACAAACTTGCAAATAACACAGTTTTCTCCGGTCTACCTCTAATAGGAGCACCTCCAATTCACATTCTGTGAAGTTTCTCTTCTTGCTTGCTTTTGCCGTTGCTTTTTCGTTTGGTTTTTACCAAAGAGAAGTCATTACCATATTTATAGGGGGGAGGAGGCAGGGAGGGGTTTTGCGCTCGTGCACGTGCCCTCAATTTCACGTTAATTCGGATGTACAAAGAGTATATGCGTGGGATTCCGCATACGCAGTGTTTCATACATCTGATTTTTTACTGCTTTCGCACATTTACAGCTTTGTCTGTACGCAATGTTAATATTAATTCAATGCAAGTCTTTGTATGAGGCCCCTGGTTCTGTCTTGGTGTCCAGTAGATTTTAAACTCTATAACTTAAATAAATTAAATGAGCAATTTTACATGAGTAGCAGTGCAATAAGGCTGAATATCAGCACTAGTGGGAGGCATGCATTGCAGCCTTGTGCCTTAGGCCCTGTTTACACTGTCAGGTCTTCCTATTTGTTGCCTGTATCTGATTTTTTTTTTTGCCTGTCCTTTACACGTTCTTTTAATTGTGACACATATCCGATTAATGTGTTTCAACTTGCCATACAATTTACAATGTCCCGCATGCGTAAAGGCAGGTTTTAGCATCTGTGCCACACTAGCCACGATGGAAGAAATTGTCTTGCTTTTAGATGAGGAGGGAAAGGGCCGTCATTGCAGCTTGCGCTTATGCTTTATACAGTATATGGTGTCCTCCACCATTCAGAGGAATTTGTGGGTGCGAGAGAGTTTTCAGGTCTGGTGGGAGCAAATTGTGGCGACTGACCACTTACCTCCTCGATGTTTCCTCTGTTGTTGTTGTTTACCGTGTCAGCGTCTCCACACACGATCTTACTTCTATGTCATTAAACTGCCGGGAGGTACCACAATGTCGCAAGTTTAATGACGTACAAAACGAAATGCCTCAATAAATCCGATCTGCATGTTTACATGATAGTCGCATTGTCACATATCCGATTTATATCTGATTTATTTCCACATATGAAGGAGACCTGAAACCGATCTCTGAATATCTGAATGCATACGTTTTGTTCGTGTCGGGTCATAGAACAGATTCAATCTGTGTCACATATGGGCGTGATATTGATATGAATGTGATATTGCGTTTATACAATAGTTCAACGGCATAATCATGTATATAAGAAAATCAAACACTTAGAATCTCAAAAATCAATTTTTATGAGGAACTACTTTCTTCCGCCATTCATTCACATCTGCAGCTGATGCTAGAACAGCAGAAACCCTTGCTACTTCACCAATGTCACTTTAGAGCTAGTATTTGAATGATTCTTTAGCGTAATGTCTAAAGTTATGACAAAAAAAAATGTTATGTTATTTTGCTCACATTTTAAGATTATAAGGCTGAACGGCATGACGCGCCATCAATCTACAGAGATTTCCCAGTATTTCTCTGTTGCAATCGGGATATCACAATAATTAACCAGAAAAACCAATCAAAGCAAACACTACCATTACTATCGTATAAATACAGCACTACAAGATACGAAAGAAAGAGATCGACTTACCAGTTTTATAATAATTTTTCTTTGAGTTTTTCCTCCCCTAAAGATGTATTATGCAGTGTCTGTTGTCATCTTGTGGCAGAACATCAACCTTCTTTGCTCTGCTCAGTATGACAGGCTGATGGCCGCCGACGTGCGGAGTCTTCAAAATTATAAATATTTAAAATAACCACTATCCTTATAAATGAACTGCATAGTTGCAATCTAAACAACTACATTCTCGCATAATAGAGCCTCAAAAGTACTTTATGTTGTCCAAGAGCTGCAATATTTGACAAACTGTAGTGAGTGTATCGATCTGCTGTCACTCTATGTGGGCGGAGTAATACACAAGGGTAAAGAGGCTGTTGTTGCAGAATATCGCACAGCTATCAGCCAATCAGAATCGAGAACCAGTATAAACTTATTTTATAAGCCCTTTGTATAAACTTGTTGTATACACATATACAGTTGAAGTCAGAATTATTACCCCCCCCCCCCCCTTTTATATTTTTTTTCTTTTTTAAATATTTTCCAAATGATGTTTAACAGAGCAAGGACATTTTCACAGTATGTCTTATAATATTTTTTCTCCTGTCGAAAGTCAAATTTGTTTTATTTTGGCTAGAATAGAAGCAGTTTTTAATTTTTTAAAAACCATTTCAGGGTCAAAATTATTAGCCCCTTTGAGCTGTATTTTTTTCGATAGTCTACAGAACAAACCATCATTATACAATAACTTGCCTAATTACCCTAACCTGCCTAGATAACCTAATTAACCTAATTAAACCTTTAAATGTCACTTTAAGCTGTATAGAAGTGTCTTGAAAAATATCTAGTAAAATATTATTTACTGTCATCATGGCAAAGATAAAATAAATCAGTTATTAGAAATGAGTTATTAAAACTATTATGTTTAGAAATGTGTTGAAAAAATCTTCTCTCCGTTAAATTAGGGGAAAAAAATAAACAGAGGGGTAATAATTCAGGGGGGCTAATACTGACTTCAACTGTATATATATATATATATATATATATATATATATATATATATATATATATATATATATATATATATATATATATATATATATATATATATATATATATATATATATATATACAGATGATAGATGTGCAATTAAAATAAATATATTTATAATAATAAATATAATGTAACATAATTAGACAGATATATGTGATATTTTTAAATATAAACAAAAAGAAAGTGTTCTTTGTGGTCTTTTTAAAAATATATCCTATCCTATATATATAATATAATATTTATAATAAATAATTATAGCAGCAAATCTATTAAACATTTTTTAAAACAAATATATTAACCTTTATAGTTTATTAAAATATTTTAACATTTTTCAAGATTATTAAAAAAATAATAATTATACAAACATTATTTTAATTTTTTTCCATGCATGTGAAAAGCCAAATTGTTTTATGCATGTTCATTGTTCATCAACACAGATGTAGTGTCTGTGAATGCAACCATTTGTTTTTGTGCATGCAAATATTTTACTGAAATAATATTAAAACTCCAAAGAGCCATAACGCATTTCAAACAACTGCATTGCTTATTTATTAGCTGTTTTGGTATATAGTAGGAAAATAAATGGACACATGAAAAAACTGCATTAGTAGGACCAAACCCACCTGAGGAACTATAATCATGTGAAAGCATAGCACATAGTAGGCCAGTGATGTATTTGTTTGGCAAATGTTAGGACTGAGATGTTTTACGGCTCTCTGGAGTGACCCTGACCCTGCTATAGTTTCCCCTGATCTCTTGGGTAGTAAGAAGTCAAAGGGTCAAACCTTGTAGGCTGACAGAACAGGAGGGACGAGGGGAAACGCATGTTAAATGTGAAACATGGCAGGGGAGTTGTATTTGCCATACAACTCAATTAAAGCTTTATGGACTCTTTTAAAGACGAACCATTAAATCTAACACTCCCTGAGAACGTTTCTCCACTCTGAAAGCGTTTGGCATGGAGGAAGTGGGTTTTTACCATTGCATGAAATGTAATTTTCATTAAAAGCATTCATTCCGGGGTTTTTAAAGGAAAAGCAGTTCCTTCTGGGGCTGGATAAAAACCACAAAGGCTGCTGAGTTTTTCCATACCAGCGCTGCGGTTTGGTCTATACAATGACAAACTAACGTAGCAAGAAATAGAAAACTTTTGGATAAACTTCGGATCAGAGAGAAATAGCCAAACACACATAATTATGCTAAAATCAAAGCTGCTCGGCGCTCCGCAGCCACCGGGGTCATTGTGATTTATTATTTTGAAAACACATTTCAGTGCTTCCCCATGAATATTTGAGTTTTCATTCTTGAAAACCACTGCGATGATTTCCTAGAACATCGAAGGCATGTATTTGCATCTGAGCTTCTGATGTTTTCCAGAACGATCTATCGCTGGACACAACATTCAATGGATGTGATTGGCAAATATATAGATAAAATTAACTTGAGGTTCTCAAGTTGACAGAACCAAAACAATTAACCAAAATAATGCCGATAAACAACACCACGCTTACTTGGAAAGCAAAATGTAGACAAATGTAGTCTTTTTTTCTTTATACAGCACCTTTTGAGTTTTAGAAAAACCTTAAGTATAGATTTTTGAGCAAAATCAGAAGGCTTTAATTTGGTGTAAATGCATTAAAATAACCTGAAATTAGAAAATGCAGTGATTAGGATTTTTTTTCTCTCTCTGTGTTAGGATTTAAAATTACAGCTGCTCTGATAATTGGAATTAACTCGGCCATGTTTTTTTTTTGGCAACACTTTAGTTTAAGTGGCTATTCTCACTATTAAATACTGGTTTATGACCTGCTTATTACTAAGATACTGGCTGGTTATTAGTACTTATTAAGTATGATTTTATTCTACACCCCTTTACCCGATTCCTAAACCCACTAGAACCTAAATAACTATTAATAATCAGTGGCTTATTAAGCTAAAAGACTTAATAACAAGAATTGTAACTTAAGTGTGACCCTTTTTTGAATATTATAATGTCACCTTTATCCACCTTACTTTGTGATACCAAGGCAACTCTCTCAATTTTAGGATTTATAATTACAGCAGCTCTGATAACTGGAATTAACCTGGCCATGTTTTTTTTTTTGGCAACACTTTAGTTTAAGTACCAATTCTCACTACTAAAAACTGGTTTATTACCTGCTTATATGTAGACATTGTAGCCTTTTTTTGTATTGTTTATACAGCACCTTTTGAGCTTTAGAAAAACCCTAATCATAGACTTCTGGGCAAAATCAGAAGACATTAATTTGGTATAAATGCATTAAAATAACCTGAAATTAGAAAATTAAGAGCAGCACTGAGGATTTTTCTCTCTCTCGAAATTAGGATTTATAATTACAGCAGCTCTGATGCCTGATAATTGGAATTAACTTGGCCGTGGTTTCCTTTTTGGCAACACTTTAGTTTAAGTACCAATTCCCACTATTAAATACTGGTTTATTACCTGTTTATTAATAAGATACTGGCTTTTTTTTAGTACTTATACTAGATCCCTAAACCCACTACAACGTAAATAACTATTAATAATCAGTGCTTTATTGAGCTAAAAGACTTACTTAATAACAAGAATTGTAACTTAAAATGAAGTTTGACCTGTTTTGAATATTAAATGATCACCTTTATTCAACTTATTTAGCAACACTGATGAAATATATATATTTTTTAATTAAGGTAACAAATATGTGCTACAAACTTGAGGTCCTCAAGTTGACAGAACCAAAAAAATGTACACAAATAATGCCAGTAAACAACACCACGTTTACTTGGAAAGCAAAATGTAGACATTGTAGTTTTTTTTTGTTTTGTTTATACAGCACCTTTTGAGTTTTAGAAAACCCCTAAGAAGAGCCTTTTGAGCAAAATCAGAAGACATTAATTTGGTGTAAATGCATTAAAATAACCTAAAATTTGAAAATTAAGGGCAGTGATGAGGATTTTTCTCTCTCTCAATTTTAGGATTTATAATTACAGCAGCTCTTATAACTGGAATTAACCTGGCCATGTTTTTTTTTTTTGGCAACACTTTAGTTTAAGTACCAATTCTCACTACTAAAACTGGTTTATTACCTGCTTATCATTAAGATGCTGTTATTTTTAGTACTTATAAAGTATGCTCTTATTCTACACCACAACTCCTAAACCCACTACAACCTAAATAACTATTATTAATCAGTGGTTTATTGAGCTAAAAGACTTAATTAATAACAAGAATTGTAACTTAAAATGAAGTGTGACCCTTTTTTGAATATTATAATGTCACTTTTATTCACCTTACTTTGTGATACTGAGGCAAGATTTTAAAAAAATTAAGATAACAAATATGTGCTACAAACTTGAGGTCCTCAAGTTGACAGAACCAAAAAATAAAAATAAAAATAATGCTGTAAACAACACCGCTTACCTGGGAAACAAAATGTAGACATTGTAGTCTTTTTTTTTTTTTTGTTTATACAGCACCTTTTGAGCTTTAGAAAAACCCTAATCATAGACTTCTGGGCAAAATCAGACGACATTAATTTGAGGCAATGAGGATTTTTCTCTCTCGAAATTAGGATTTATAATTACAGCAGCTCTGATGCCTGATAATTGGAATTAACCTGGCCATGGTTTCCTTTTTGGCAACATTTTAGTTTAAGTACCAATTCCCACTATTAAATACTGGTTTATTACCTGTTTATTAATAAGATACTGGCTTTTTTTAGTACTTATACTAGATCCCTAAACCCACTACAACGTAAATAACTATTAATAATCAGTGCTTTATTGAGCTAAAAGACTTAATTACAAGAATTGTAACTTAAAATGAAGTTTGACCTGTTTTGAATATTATATGATCACCTTTATTCAACTTACTTAGCAATACTGATGAAATATATATATTTTTAAATTAAGGTAACAAATATGTACTACAAACTTGAGGTCCTCAAGTTGACAGAACCAAAAAAATAAATAAAAATAATGCTGTAAACAACACCGCTTACCTGGGAATCAAAATGTAGACATTGTAGTCTTTTTTTTGTTTTGTTTATACAGCACCTTTTGAGTTTTAGAAAATCCCTAAGAATAGAGATTTGGGCAAAATCTGAAGGCATTAATTTGGTGTAAATGCATTAAAATAACCTGAAATCAGAAAATGCAGTGATGAGGATTTTTTTCTTGATATTAGGATTTATAATTACAGCAGCTCTGATGCCTGATAAGTGGAATTAACTTGGTCATGGTTATTTATTTTTAATTTTTGGCAACACTTCAGTTTAAGTATCAATTCATACTATTAAATACTAGTTTATTATCTCAGATTATTAAAATACTGGCTTTTTAGTACTTATAAAGTATGATCTTATTCTACACCCCTATACAAAATTCCTAAACCCACTACAACCTAAATAACTATGAATAATCAGTGGTTTATTGAGCTAAAATACTTAGTTCATAACAGGAATTGTAACTTAAAATGAAGTGTGACCCTTTTTTGAATATTATACACCTTTATCCACCTTACTTTGTGATACCAAGATAAGATTTGTTTTTTTATTATTTAACTCCAGGTAACAAATATGTGCTAGAAACTAAATTGTTTATGATTATGATTAGATAAAGCAGCATAACTGACTAATAGCGTACAGTTAAAATAACTGGATGGGACACCAGAGAGCATTTACAATTAAGTTACTAATAATGAATTAACGTTTAGTGCACAACAACCTAATTAAAACAGTTTTTATGCAAGTTTTTTTCTCATTGAAAATTTAAAGTCATCCCAAATTTTTGCTAATTGTTGTACAAAAGAACTGAACGTTTTGTTTTTACATTTCATGCATTATAACAAATGTCTGAAATATAGTATTGCATATTTTTTTTAATATGCCTTCAGCATATTTGTTATATCATGACTTTTTAAAAAGAACTTCATCATTCATTGTTTATTTTTTAGGTATCAAATAAGGTATTCCCAAATGCACACTGAATGAAGATCATATATTTTTTTCATGATAAATACACATTTACAAATAAAGTGGTTATGCAATAAATACATCATAAAAATCTGAGCAATATACTTCACGTGCCATTGCACTTATTTTGAAATGAACATGGGGCAAGAAAAAAAAATCATCTTCAAGGCCACTGGAAAAAGCAAGCACTCTCATTAAAATATTTATTTTCCCATTTTTTTGTTTTGTTCATTCAACATAAATATATTCATATATATTTCTTTTCTTCCTCCAAAATAGCTCGCTCTTTTGTATAAATAAAAGTCTTCATTGGGGAGATTGTTCTCATCGGCACCCGCAGCCCTCCACCACCATGTCCTGGTAGTTTTTAAGAATGACCTTCTCGTACTCGTCCAGGTACAGCAGTGAAATGGGGCTGAGCTCCGTCGGGATGCAGCAGGCTTTGGGAATGTTGGAGTTGACCGAGTTCACCAGCGTCTGGACGATGGCGTGGTTGGTGGAGTTTAGATGGTCCGGCAGAGGGAACGGGCACTCGCCGTGGCAGTAGAAAGCATGATAGCCTGGCGGGGCCACGATCCACTCGTTCCAGCCGACATCACTGAAGTCCACATAGAGAGCGTGTCGCCTACAGTTCGAGCGCTGGTGGTGCTTTCTCCGCGGCTTTTGCCCTCGTCGAGCTTGTCGCTTTTCTCGGTTCGAATGCAAGACGGCTGAGCCTTGACCGTCATGGCTGTAGGTTACCAGCAGAGGTCGAGCTTGTGCCCATGAGTCCTCATCTGCATGAAGGGAACGACTGACCCTCACGTGCTTCCTCCGGTTGCTCTCGGCCTCCTCGGATACTTCCGACTCCTTGGGATGGAGCACCTCTACAAGGAGCCCATGGTTGTGCTGGGATTCACGGGCCCAGCGTGCCACAGCTGAACCCACATCGAAGCTTTCCCAGCGTGTGTGAGAGTCCTGCACCAGACGGGTGTCCAGAAGTCTGGTAAGAGGCTCTTTGGAGGGGGCCAAAGCTGGCCTGAACACCTCGTAAATGTTAATTCTGTGGAAGCCACTCATACTGGCATCTCCGAGAACTTGGTCCCTGAAAATGCGCAGCTCTGCAGCAGAGATCAGCTCCTCGCCAGGAATGGAGGTAAGGTTGAAGAAAAACTGCTGCGTTGTTTTTCCTTTCAGGCTGGACAGTGCCTCGAAAGCCTCTGGAAGGACAGAAGAAAAGAGTTTGTTAGAAACATGTCTTTTTTTTTTGAAGAGGGGGATTTTCCACTCAGCAATTTGCTGGTCTGGCCTGCACGGGATATTATAAGGTACCAGGACCAGGTGTTAAAATGAAAGGCCAGCTGTAAGCACAAGGCTGTTTGTGTGGCTGTAGAGTGACAACATTCTCTTGTTTCCAAGTCTTTATTGAATAAAGGTTGCAATCAGCGAAGGAACAGCTACTCCTACGACTCAATGCCCTAAAATAAAACGCTCTCAGCCCAAAGAGCTCGCTTAATCTCTTTTGAAAAGAGTCGTTTTGGAAATTCCATTCCCAATAATCCAACCTATCTGCTTCATAATCACAAAGAGCCTACAGAAGATAAGCGCACTTTATTTGATGTGGGAAAGCCCAGCTCTTTCTTTCCCTCATTTTTGTCTGTCTTTCTTCACCTTTTCCTTTTTCTCCCAGTCAATCCGTCTTGAGGGGGAGTGACTGCGAACATGTCAGGGCTTGCCGAATGCAGTCAGCCACAGTTATGAGTGTATTGACATTCCTAATTTCTGTTTGTACCTTATGCCAAAACAGCAAATCGTACAAGCCGTACGTGTACGATGGCTACCTGACTGCGCACCTCAGCTGAGAATCTCTCAGGAGGACTGACATCAAAACAAGTGATTTCAAAAGCTCCATATTGGCTGGAACTTTAAAACAATTACATAACACCGTGCCAAAATGGGATGTAATAAAATTCCCATCAGGTGCTCAACCACAGAGTTCATCACATCAATGAGAAACGCCAAAGGCGTAGGAGGTACTATAAAGAAAAGTCTCGTTTTGGAATCAACAAGGAACACGCAAATGCTTAAATTGTGCGTTTCAGTGTGAGTGCACAAGAAGCATCCGTTGTTTGCAGTGTTTCAGATCAACCACTGGATGTCATCCATCCAAATCTGTGTCATTTTGCAGGGCCAGCCTACTCCTAAAAAGCCCGTAATGACTCTCGTATGTATCCCTCCCCCTCTCTTTACCACAGTACAGCAAGTTAGCGTGATTTTGTCCTGTGTTGCCCTGAAACTAAAGTGAAATGTTTCTAAATTGTGCGCTACAGTTTATGCTGACCTCTAAACAGACTCCAGAGGGAAGACTTGCATGAACGAGGCCGGTGACTTTCACAGGCTCAAATCTTCTAGAGCAAGAGAGGGCATGTTTCACCATTGTTTAAATCAGATAACACACCTAAAAGAGACTTAATTGACATGCCACCTGATCACACTCGGCTTGATTTCAGTATATATATCAAAAAAGAAAAGCGGATACAGTTTCTTGTGAATCTAAATCTGACCATTCAACAAGGCCACCCACAATCTGGCAAGTTAGGCTAGAGTTACTCGGGCATGTGATAAAGAGTTGAGCAAAGCTAAACACACACAGACACACACAATATCTGTAAGTTAGTGCAGAAACAAGCCCCCCCATTGAAGGCTCAAAAACATCAATGACAGAAATTGATGGAGAACAGCAAAACTACCATCCTGGATTTCCTCGTAGGGCTTGTTACTGCAATCTGTGGATTCTTGGAAAATAACTAGTGCATGAACTCCACACCTTGTCTGGAAAACTACTCTAAGTGCACTCAAACACTATCAATTATTTGCACAAAGTGACCGTTAGGATGCCATTTCTTGCTTCTTTAATAACAGTGAGAGCGTTTGTGGAATGTCTCCGCTTTCCAAACGGTTGCATCACATCATTCCTTTAGATCTTTAAAATGTTCCGGGAATAAACAAACACTCTTTTCAACTGGAAAATTGTGTACATTTTCTGGCTGTAATATCAAATCAGGCCTCACCTTCGTGATGAAAACTTCGTATCGTGTTTGCTCTGCTGGCTGCCCGTTCCACGTGTTTTCCCATAGTGCTCCTCGGGCGCCGAATATTCGGCTCATCGTTTTCAGAGTGCATATAATACAAGTCCAGCATGTACTGAGGGACCACTGCCGATTTGCTCGGGGTGGGTTTTCGCTTCAGTCCGAACATATTGAGCAGGCGTAGCTCAAACTCGTTCAGGAAGTTTGTATCAGTTCGCTCCGGTGTGTGTCTCCCCGAATCACTGTATTTCCGTCGGTCGATCTCAGGAATGAGTCCAACGGCACCTCCCAGCAACACCTGACCGAGCAACAGCACCGTGAGAGCGCGGACCACGGCGACCATGATCAGTCAGTTCCTGTAAAGAGGGAACATCAGTTAGTGCTTTTTAAAAAAAATGCAGTTTAGCATTGTTCTTACCATAAATCTTTTTTAAATGTTTTACAGCATTACACCATAGAGATTGACCTTTTTAAGGCCCACAATGAACTTTTTATTCTCTGGTTCTTGAGAAATCAAGCTATGCTGCTTTAAGGGAGACAGAAACCAAAGCTATACATTGATCTGAACCTGTAATATAACATTTTAATTGAAAGAAATGATAGCACTGCATAAAAAATGCTTTTTAAAAAGATTTTTTGTCTTGTTTCAGGTTTCAGTATTAAAATATATTTATTTATCTATTAAAATTCATTTTCTAGACAAGTGAAATGTTTTGTTTTCAGAAATAAAACGTCAAAATTAAGTGCTTTTCCTCCAATCAAACCAGTTGGGTGAGTAAAATAATCTTGCTTTTAGTTAGAAATAAGATTATTCTACTTACCCCACTGGAAGATCATTTAGCTTGTTTTAAAGAAATCCTCACTTCATTTTGACTTATTACTTCTGAAACCAAAACAGTATTTTCTTTACTTGTTTAGAAAATTCTTCTTGATTTAACAATGTTTAAATATTTAGACTAGAGAGTAAGAACATTTTTTGTGATGGTTAATTTATAAAATAAGTTTATTTTTAAGAGTACAATTGTTAAATCTACAGCCCCTCTGGAGCAATTTCTGGAGCAATTAAGTGCCTTGCTTAGTGGCACAATGGCTCATAGATCACCTAAAGATGGTGAACCTTGGGAGGTTCAATCCACCAATAACTATAAGCTTTACATTTTTTTAAACACTTTTTTAAATCTGAACCTATAATGTAACATTTTAATAAACTTAAACAGTAAAAATAATGTATAGCACTGCATAAAACACGCTTTTCCAAAAAAATGAAATGGTTTTTGTCTGGATTCTATTGTAAAAATCAAATATCTATCATCAAAATGCATTTTCTAGACAAGTAAAATGTTTTGTTTTCAGAAATAAAAAGTCAAAATCAGGTGTTTTTCCTTAAATCAAGCCAGTAAAATAATCTTGTTTTTAGTTTGACATAAGATTATTTACTGACCCCACTGGAAATAATTTTGCTTGTTTTAAAGAAAGCCTCACTTCATTTTCACTTCTTATTTCTAAAAACAAAACTGTGTTTTAATCTTTAGAAAATTCTTCTTGATTTAAGAATGTTTAAATATTTGGACGAAAAACTAGACAAAAGCTCTGTGTAAGAACATATATTTCGTAAGAGAAGGTTAATTTAAAAAAAAACTTAATTTTTTAAGAGTACATTTTTTTAAATCTACAGCTCCTCTGGAGCAATCTGGTGTCGTTAAGTGCCTTGCTCAGTGGCACAATGGCTCATAGATCACCTAAAGATAGCTTCAAGCCTTCAATAACTCATAATAGTTTGATTTTTATGGAATACCTGTGCCTTTAAGTCCTAAAAACACTTTTGACTGCAAGCCCAGAGCTTTAACCACTTATACGCATGGAAAAGTTCCCTGGCCGCGTTCAACCTGCGGCTGCCTCAAACCACAGACATATCTGGATCTTTTGGAGATGTCTTTGAGGCGATGAACACACACACATACACACACTCGCTCGCAAAAAAAAAAGATTAAGAATAATATCCCTGCCTCAGGCTATAATAAGAGATTGATCTACAGTGAAAGCGGGAGACTCCAAAGAGGATGTCAGACAAATGGGATGAAACAGGAAAGAGTGAATCAAAAGAAATCGAAAGAAGGGAGACATGAAGACAGCAGACATGGAGTCTGCAATTAAAGGGAGATAAGAGCGCGCTGTCTGGGTGGGGGTCTGTCTTTAGATCATGAAAGGAAAGTCTTCAAAAGGACTGAATGTCTAGCAAAAGACATTTCGCGGAGGGAGAGGCAGAGTTGTGAGGCTACAGGTGGTCGATCTTACGCAAAAACAACTCGAGCAACAAAGACGACAAAGAGATCTTATGATAAGGAAGCGCAGAAGCGTTTTCTTTTCATTTGCGCAAACCTCCTGACCTCACAAATTACATGTAGGCACGCACACGCAGTGATATGAAGTGCATTCAAAGTTACAGAAATATCAGCATTTTTTTAAACACTCGTACTGTTTGCTAATACGTAATATCAAGCATGTAATTGAATGCGTTACCGGAGGAGGAAGCGCTGTGGCCGGTCTGCGTTCCCGTCGTCTCTTAAGTTCCTCATGAATTCGTATTTTAATCCACAAGCGATTTTTTTATCCCACGACAGAGAGTCGTCGCAGCTCAAGTCGCCTCTTCTTGTTCATACTTGTGCAACACTTCTGACTAGACTCTACTAAACTCTAATGAAGTGCGGGAGCGCTCAGGTCAAAGACAGCAGCAATCCCAAAAGTGACAGCGCGAGATCGCACAATCCTGGATTTGTCATTTTTTGTTTTAAAGAAAGCAAAAAATTGTGGTCAGCAGAAGTTTTCCGTGGCTGTCTGGAGACTCATCTCTGCGTGCAGCACGCGCCGCGTCTGTGCCATTGATTGGAGCGCTTCGCTGCGCGAGCGCAAGGCTTTTTGTTGTCTGATGATGTCACAATGACTGTCATCATTCAAGTCCATTGAAATGCGCCGCGCTCTCTCCATTCAAGCGTTTGAACATGCCCACAGACACTCTGCGCGCGCGGATGGACCGAATTTGCCCTGCATGGGGCATATTTTATGTATTATCTTATGTAAACATGTTAGTAATTTGAACGAGAATGTAATGCATACGCAATCTAGTTGAGACTGAAGTATGGTTAAACAAATCATACATTTAAATACGCACTCATTTAAATTATTTACATTTGTATTTGAGTATTTTTTCAGTATTTATAGGGATATCTCCCCCACTGTTTAAAATCATGTGTAGTCATTTATAATGTGAAGGAGAAATGTTAACATCATTTAATTGATTTGTTATTGCAATATGTTGTCTTTAAACGTTTTAAAATGTTACAATCTTTTATGTGAAAGTATTTTAGACTTGCATAAAGTCGAATATTTATTTATTTATTTATTTATTTAGGGACAATGTACAACATGACATGGTCCAGAGTTAGCTTAAAAGCTAATTTACATTTCTAGTCAATGTAGTTAACAAAAGATAAAGAAATAAAATTTACAGTTGAAATCAGAAATATTAAATTATGTTTAACAGAGGAAGGACATTTTCACAGTATGTCTTATTTGTTTTATTTCGGCTAGAATAAAAGCAGTTTTTTTAAAAAGCAATTTTAAGGTCAATGTTATTAGCCCCTTTAAGCTATTTTTTTTTTTTTGATAATCTACAGAACAAACCATCGTTATACAATAACTTGTCTAATTACCCTAACCTGCCTAGTTAACCTAATTAACCTAGTTAAGCCTTTAAATGTCACTTTAAGCTGTATAGAAGTGTCTTGAAAAATATCTAGTCAAATATTATTTACTGTCATCATGGCAAAGATAAAATAAATCAGTCATTAGCAATGAGTTATTAAAACTATTATGTTTAGAAATGTGCTGAAAAAATCTTCTTTCCCTTAAACAGAAATTTGGGGTAAAAATAAACAGGGGGGCTTGTTTATCACACACACACACACACACACACACACACACACACACACACACACACACACACACACACACACACACACACACACACACACACTACTGGTCAAATGTTCAGTGTCAGTTTTTTTTTCATGTTTTTTTTTAAGAAAATTATTCTGCTCATCAAGCCAGCATTTATTAAATGTAAAAGAAAATTGTTAAATATTTATTAACATTTTAAGTAACTGCTTTCTTATTGTATGTAGTTTCAAATGAAATTATTACTCCAGTCACTACTGCTTTTATTACCATTAATAATAATAATGATAATAATTAATATTAGAGTGATTTCTGAAGGATCATGTGACTAAAGATTGGAGTAATGAAGCTGAAAATTCATCTTTAAAATCACTGGAATAAATGATTAAATGAAATTAAAAACTACTTTTGAACAGTTATTTTATAGTGCAATAACATTTCACAATTTTACTATTTGTAATGAATTTTTGATTAAATAAATGCAGCCTTGGTAAGCAGGAGAAGCTTATTTTAAAACATTTAAAAATCCTACTGACCCCAAACTTTTGACTGGTAGTGTGTGTGTTTATATATATATATATACAGTTGAAGTCAGAATTATTAGCCCCCATGAATTATTACCTCCCCTGTTTATTTTTTTCCCTATTTTCTGTTTAACAGAGAGATTTTTTCAACACATTTCTAATCATAATAGTTTTAATAACTCATTTCTAATAACTGATTTATTTTATCTTTGTCATGATGACAGTAAATAATATTTGACTAGATATTTTTTAAGACACTTCTATACAGCTTAAAGTGACATTTAAAGGCTTAACTAGGTTAATTAGGTTAACTAGGCAGGTTAGGGTAATTAGGCAAGTTATTGTATAACGATGATTTGTTCTGTAGACTATCGAAAAAATATATAGCTTAAAGGGGCTAATAGTTTTGTCCTTAAAATTGGGTTTAAAAAATAATAACTGCTTTTATTTTAGCTGAATAAAAACAGAAGAAAAAATATTATCAGACATACTGTGTAAATTTCCTTGCTCTGTTAAACATCATTTGGGAGATATTTAAAAAAGAAAAAAAAATTCAAAGGGGGGCTAATAATTCTGACTTCAACTGTATATATGAACAATATACATATATGAATTTTGCTCTTTTAAAATTTTTTACTTAATATTTTTCCCTGACATATAAATTTGAGTGTACTAATTTTAGACTATCATGTTATTTTCTTAGATAAGCTTCAGATTTGCCTTCAGTACTGACTGATCTAATGTATATGCACAAATATAATATTGTAAAGCTTCCTAAACAAAATATTAATTGAGAGATTTTCGAAGGGTGTACTTATATATGCTGAGCACTGTATATATTTATCTATCTTGTAACATTTATTTCTATGCCACTTTTTCTAAAGCAGCTTTACAGAAAATATTGCCTGAGGGAGATCATTGCCACTGGCTAGACAAGAAGAAGAAAAAAAAAGAAGAAAAGAAAGATGGCACCACTTTATGGCCTACTGGGAGTCCCCGGCCCTCAGTTTTAAAGCTCCTGTGTTCAAAAAAAAAAAAAAAATTAGAAGTGTAAAGGTATGCATTTTATATTTTTGATTTGTCCAAAATGTGATGCTCACAACAATTAATTGAGTCTTTATAGAGTCAATGATAATTTAGTATTAAAATATTAAATATTAAATATTAAAGTGCAGTTGCTTGTATAAATGTTACACATGAAACATTTTCACTTAATGAAAGTCATTGTAATATTTACTTGAATGTTCAAACTACCCTTTTCCCAAAGACGTTTTACAGAAGACATAGCCTGCAGGCAACAGTAGCCTCTCTCTATAGAAAAAACACAAGATAACACCCCTTTTACGGCCCCCTGGGAGTTTTAAAACCCCTGTGTTAATAGAAAATCTGTTTAATTGTGCTGTAAAATAGTGTAAAAGTATACATTACTTTATATATATATTTCCAACACATCTTGCATCACAATCAGTTCACACTATCAAGTTAGATCCTGAGCAGACACTGTTCTGGAGAAGTCTGATTTAAATAACAATGCTCTGTGTGTATCGATTGCTGATGTGTCAGAAGGTTGCTGTAACACAACAGTGTGTTTGTTTTGCATAAATCAGTTGAACTTGTTTTTTCTCCCTTCAATCCACAGGTAAACATGCTAAATTGTCAAAAGGAAATGCATGAATTGATATTGTATTAACCCTCGGCCAAAATAGGAAGATGAGCAATGCAGTTCCTTCAGCCGTTCACCGCTAAATCCCCGGTGATCGTTGATCAACATGTGTTAATGGCTGGATTAAATCTTGTTTTACGACTGGATTACAGTCATTAACAAGAGTTAATGCAAATGCAATGACCTTTGCTCTCTCTCAGACCTTGGGATTTAGAAGAGACGCTTCTCTTAAATCCTAATAGACATTTATTCAGTTTATTTAAGCAATGATTATACATCTTAAAGGGATAGTTCACCTAAAACTGAACATTTACTCACTATTTACTCGCTCTGAAGTGGTTCCACACCTTTATAAGTTTCTTCTCTTAAACATTAAAGAAAATACACTCAAAAATGATGTTTGTTCAAACTACTTAATTAAAAAGAGCTGAAACAACACAATTCCTGAGGGTTTTTTGGGTGACAGCTTTATTGTTTTATGTTTAGTCCGCTTAAGTTTGTAAAAAACTAACAAGTTAACTTAATTTCTTCATGTTTTCCCAACAAATTTAGGTGACTAGAACATAAAACAATTCCCATTTAGGAGTTTCTTTCTTCTGTTGAAATAAAAAGAAGATTTTTGAGGAATGCTTAAAACCCCATTGACTTCCATACACTGAAAACCCTAATGAGTTGACTGAACGAAATGAATTGAGTAAACTCGTTGCCTCAATTCAATTGAGTAACGGAGTCTCCCAAAACTTGCATATTTAAGTTTATTTAACTTGCTGGTTTGGTAGACTATACTTAAATTCTTCAGTTCAGTGTGTGTGTCTGTGTGTGTAATTATATACTATGGAAAAAATGTTTAAATGAAAAATAAGTAGCCATTTATTCCCATTATGGTAAATAATTATACATGAAGCCTTGTTTTCTGATAAAAAAAAAAAGACCTTGCACTAAAAGGATGCACATGTTAGAATTTTACAGTCAAGACCTCATTAAAAACGACCTATTTTTTTTCAAAGGATTAATTGTGATTTTGAGCTTACTATACTTGAAATCTTAAGTTTATGTATTTTCATTGTATAATAATAATAATAATAATACATTTTATTTATAATGCGCTTTTCTAAGACCCAAAGCGCTACAACAACAGAGAAATCAAAGATGCAATAAATACAAATATACATTAAAAAAGTTCTAAAATATAAACAAAATAATCAAGAATCTACAAATGCAGCCTTAAAAAGTTGAGTTTTTAGCATCTTCTTAAAACTAGCTAGTGTGAAAGCATTTCTTACAGAATAAGGGAGAGCATTCCATAACCTGGGATTGATAAGTTAAATTAATATTTTTAGATGACAGGAGCAAAATGCTAAATTTTAAGTAATGTTCAGTTAACTTTACTTGATTAAGTAAAGACAACATTAGGGTTTACAGTGTAGTACACTGTAAAACCTAAAAAGTTAAGGTAACTCAAACCGTTTGAGGAAACCGATTACAACAAACCATTTAAGTTCAAAAACTAATCCTAATGAGTACTGTGAACTTAATCCATTTTAGTACACCAAACAATTTGAGCACAGTAAAACCCAATAAATGAAGAGAACTCAAACCAACTGAGTACTGTAAAACCTAATAAGTTAAGGCAACTCAAACCATTTGAGGAAACCGATTGCTACAAACCATTAGAGTAAAAAAAAAAACTCATCTATATGAGTACTGTGAACTCCATTTAAGTTGAAGTAATGAGGTATTTAATTAACTAATTTCCTTCAACACTGAGTTCAAAACTCTTTTTAAATGAGTAGAATTAACTTTCAGTACATTTTGAGTTAACTACACTCATTTCATTTGACTGTTAGATTTTACAGTGTAGGAAAAACAAATACTATGGAAGTCAATGGTTACCGGTTTTAAGCATTCTTCAAAATATCTTCTTTTGATTTCAACAGAAGAATGAACTCCTAAATGTTTGAAACCACTTTAGGGTGAGTAAATAGTGAGATTTTTTTTTTTTATTTGCTTGAACTTACCCTTTAATGGTCAATAAAGTACTGTTTTGTGCTTCACAGTCGACTATGGATCGCATCCGACGAGGAAAATCAGACTGAAGCCATTACTATTAGACAAAACCACGGACGTCTGGCTAGCACATGTGTAGAAGGAATCCGCATATGAAAACCCCTCATCGGTCGCAGGTATTCATTTCAATTATGTGTCGATGGCAGGTTTGTTTTGACAAAAGCAACCGGGCCATTGAGATGGGAGAGACAGCAGTAGATTAAACCCCATTGAGATCAAAAGATATCTTTGTGTGCTGCCAAGACAATAACATCTTATGAGGGATAATCCCTGGATCATCCACTTAGCAATTAAAATACACTGATGCATTCCATTCCTCAGGTGATACTGGTCTCAAGCAGTAAAAGTGAGCACGGTACACAAATCGGATGATCACTTAAGCGATTACAAGGAGTGCTTGCTGTAATAAGGAATATCCAGCCTGTTAAAGTTCCAATAAAAATCCCTTGTTACGCCCTGACATATTGGCTTTGTTGACTAAACAGTGGGTCCTGAACATAGTACTCTAAGCTCTCCCGTTGGCCAAAGGTGCTTTAGATTCAGGGATAACACTTCACAATGCATGTTAAGTAGGCTTAATTACTCAAAACAAGAAGGCAGCAGAGAGTGAAAAGAATGTTTATCTTTGCCTTATTGTCTAGCGGTGTGGGCTGAGCCCAAGGAGAGGAGGTCTGCTGCTGTTTGCATGCTTCAATTTTACCCCAGCGCCCCATTAAAACACCTAAAGTCATTATCTAATAATTGATGGTTGATCTAATTATTCTCTGATTGGATAAAATGTTATCTTGGAAATTCCATCTCATTATTTGCTCAAAGTTATCTGTCGAGTTCTCCAAATGGTGGATCTCTGTGGCCTGTAGGTAAAAAGATGCTTGCCTTACTTGGGTGGGTAAGTGAGGGGGATAACATCACTCGTTTAAATGGCAAATCAAGAATTGACCTGTATGAAATATTCTGCTTCTTGCAGAACCTTTGATCCGTAGCTTGGAAGAGCGATGACCTTTGATTATTCTTGAATTTCAACGTTGGCGTTTGGAGCATCGTGATAGAAAATGCTGCATTTGCCTGGTAAGTCAAACATGGATTTTATTGACATTTACACATGTACGCATTTAGCAGAAATGCATTGTTTAGACAAATACATGACCCTGGATCACATGTTGCACAGGTATATTTTCACATTGCATTATATAGGTCAAAATTACAGATTTTTCTTTTATGCCAAATAAATTAGAATATTAAATTAAAGTTTATTCTTTACTTGTGTAGGGCTTTTCACAATAGTTGTAGTTTCAAAGCAGTTGTACAAAAGGTGCACATTATTGCATTACAATCAAATTCAGAAAGTTTAAGGTTATTAGTTACCATAACTTTATAAGTTACTAATAACTACACTGTAAAAAAACGTAAAATAACGGCCGTTAAATTACAGAAACTTACAGTAGAATAACAGTCGTTAAATTACAGAAATTTCCTTATTTAAATTTCTGGTAAATTTCTGTAATTTAATAGCCGTTATTTTACTGTAAATTTCTGTAATTTAACAGCCGTTATTTTACTGTAAATTTCTGTAATTTAACAGCCGTTATTTTACTGTAAATTTCTGTAATTTAACAGCCGTTATTTTACTGTAAATTTCTGTAATTTAACAGCCGTTATTTTACGGTAAATTTCTGTAATTTAACAGCCGTTATTTTACGGTAAATTTCTGTAATTTAACAGCCGTTATTTTACTGTAAATTTCTGTAATTTAACAGCCGTTATTTTACGGTAAATTTCTGTAATTTAACAGCCGTTATTTTACTGTAAATTTCTGTAATTTAACAGCCGTTATTTTACTGTAAATTTCTGTAATTTAACAGCCGTTATTTTACGGTAAATTTCTGTAATTTAACAGCCGTTATTTTACTGTAAATTTCTGTAATTTAACAGCCGTTATTTTACGGTAAATTTCTGTAATTTAACAGCCGTTATTTTACTGTAAATTTCTGTAATTTAACAGCCGTTATTTTACGGTAAATTTCTGTAATTTAACAGCCGTTATTTTACAGTAAATTTCTGTAATTTAACAGCCGTTATTTTACTGTAAATTTCTGTAATTTAACAGCCGTTATTTTACTGTAAATTTCTGTAATTTAACAGCCGTTATTTTACGGTAAATTTCTGTAATTTAACAGCCGTTATTTTACTGTAAATTTCTGTAATTTAACAGCCGTTATTTTACGGTAAATTTCTGTAATTTAACAGCCGTTATTTTACTGTAAATTTCTGTGATTTAACAGCCGTTATTTTACGGTAAATTTCTGTAATTTAACAGCCGTTATTTTACTGTAAATTTCTGTAATTTAACAGCCGTTATTTTATGTTTTTTTTTGGCACCCCATCTGCCGGGAAAAAAAATGTAAAATTACAAATATTTTTACAGTGTAGGACCAGACAGAATTTGCTGACATTTTTTGCTATTTCTGCTGAGGATTTTTGTAAAAAATCTGTGTATTTATGCAGAATTATTTTGAGAGTATTGGAACTAAAAATTTAATATTGTCACGGTCACCAATAATCCAACCTGTGCAGATCTCTGGTAAACACAGATCACATAGAACTACAATACTGCCACTTCATGGACTACAATTCCAGTCATGCATGACACACACTCACACCGGTTCCTGATCCTGACTGATTGCAAACACACAGCTGAAGCTGCTCATGGACTGATTTCAGGACTTTATACACAGCAAACAAACACACAGAACTTGCTGAGTCTTGTTGAACTGTGAGTGACATTACAACATGTTTTCCATGCCTTGCTGTGTTTTTGACCCTCGCTTTGTTTTGTTTGTTTATGTTGTATGCCTTTTTGACCACCTGCCTGTTATTTTGACTACGACTCTGGATTGCCCTTATACATTTGTTTGCTCCTGTGTTGACTGTTGCTTGCCTGACCATTCTCTGTTTAATAAAGCATCAGCGTCCACTTCACGTTACAAATATATGAAATAAAAAAATATTAGCTTTTTAAATTTTAGTTAATGTTTACAATGCAAATCCATCTAAAGCCACTTATTTGATAAACAAAGCAAGTCTCTCATATAATAAATCTACTAAAGGTATAAAAAATACTTCTATAAAAGTATAAAATATACCTCTAAGAAGTCAGTTTATATTGTACTTTGTACAAATCCTCCAAAATAATATTTAAAGGGAGAAAATCTAAATTCAAATGCAATATTCACTCACCCTCAACTTTTATTGATCTTCTTTTTTCAGTTGAACACAAAACAAGATATTTTGAAGAATGTTGGAAATCATTAACCACTGGTAACCAAACAAATACAGAAGTTAATGGATACCGATTTTCAACATTTAAAAAAAAAAAAAAAACCTTTAGATCAAAAAAAACCTTAAGATCAAAACTCAGGTTGAACAATTGAAGGGTTAGTCAACAATGACAGAATTTTCATTTTTGGACGAACCATCCCTTTAAATACAATCAAGAAAAATCCCCAGCTGCGGGAAAAAAAACGTAAAATTAAGATTTTTTTTTACAGTGTAGGATCAGACGGAATTTGCTGACATTTTTTGCTATTTTTGCAGAGAATTAAAAAAAAAAAAAAATCTGCAGATTTATGCGGAATTATTTTGGGAATATCGTAACTAAAAACGTAATATATTAAATAAAAAATATTAGTGCAAATGCAAATCCATCTAGAGCGACTTATTTGGTAAACAAAGCAAGTCTCTCATATTATATCTCTACTAAAAGACAGAAAATATTACTTTACAAACTGTACTGTAAATAAATCAAATGAACACTTTCATATTAGTGAATAATATTACTGAAATTAATTTAAAAACTGAATAAATATAGATTTACACACATTTACACAAGTAAATAAATAATGATGGGCTAATAATCTGCGGAAATCTGCAGATTTCCATGCGCACAGATTCCATGTGGGCCTACTAATAACTTTATCTAATTAACTAGAAACTAATAGCTTTTAACAGTTAAAGTTATTACATAAACATAATAACAAAACACCACTGTATAGTCTTTATTGCATGAATAATTAAATACAATTTATTTGATTAAAGTTACAAATGGTACAATTACTTAAAAAATTACTTAATAAATAAAGATCATGTTACATGAAATCATTTTGTAAATGTTCTACTGTAAATATATCGTCAATTTTTATTTTCTTGACAACATGAAGAAAAATATTTTATTTTTACAGCGTTGTATCTGGGTAAATCTTGTCCAATCCTAACGAATCATGCATCAATGGGAAGCTTATCCAGCCTTCATACCCACTACACTAGTCTGTATTTCTCTCCCTAAGGAATGACGTATAAACCTCAGATAAATAAAATGTAACAATTCTGACTGGTTTTGTAATCATGGTTAACATGTATAAAATAAATTTATAGGCTGATTGGCTCAGCCAATGACATACATTTGGGGTGGGGCTATTAATTTTCTGACTAATCATAATCAAAAATCATAATATTTCCAATTCCGTTACATGTTCCCAATCCAGCTTAGAATTTACCCACATCATCACATTACAGATAATGTATTGTTTAGCTTAGCTTATTATACTGATGTTGAAGCAGACATGAAAATCACCATAACACACAATCATGAACGATTATCATTTTAGACTGTCTGTGTGCTCAGATCTTCTTATATCGATACTAATATTGTAACACATATGTTTTAATGTTTGCTTCACAATATATAATTTCAGCAGCACAATACTCACAATGCAGGATGTGTGATTTCAAATAATTCAATTCAATTCATCTTTATTTGTATAGCGCTTTTACAATTTAGATTGTGTCAAAGCAGCTACACATAGAAGATTATATTAAATTGAAACAGTGTCAGTCCAGTTTTCAGTGTTTAAGTTCAGTTCAGTTTTGCTCAGTTCAGTGTGGTTTAATAATCACTACTGAGAGTCCAAACACTGAGGAGCAAATCCATCGATGCGCAGCTCTACAGATCCCGAACCATGCAAGCCAGTGGCGACAGAGGCGAGGAAAAAACTTCACCAATTGGCGAAAGTGAAGAATTTAAAAAACCTCGAGAGAAACCAGGCTCAGTTGGGCATGACCATTTCCCCTATGGCCAAACGTCTTGTGCAGAGCTGGAGTCTAGGCGCCGGAGGCTGGAGAATGGACTGATTCCTGGAGCATCACAGGAATCAGTCTCATGCTCTCCACTCCACCATGACAACCACAGCAGCTGCTCAGGATACGGCCTGGTCCAGGATTATAAAAACCTTGGGATCATCTCGTCGCTGGTCTTGGATCGCATCAGTGGCGCTGCATAGTCTCTAGAGGCCTCGGGATGAGTATCCCTAGGTGGAATGAGAGAATAAAGAGAATATTTAGCGTAGCTGCTGTTCATAGTGTATTTAAACGAGATGCAAAAATCTAAGTGATGCACTGAGTACATGCTTTGCTAAAAAGATAGGTTTTTTAATCTAGTTTTGAATTGCGAGAGTGTGTCTGACCCTCAAACATTATCAGGAAGGCTATTCCAGATTTTAGGAGCCATAAATGAGAAGGCTCGACCTCCTTTACTCGACTTTGCTATTCTAGGTACTACCAGAATATAAGGAATAAGGAAACAGGAAAGAAAAAAGCAACTTAGCTACGTGAAACTGTTTAATCTGATTTAATGGTGAACTTTTATAAAACTATTAGATATTAGAAATAAAGCTGGAGTGTGTGTACTTTTTTGTGTGAAACATTTTTCTATGTCATGCACCTACACGAACTTTAAGTTTAAATGTTAAAAGTTAGTTTAAATTGTACTTTGGTAATGTACAAATCCTCAAAAATAATATTTAAAGGGATAGTTCACCCCAAGATCTAAAATCAAACCCAAATCCAAAATTCCTTCCCCCTCAACCTTTATTGATCTTCTTATTTTTCTGTTAACAACAAAACAAGATATTTTGAAGAATGCTGGAAATGGGTAACAGATAATGGGTATTGTCTTCCATATTAGGAAAAACAAATACTATGGAAGTCATTTGCTACTGATTTCTCCCCCAAAAATCAAATACTTTCATTTGTGTTCAAATAAAGAACAAAACACAACCCAGGCTCATTCTGAAAACCTACCCCTAAATAATTTCTGGAGAGCGCCAAATACATCCCACACTCTCAGAAATAAAGGTGCAAGAGCTGTCACTGGCGTGGTACACATTTGTACCTAAAAGGTCCACATTAATACCTCAGGGATACATATTAGTACCTTAAATGTTTGAGGTACCAATATAGACCCTTTAAGTACAAATGTGCACCTTTTGAAAAGGTACCACCCTAGTGACAGCTCTCGTACCTTTATTTCTGAGAGTGCACGTTTTTTTTGCAGTTTTTGTATTCGCGAATCCACCAGAGGCCACTGTGTACGCTTTTTCAGATCTCAAATTTCTCTCACGAGTGCCATTTGTGCCTGCTATTCTCGCGTAAATCCACCAGAGGCTGCTGTGAACTGATGGACTGACTGATCGACCGATCCCCCACCTACCCTCCTCCTTCCCTAAACCCAACCAGTAATGTTTTAAAAAGCACCAACTGACCAGCACCCACCCACTTCCCTAAACTCAACCGACAGTGTTTTCAAAAGCAATCCACAAAAAGAAAAGCCCTTGCAGCCTTTTTTACCACGTTTTCAGATTTTACCACATTCTCACCCTGTTATTTTATTATTTGGCTTGTTTTTGTCTTACCTGCTTTCTGGAACCGTTCTTTGCCAGATTCGAACCTCATTGTCATGGTCAACTCCACTCTGCGTCTCAAATACTCTAAATTTGATTCACTGTACAAACTGGTGACAGCGGAAAAGCCGTTTGTTTTAAAAGACGAAATGCAGCCATACGTACCTCTTGCTACATAATTCGCAATCTCCTGAAATGTATATAGAGCTACGTTTTCAGAATGAGCCTGTGGTGACAAAACAAGGGTAAGTAAACAATGACAGAAATGGTTTTTTTTGGGTGAACTATCCCTTTAAAGGTGCTGTATGTAAGTTTTTGACTCTTCTAAAGCATAAAAATACCATAATATGTGTGCAGATATTTAAGAAACATCCCAAGTGAACATACTTGTTTAACTGAAAAACAATGCTGAAGTCAGATATTCTGCTTTGAAAATGGGTTTTCCGTGCCGGAACTCTGTCTTTGTTTAGATAATATTCATATGCACGATGCCAGTTTAGCCAATTATATGTCAGCACCCTGGGTTGCCTTGTTGGAAAACAGCATATTTCATTCATTCATTCATTCAGTAAGACTCTTGAAAGCATGCGTCCGTGACCAAAAGGAACAGTATGGGAGACAGATGCAGTTCCACATGAGGTTATTAATTAGCAAATTACATAAATATTACGAACGTAAGCATTAGGTGAGCAGGTTACATTGTAACCGCGTGTCCTAACAACATGCTGTGACGAGAGAGGCAGTGATCAGCTATTTGGCTGTTTGTACCAGACGAGACACGGCAGAAATGTAAATACAGCCTTTCAGAAGCACAGAATATGCACTCGCTCACCAAACGGTAAGGTTTAGAATCTATTTAATACATGTTAACCCACTTTAACATCAATGTAGATGCTGAATCACTCATATGTGTTTAGTTCTAAAGTTCAATTTCAGACGGTTTATTGTATTTTCAAGATCTGAGGTGAACTTTCTGCTTTCAGTATATGGCAACAAATGCCATGTAAAATGCATTCAAACTAGCATTTTTAGCATTTAGCACAGAATAAAGCACACAAGGCTTACCTGAGGTGATCTAGCTGTCATAGGTTTTTGTTGTTCAGCTGTGAGAAATAGAAGCCATTTCTAATATATCAATTCGAGGTGTTGGTTAGGACAAAAACTCCGTTAAATATGGAAAATATTCCCTCTATCGCGTGTCGTTGCTTTTATTTAGAACACAGTTTAAATCACTCACTCCTGTACACAATCTGGCATCCTAGCGTACTTTATTATGATCCAGGAGTGCAATACCTAGTTCAACCACTGGGTGTCAAACTTACATACTGCACCTTTAAATACAATAATCAAGTAAAATTGCATAAACAATCATTGTTATAGACTGAATTTGTTTTTGTTTTACATTTGGAGCTTTAGCGGTCACTAAATGCAATTGAATTTTTATTTTATTTTTTCAAATAGGTTATAATTGGCCAGGTAAACCTATTCCATGATACGCACCATTGATTGAGACAATTAATGTCTTTGTCATATACATGTTTATATTTCAAGAGGTGAAATTTCTGCCATGAAACTCTATGCAGAATGAGAGAAGGATGGAACGTGAGATTGACAGGTGGATTGGTGCAGCAGCAGCAGCAGTAATGCTGTCGATGTATCGGTCCGTTGTGGTAAAGATGGAGCTGAGCCGAAAGCCAAAGCTCTTGATTTACCTGTCAATCTACGTTCCTACTCTCACCTATGGTCATGAGTTTTGGGTCATGACTGAAAGCACAAGATCTCGGATACAAGGGGCCGAAATGAGTTTCCTTCGCAGGGTGGCAGGGTGCACCCTTATAGATAGGGTAGTTCTGTCACCTGGGAAGAGCTCAGAGTAGAGCCGCTGCTCCTCCACATTGAGAGAAGTCAGCTGAGGTGGCTCAGGCATCTGTTTCAGATGCCTCCTGGACGCCTACCTAGGGAGGTGTTACAGGCATGTCCCACCGGGAGGAGGCCCAGGACACGCTGGAGGACTATGTCTCTCGGCTGGCCTGGAAATGCCTCGGGATCCCCCCGGAGGAGCTGGAGGAAGTGTCTGGGGAGAGAGAAGTCTGGAGTTCTCTCCTAAGACTGCAACCCCGCTACCTGGCCCTGGAAAAGTGGTTGAAAATGAATGAATGAATGAATGAAACTCTATGCGCACACAAGCTGATAGGTCACCTAATTTGCTTCTGTGTCATCAACTACATGGCGCAGGAGATTGGTTGTCATCGTCTGGGCAGCCAATGAGCTTGCTCCTCATTAATTTAAATACTCATCATTTTACGGTGTTACGGTGGCACATTTTTGAAGACCCTCCTCCACCCCTGTTCCACCTATGTTAAGATCTTCTACGGGGATAACATGTTGGCAGCAGCAGTGTGTTATATTCTCAGACAGCATGTCTGTGTATATACTGGCATTAGCAGGTCTTGGTACTTGTTCTGCTATACTAATCAAAGCAGCAGCAGCAGCCTAGCCGATCTATTCCGCCGAGACCAAATATATCAACATTGCCATATACATATTCATTACCATACTAAATCCCGAGAGAGCTCATAACCTAAATATTTTAACGTGAAGTACAACTCAAACTCTACAATGGCTCTATTTAGCAACGTGAATATGCATGAGAAAGATTCAGCTCTTCCCCTTCTTTTTTCTTTAATTTACTGCCTGTTGGTTGCTTCAGCTCTGACCCCAAAGAAAGCCCTGACAATTTAAGCCTGGCAACCCCCAAAACTCACAACAACACTCAAAGAATTTTTGGTTTGCTAACCATCACAGCTATTTCGATATACACAAAGATGCATGCAGAAGGAAATATGAGAGATCCAGCCACAAATCCTCTTGACTCCATCCCAAACCGTTCCTTGGTGTAGAACATGGGCTTTTGTCAGTCATCTGTCTGCATGGATGAATCAAGCAGCCGTGTTATTGAGCGTGATGAAGAGCAGCCATCATTAAGAGCATCTCTGCTGTGCGGTAGCCTCTGTCATCATCTGCATTCCTCGGCTCTGTCTGGAAAAAAAGGCATGGAGATGACTCTGCAGATTGAGACCCTTACATTGTGCTAACAGTTGTTTGGCAGAGTGCTAAGCTACACATTCCTCCGGTCGTCGGACGAGCTTGTCTGGTTCCCTTAAACCCTGACCCGGACCACCTCCTTGAGTCCCAGTCATGGTTAGGACAACATCGGCCATTTCAGATATGATGATGGGCCATTGTTAGTTTCTTCTTGTATCACTTCAGATATTGGCCACTGTCATACAACTATCATACAACCGGCGCAATGTGGCGTCAGTCACAATGCAAGTGTTTTTTGCTTGTTTCAGCCTGGTGCAAGTTTAATTTGGTTAAAGAGGTGCTCCAGAGTGTATTTTTAAGGATTGGTTGTGTTGATAATATGCAAAGCAATGTGTGCTCATGCTTCATTTGTAAAAAAAATCACGTTATTTTTGTCTTACTTTGATTATAGACAGCTACTCAGCTAACATGAAAACGACTATCATATTTCCTAGTTCCTCCGAAAGCCCTTCCTCAAGAGGTTCTGATTGGTCAGCTAGCATAATGTGCTGTGATTGGCGGATCGGCTCCATGTCACCAGGAAGCGTCACGCCTCTACAAGCACGCGCTTTTCCTCTGTTTGGTAAATACTGTCAGTCAGAGTAGCTGTTAGCCGACAGTTTGAGTCTAAATCAGAAAGAAAATGAAGAGGACACAGCTGAACCTCATGCCTGCTCTCGAAAATAACATCTGACAAGTGTCTTTCACACATATTTGGAATAAGCATGTGTAAGTAATATGAAGCTTTCACATATCTTTTGCTTGTTGGTTATTTAAGATGTAGAACGCAAATATGAATTTGTAGCTAAATTGTTAGCAGTGCCAAACAGCATTTCCTGTTGTTTGCATCTTTGTTTACGTCCTTGCTATAACATATTGTTAACCAGTAGCGTAGCCAGAAAAGAGACTCTGGGTGTGCATCAGAAAAACTGGATGTGCTTCATTTATTGTCAAAATAATGTGCAAAATAACCAGACTCTGTGTATTACTAACGTTACAGAACAGACTGGGCTGATATAGCCTACTCCTAACTCATACGTGCCCCTCGATCATCTACAGGCAGGGCCGGCGCGTATATAGAGGTGACCTAGGCAGCCACGACACAACCCGCAACACAACCCCCCCTCCTCCTCACTTTTATCCGCGTCACCCCCGGTCCTCACTTACATCTGCGACCCCCCCCCCCCCCCCCCAATCTGTGCATCAGGCGCAATCATCAATATATTCAATGCAAGCTGGAGCCACAGTCCTGACTTCATCATCACTGTGACATCTGTTCACATATGACTGGATGTGGTGGACTGTCATAATTTTGGCTTCTGCAGGACACTACTGAATGATGCGCATCAGAGGGGATTTAGAAGTGGGTATAATCAGAGCCGTCTGATAAAGAAGTGGTATATACAGTATACCTGTCAACCTGTTCTCACTGGTTGCCCGCGTATACGCTCCACTAAACTACTGATATTGCCATAATTTTTTATTGTGACTTGTAAAAATCATATAGATCCTTTTTATGATTTATTTTCTGAAGCTTCATATACTCCATGCGTATATCTATTTGAATGCCGCAATAGACATCTGACTTTTCATTTAATAAACACTTTATTTGCGACACACACTCTGCCTATTTTAAGTCATAAGTTTACATACTTGCAGAAAAAATAAAAGAGAAAAATATATTTCAAATTGCATGTTGCATTTAGTAGGCCTACTGACCTAAATAAGTTTTTTGTGTCATAGGCGTTTATACACACAGATTAAGCAGTTTAAAAGTTTACAAACATTTAATGTTCTTTTGAAATTACTTTTAGTGCAATAAATAATCCTGAATCGTTGAAAGTTTTAAAATTTTCTTTAAATGTATTTTATAACTATGAAATTTAATTACTAAAGTGAATCATTATGAATTTGCCAAAAATGCTCCACTTTAAAATAATGCCCCCACTTATGCAAGAACCTGTTCTGTATAACCATGGAAACATTTTAGCATACCCAATTCACCTGTACCGCATGTCTTTGGACTGTGGGGAAAACCGGAGCACCCAGAGGAAACCCACGCCAACATTGAGAACATGCAAACACCACGCAGAAATGCCAACTGACCCAGCTGAGGCTCAAACCAGCGACCTTCTTGCTGTGCCGCTGCACTGTTTTATTAACAAATAATTAAAATGTTTTTTTTCCCCCAACACATTCATAATCATTACTTTTGCTGGTGCAAGCTTTATGTGCGCGGAATAGCATATAAGCCTATGCCAGCCTGTATATGTGTATATATATATATATATATATATATATATATATATATATATATATATATATATATATATATATATATATATATATATATATATATATATATATATATATATATATATATAAAAGAGCTCAAACTTTGTCTTTTTGTAAGCAGCACCGGTTGCTTTCACTTTGAACAGATCCTTTCATTATCACGCGGTATGTTTTTCACCTGCTTTCATTTGCTTACGGTTTTTTTGCTTTTATTTTGTTAATATGGTTTATTTTTTTTTTTTTTTACAATATTGCTTTAATGGGAGATTAACTCTCCATTTACCTATGTGTAACTGGTGATCCGAGAGACCTATAGCCAGGACAGATTACTGTGCGTAGTTTTAGATAAATGACAATAGTGATTTTTTTTAAAGTCAATTGCTTTTCTTTGTTTTTTAAGAAATGTTTTGTTAAATAAAAAGTATAGTATACAGCTATATTTTGCTTGTTTTGACACATTTAAAATTTGTGGCTAAGTAATAATTATTGTTTGGTGTGGTCAGAGATAATTTTGGTAAACCCTTAAAAGTCATGTGAAATAAAAACTAATTGTAATATAACACTATGAAACCATGACCCATTTGCTCAGGCTCATTGAGCAAGCTCACACACGACACACAAAAAGTGAAATTAATGACGAGGCATGGGGATATTCCACAAAATTTAAATCAAGTATTTTAGCATGTCAAAGTCAAATTTATGCATATAAAATCTATTTTCCCAACAACAAAATTGTGGCTAGTGAAAATGCAGAGTGTATATATACACAGTATTTATATAATTATGCATCTATTTTAAGGTGTGCCAGATGCCACTATGGCACTATTATTTTTACAAATAGAATACTGTGACTCACAATTCACAGCTTCTTCTATTATGGTTGGAGCTGCTCCTTCCAGCACTGAACTGGGAGAGATTTTGGAAGTTCTCCTTTGTCGAATACTAGAGCTACATCTTTTTTATAATTCTCTGGAACATAATTAAAATTAAACTGTAAGCACTTCTGTCTTTGTGTCGTGCCCTTTGGAAGCCCAAATACAGAAACAGAACAAACTATGTGGAAATAACAGTGTTTAGATGGCATTTTAGCTTTCTCTGCTATAACATTACAGCGCATTTGGCCACACCCTTCTCTGCGCGTAACCTGAAGGTTTTATGATTTCATTAATGCGGATGTATTTTTTTGTAGTCCTCAAACTTGGTTCGCTGTAGGCTTTGCTAACCTAACTGTGTAAAAGCCAATGTCTTCCTTTGCATTGAACTTTGAGCGTATTACATTCAGAGATGTTGTTTATGTTCACACAGCTACATTACACATCAACTAAAGTTTAAAATATGATATCATAGTGGACCACTCCTTTAAATTGCAAATGCATTTGCACCCATTTGTGCACCTGGTACAACGATACAACATGGTACAAATGGTATAATGGTACACTGAAGTCATGGTTCGGTACTAACCTTGATTTTGGGGTCACTGTTCGGTACAGGTACAGTAAAATAGTAACAAATCCCCAGTGCTTATTTTAAACAGGCAGAAGTGTATTGTCACAATAAGTTACAGAACTGAAAAACTATTTCTGATGCAAAAATATGAAATAAGCACAATAATGAAAAATAAAACTTTGTAGGAGTTTACATGTTCTCGCTGTGTTGGCTCCGGATTCCCCCACAGTCCAAAGACATGCGGTATAGATGAATTGAATAAACTAAATTGGCCATAGTGTGTGTGTAAATGAGTATGAATGGATGTTTCCCAGTACTGGGTTGCATCTGGAAAGTATTTTGAGTGCTTCACTTTTTCCACAATGTTTTATGTTACAGCCTTATTCCAAAATGGATTAAATTAATTTTTTTCCTCAAAATTCTACATACAATACCCCATAATGACAATATGAAAAAAGAGTTTTTGAAATTGTTCAAATTTATTAAAAATAAAAAACCTGGAAAATCACATGTACATCAGTATTTACAGCCTTTGGACAATACTTTGTTGATGCACCTTTGACTGCAATTACAGCCTCAAGTCTTTTTGAAAATGATGCCACAAGCTTTAAACTCTTTAAAAAAAGTATGTATGTATGTATGTATGTATGTATGTATGTATGTATGTATGTATGTATATATATATATATATATATATATATATATATATATATATATATATATATATATATATATATATATATATATATATATATATATGTATATATATGTATGTATACAGTTGAAGTCAGAATTATTAGCTCCCCTTTCAATTTTTGTTTCTTTTTTAAATATTTCCCAAATTATGTTTAACAGAGCAAAGAAATTCTCACAGTACGTCTGATAATATTTTTTCTTCTGGAGAAAGTCTTATTTGTTTTATTTGGGCTAGAATAAAAGCAGTTTTTAATTTTTTAAAAACCATTTTAAGGTCAAAATTATTAGCCCCTTTAAGCTATATATTTTTTCAATAGTCTACAGAACAAACGATCGTTATACAATAACTTGCCTAATTACCCTAACCTGCCTAGTTAACCTAATTAACCTAGTTAAGCCTTTAAATGTCACTTTAAGCTGTATAGAAGTGTCTTGAAAAATATCCAGTAAAATATTATTTACTGTCATCATGACAAAGATAAAATCAATCAGTTATTAGAGACGAGTTATTAAAACTATTATGTTTTGAAATGTCTCTCCATTAAACAAAAATTAGGGGAAAAATAAACAGGGGGGCTAATAATTCAGGGGGGCTAATAATTCTGACTTCAACTGTGTATATATATATCAAACACGCACACAATATTCTGTTAATTAACAAACTTATGATTTATGTATGCTTCGTTTTTATTTACATTTTCGAATGGCATTTTTGGACGTTGATCTCTGCTCTGACAACTTGAAAAGTATAACAAAGTGACTTTTGTTGGCATTTTTAGTGATCTAATGTCTGGGTTGGCCATGTAAATTACAAGGCAAAAACTGGGTTATGAGCTAACCGTACTATTTAAACTGTTATATCTATATTACTTGTACAAAATGTTTCAGACTATAATAAAAAGTCAATAAAAGGCACTATGGTAAAGTTTTCAACACCATAAGTAGCACAGATCAAAGTGCCATAACAAATTGAAATTTGAAAGTTAAAATAAATGCAAAAACTCGAGTGAAACATGAGCTATGAAACAACTGTTAATTAATGTGTGGATATACATATAATTATATATACAGTTGAAGTCAGAATTATTAGCCCCCCTTTGATTTTTTTTTCTTCTCTTAAATATTTCCCAAATGATGTTTAACAGAGCAAGGAAATTTTCACAGTAAGTCTGATAATATTTTTTCTTCTGGAGAAAGTCTTATTTGTTTTATTTCGGCTAGAATAAAAGCAGTTTTTAATTTTTTAAAAAACATTTTAGGGACAAAATTATTAGCTCTTTAAGCAATATATTTTTTTGATAGTCTACAGAACGAACCATCATTATACAATAACTTGCCTAATTACCCTAACCTGCCTAGTTAACCTAATTAACCTAGTTAAGCCTTTAAATGTCACTTTAAGCTGTATAGAAGTGTCTTGAAAAATATCTAGTAAAATATTATTTACTGTCATCATGACAAAGATAAAATAAATCAGTTATTAGAAATGAGTTATTAAAACTATTATGTTTAGAAATGTGTAAAAAAAAAATCTTCTCTCTGTTAAACAGAAATTGGGGAAAAATAAACGGGGCTAATAATTTAGGGGGGCTAATAATTCTCACTTCAACTGTATATATATATATATATATATATATATATATATATATATATATATATATATATATATATATATATATATATATATATATATATTAGTGCTGGGCCGTTACCGGCGTTAACGTGCTGCGTTAACGCGAGACTCTTATCGCGCGATAAAAAAAATATCGCCGTTAATCTATTCTCAAAGTTGGGTTGGGAGCTGGGTCTATTCTACGCAAGCTATGATGACTTTCACCTTGATATATTACCGCGGATGTATACCTGACCGGTGAGCCGTCTGCTCTATTGAATCAAATCAGCAGGATGCCTGACTCTAACTGCAGTTTCACTTTTCATTTATTCCTTCGTGACAAACTGGGGTAATATAGACGCAAATACGGAGTAAGGACAGGTGAGAGAGTTATGGAGTTTAATAACGCATGCCAAATGGTAAGAAAAAAAAACTTCCGCATTTCGCGACGTGTGTGTGTGTGTGTGTTTGTGTATGTGTGTGTGCAGTCCTTTCTGACAGCCGCGTGTGGACCTTGTCGGAAAATATGGCGAAAGGTCCTAAAGACCGCGGTGTTTACTTCAATAATGCCACTAAAATCTGCATACTCCACGTCTTAATTCCATTTCTGTTTAGTTCAGTGCTGACTTTAGTCTGATTAAGCTCATCAGAATTCGCTGTTTGGAGCTTATGTAGGCCTACAGTTCAACATTCATGTTTAACTGAATAAACAGTTAGTAAACACAAGTAAGTAAACACATCTTATTGAACATCATTTATTTTCATCACCAATTCTCATAGTAGAACAGTTTCTCAAGCAGTTTGTGATGCATTTTGGAAACATTTTAGAGATGAGACACTGGTCTAATGCGACACCCGGCTTGAGAAACCCGTTCTCAAAGACTTATTATTTGGGTAGCACACATATTCTGAATATCTTCGGCAGAATTCAAATGAGCCATTTTAATCTAGATTAATCTAGATTAATTTTGAAATTAATCTAGATTAATCTAGATTAAAAAAATTAATCTATGCCCACCTATAGTATATATATATATATATATATATATATATATATATATATATATATATATATATATATATATATATATATATATAAAGAGTCTACATATTATGCAAACCAATGGCTTAATAACAAATGAAATGACACGTTGAATATGCTGTCTTTTTATGCCGTTCAGGTTAAAGTTCTCTGAGCTATAGATATACTCTCTGTACTCAGGTTATGGTTTATTTGACTATATCACTCTATATTTAGCACTGGAAATCCTTCTAGGACAAGACAGCAATGATTGAAATACTAGAACGGATAGTGATCGTCTGTCTGAGGATGAAAGGTGGGTTGTACAGTTAAAGCAAATGATTAAACAGGTGCGTGTTACACATGTGGGCTTTCATCAGCGTTTTACTCACTTCCAAGAAGATGAATCATGTTTTACAGAAAAGGCAGTGTCATAATGTTGGTGTAAAAGGGGTTTTGTAGTTCTTTTCACACTTGCGGTGCTCTTTGAAACCTTTAACCCTTACTTAGGGCCCTATCATACACATGGCGCAATAAGGCGCAAGACGTATATTGCGCTATTTGTTGCTTTTTTCAGACCAGCGCAAGAGTAATTTTCACGTTTTGCACCACGTAGTTTAAATAGCAAATCTGTTTGTGCTACTTTGTGGACTCATGGGTGTTCCGGTCTAAAAAGGTGGTGTGTTAAGGCGCATTGTTGGCGCATTTATTCATTTGCTGGAAATTAGAACTGAATTTAGAAATAGTTTTGAAACAAATCTTTACACTTAACAAACGACATTAAATATGTAGGCTAATGGATGTCTTTAGTGGAGTGCGTACAACACCGTTACCTTATCCATGAAAGTAAAGGAGTGTAATGGCTGTAAACTTTGTATTACTTGCAGTAATGGTGCAGGATAGATGAAATACGGTAATTTCCAGTCATACGCTGTCTTTATGAATGGAGCGGGAGTTGTGAGGAGGAAGTGTGGCATGCATGCCAAGCAGACAACTCAAAGCAGAGGAATTAATGAAAGTTGGGCAGTGTCAATGTCCTTTTAGGTAAAGTTAAGTTTGAATAATCATGTTATATGATGTTTTAAGTGTGGTGATGCATCTTATCATGTGTATTAAAATAGGATGTGCAGTCGAGGATACCTGAAGGTGCTAATGCGGTAGTGATGTGCGGATGGCGGTTAAATCCGCGGGCGCTGCGTATAATCCGCGGGTTGGTCGGGTAATAAAAAAATACATTATGATTAAATGCGGGCGGGTCGCGGGTGGATGTAGCGGGTCATAGCAGTTGACCAGCAAAAAAGCAGAGAGTGGACTTCGCAGAATGTAAAGATGAGAGACAAAATAATGGATGAAGTGCAAGAGTACTGTGCTAACTTCAGTTAGAGGAGTCATCAGAGGAAAATCTGCTATCATTCTGGGAGAAACAAGATCGCTTATTTACACGACTGCAGCGCCTTGCAAGGAGAAGCGTGTGCATTCCTCCAACAAGCGGTTCGCGCGAACGCTCGCTTAGTGCACCCAGCCGTGTTTTGGAGGCGAGGCGGAATCGCCCGAATCCAGGCACAGTAGATGCTGTTCTGTTTTTGCACAGTGTTAAGAAAAGGGCCAAGTACACACTGCTGTTTAGGCTGAAGGGACGCCGTTTTTGTTCTCCTTTTCCTGTATATGTAAAAGCTGAATCTGCTGTTAATAACGAACGATCCACTGTGACCTAAGTTGCAGGAGAGGGGAAATAGTGTGGCCGCTTTAGGACTGCTTTTGTAGTACATAACGAGGGGCATTGTGGGTAGTGTATTTCGACATGCATGCTGTGTGATGTGAGCTCTCGCTGTGTGCTGTGCGTGCGGTGAATTAGAGGGAGAAAGTTTTATCCGGTTTTGTTTTATGTTTACTTCAGTAATTCCACCCAGGAGCTGTTTTGCACGGTGAACCTGAAAACACTGAAATAAGTAAAAGAAGGGCATGCATCGAGTACTTTTGTCCGTCTCATCATTTGCTCGAGCATGAATTAACGAGCTGTTACTCTGCCGCCAGACATTGCGGAGAAAGTTACACCTATCATCATGCTTAAAACAAAGAATTAGAATTATTAAAGTGGCGATCGGTTGCGGGTCGGGTGCGGATATATATATCAGATAAAATAATATGTGCGGGCGGGTGGATGATTAGAATGAAGGAGCGGATTCGGGTGACATTTGAGCTGATCCGCGCATCTCTATAATGCGGAGTAATCGTAGCTGTGTGTGATCAATGATTGAGATACATGTTTGTTACATGCTGTTTAGTTGTTATAGTATTGTGTATGTATATTGTGAGGGGTTGTCTTTGATGTTTAAAAGGTTTGTGATGAATGTTGTATTTTAAATGTTTTATGCTTAGATATTGATGGTATTGTAATAAGAGTGTCTTTTCTGGCTCTGTTTCAGGAGTTGGCTTATGTCACTGTTTTGAGTCACTATATAAGAAATGTGGAGTATTTATGTATTGCATATTTGCACATTACCTAAGAGTGGGGTATGACCTAAATTGCCTTGAGAGTATTGCATGTTTACACCTGATATGAAAGCCTTGTGATTATTGTGCTTACCTGTTACCAAGGTGGTTTTCTATATGTTAATTACTTGATATCCCTTTTTGCGTAATTAATAAAGGTTATTTTTATGAAAGTCCATTTTCTTTATTTTCTTTCTAACAAACTAGTGGTTACAGGAGTAAAGTAAAGAGTAAAAGTAAAGAGAAAGAGGCTGAATGTAGGAGTCTCGTTCTTTATCCTCACGCTGCAGATGGTCTGTTTAACTGTTTTCTCACTAGTAAAGCGTTCAGTTTTTCCACTCACAATGTCCGCCATGTAAATAGAGAATGTGCTATGGCGCAACACAACTGACTCCTAAAGGGAATGAAAGATGAGACTCTGATTGGTTTAATGCACGTTATGCTCTAAACACACCCATAACTCATTAAGAGAATAAGCGCAACATTATTAGACCATGCGCCGGGACGTAGAGCGTATTTTTCCATCCTTAAAATGGCAAAAGTGGATTCACGCCCTTAATGCTTTTGCGCCATGCGCTTTAGACTTTGCGTCTAGAACATTAAAAAAGAGCTAGTGTTTTGTCTTGTTTTCAGGCCAAAAAAATGTGTAGACAAGTAAAAAAAAAACGTCTTCTTTTCAGAAATAATGTCAAAATTAAGCAAGTTTTTCCTTAAAATAAACAAAATAATCTAATTTCAAAACACAAAAAGGAGATTATTTTGCTTACCCCATTGACAGATTATTTTGCTTGTTTTAAAGAAAACTTTTGACCTTATTTCTGAAAACAAGACAAGTGTTGTTGTTTTTTTGCTTGTCTAAAAATGCTTCTTGGTTTAAGATTTTATAGATATTTGCACTAGAAACAACAAAAACACCTTTTTTTCAGTGTTAAATTCTTCATTTTTGAAATAGACTTTTTCTTCAAAGATCTTTTCATGCGTCACATCATAGTGACCACATCTGTCAAGGCCAAAAAGCACCATAAAAGTATAATAAAAGTGCTCCATATGACTCACGTGATGCATTTAGCCTTTTGAAGTCCTATGGAGGCTTTGTGTGAGCAGTAAAACCAAATGTTGTCATTTTTTTAAATTAAAAGCTTCCTTTCTATATCATTGCTCTCAAATATGAAGTTCAGTTTCTGCCATAGACTGATTGTTTTGGTTCATAAAACCTCAATTTATTGTCAGGCACTTTGGATATTAATTTAGCTTTGCCTGTATTTGATATTTGAGGTACAGTTGAGTGCAAAATTATTATTTTATTAAGTGATATTTAAAGGAGGAAAGGCATTTTTACAGTATTTCCAATAATATTCTTTCTTCTAGAGAAAGTCTTATTTGTTTTATTTTGACTAGAATAAAAGCAGTTTTTAATAAAAATAAATAAATAAATAAGGTCAATATCATTAAGCAATTTTTTTCAATATTCTACAGAACAAATCACTGTTTTACTAACTTACATAATTAACCTGATTATTACCTTAATTTTTATTTTCAGCAAAATGACAAAGGGTCAGATTTTGATAAGGATCAGTTCTTAAAATGCTCTAAATTAGTGGTTCTCAAAGTGAGGGTCGCATGAGGGTTTTTTTTTTCCCAAAAACAAATTCAATTTATTAATTTCTTAGAATTCCCATATTTTATCCATAACCTATAGAAGAAAAAACAGTAGTTAATATTTACATTTAAAAAAACAACATGCAAATAAAAAGCCATCAGCCTTTAATTTTTTTTTCCATTTGATTGCGAACCCTAGGGTGATCATGTTATATTAAAGACACAGCAATAGCGTCAGATGCAGCAGATTGATTTTTTTAGCACCAGGTCAAACTTTCTGACAGCTTTACGACACTCACATACATTAAAAATAAAAGCCACGACTGAATATGGAGGAAGGTCTCAGTGTCACATTCACCAGCGATCTAGCCCATGCATATCGCTGGAGAACTACAAATCCGCAATTGTATGGACTACGATTCCAGTCATGCATCACACACACTCACACCGGTTCCTGATCCTGACTGATTTTAAACACACAGCTGAAGCTGCTCATGGACTGATTTCAGGACTACATACACAGCACACAAACACACAGACTTGGCTGAGTCTTCTGTAACGTGAAGTTGACGCTGAGAACAGAGGTGCGGATCCAAATGTAGAGTCTTAGACAGAATTAGTATTAGTATTAAACAGAACGGTCAGGCAAGCAATCCAGAGTCGTAGTCAAAATAACAGGCAGATGGTCAAAAAGGCAGGCAGCATACAACGTAAACAAACAAAACAAAGCCAGGGAAAACGTGTTGTAATGTCACTCACAGTTCAACAGTATAGCAAGACTTAGCAAAGTCTGTGTGTTTGTGTGCTGCGTATATAGTCCTGAAGTCAGATCATGAGCAGCTTCAGCTGTGTTTGCAATCAGTCAGGATCACAGTGTGTGTGATGCATGACTGGAATTGTAGTCCATAAAATAGCGGATTTGTAGTTCTCCAGCGATCAGATCGCTGGTGACTGTGAGAGTGATGTTCTCCAAAATTAAATGAAAAATAAACTTGGGCCTATCTGTGTGTGTGCGCTGTTGCATGCAAGGTTTGTATATTGATAAGTACCTCAGAGGATATTGTGTGTCACGAGTCACTGGCATTGTTATCTTGGGGGTCGCGGGCTGAAAAGTTTGGGGGAACCCCTGCTCTAAATGACAACATTTTTTATTTTACATTTTCAAGAAATGTCATATTGGTAGAATTTAAAAAACATCACCAAGGCTATTTGGTTAAAATACAGTAGAAGCAAAAATATTATTGTGATCAATAATCGTTTTGTATTATAGAATACAGTGGTCCCTTGTTAATTGCGGGAGTTATGTTCTAAAAATAACCCGCAATAGGTGAAATTCGCAAAGTAGTCAGCTTTATTTTTTACAATTAATATCGATGTTTTAAGCCTGTAAACCCCTCGCTACACACTTTATACACTTTTCTCAGACAGGCATTAACATTTTTCCTGCAGTCACTGTTCCACAAAGCTAAAGCAGACTGTATCCTTACGTCCTTCTTGTTGCGGACAGTTACAACCCATTTTGCACCTTTGTTGAAACTTATTGCTGCTGTTGTCCTCATGTAATTTCCCTCCTTCTTTATGTAATGAACCAAAGTATTATTTATTCCGAAATGGGGCCCTACAGCCACGTAACTTCTTCCTTTAGCACAGGGGTGTCCAAACTCAGTCCTGGAGGGCCGGTGTCCTGCATAGTTTAGCTCCAACTTCCTTCAACACACCTGCCTGGAGTTTTTTAGTATACCTAGAAAGAGCTTGATAAGCTGGTTCAGGTGTCTTTAATTGTGGTTGGTACTAAAATATGCAGGACACCGGCCCTCCAGGACCGAGTTTGGGCAGCCCTGCTTTAGCATGTCCAGAAGTCCAACTGTTTGTGCGATGGTTAGCATCTTCCTCTGCCTTTTGGGTGCTACCGTAGTACCTTTGATGGTGCAGTTTCGTGGACATTGTGGGGTTTGTTTGAGAGAAAACTTGCAAACATACAGTACAGCACTTCAGAGTCACACTGCTAGCGATCAAAGGTTTATGTAAATTTGGCAAGCTGAACACATTCTGTACTGTACAGGAGACACGGCATGGAGGAGATTGATTGATAATAGTCAACAGCCAATTAGGACAATGTCAAATTGCACTAAAAATGTGCGAAACTGCGAGGCCGCGAAAGGTGAACCGCGTTATAGCGAGGGACCACTGTACTAAAATTCTAAAAAAAAAAAATTGTTCATCATCATTACTCCAGTGATACATGATCCTTCAGAAATCCTTCTAATATGATGCTTTGATAGGGTGGCACGGTGGCTCAGTGGTTAGCACTGTCGCCTCACAGCAAGAAGGTTGCTGGTTCAAGTCCTGGCTGGGTCAGTTGGCATTACTGTGTGGAGTTTGCATGTTCTTCCCATGGTTGGCGTGGGTTTCCTCCGGGTGTTCCAGTTTTCTCCCACAGTCCAAAGACATGCATTACTGTATAGGTGAATTGAATAAACTAAATTGGCCATAGTGAATGAGCTGGAAACATATGCTGGAATAGTTGGCGGACTAAACTGAAAGAAAATGAACAACGTTTTGATTCTCAAGAAACATTTATTATTATTCTCATCATTGAAAACGGATATACCAACACGATCTCATGGCAATTCATAACTTTTTTTGATGCTAATTTGTCTAAATTCGTACGATCTCATTCATACAATTTTGTACGATTTGCTTATCTCCTAATGACGGTTGGGTTTAGGGGCAGGGTTTGGTGCCACGCGTCCTTTTTAAAATCATAGGCTGTGTCCGAAACCGCCTACTACACAGTAGGTGCTGCATTTGAATTTAAACATATTACTCTGCCGTTGGAAAAGTACGTTCTATACAGTATGAATGTAAGAAGTATGAATGGAATTCGGACGTACTACATCTGCCATTTTGTCATGGTCACGTGACCTACCTGCATCAGTTGCGTCGCTTTAGTCCCATTCATGAATTCTCTCGCGATGCAACATGGGATAGCGCAGCATGCATGGGATGCGCACTTCAGAATCTCGCTGGAAGTAGTAAGTCATCCGGGTACTTTTTGCATACTGATTTTCGAATTCTATGAATTCGGACATACTATTCGGCTCACATACTGATTTTAGCGTACTGTATAGTATGGAAGTATGCGGTTTCGAACGCACCTCCACATTTTCGTATGACTGAAGTCATATGAATTTGTACGAATTAGCCACTAAACAGACAAAGCAAAAAATAGTTAAGTTTCCTCGTGAGACCAGGTAGGATAGGTGACACGGTGGCTTAGTGGTTAGCATTGTCGCCTAAGCCCAAGAAGGTCGCTGGTTTGAGTCCCAGCAGGGTCAGTTGGCATTTCCGTGTGAAGTGTGAATGTCCTCCCTGTGTTGGCGTGCGTTTCCTCCGGGTGCAGTCCTATAAGTGCGCTATAAGTGAATAAACTAAAAGTGGCCATAGTGGGAATGACTGTGTATGGGTGTTTCCCAGTACTGGGTTGCAGTTCGAAGGGCATCCGCTGTATAAAACATATGCTGGATAAGTTGGCGGTTTTTCCGCTGTGGCGACCCCTGATAAATAAAGGGACTAAGCCGAAGGAAAATGAATAAATGAATCAGGCTGAATGTACAACTGAAAAATTTTGTGGAAACAGCGTTAAGGAGCTTTCTGTATTAATTTAGTTTTGCCTGTATTTGCTTTTTGACTCTCAAAGTGACAATGGAAAAAAGCTTTTCTTACTTAATTTTTTGTTTTGTTTTTAGTCCAAATGTCAAACAATCCTTAAAACAAGAAGCATTTTCTAGACAAGTAAAATATTTTTGTTTTGTAAAATATTAAGTTAAGGGTGGCTCATTGGTTAGGACTGTCACCTCACAGCAAGAAGGTCGCTGGTTCGAGTCCCGGCTGGGCCAGTTGGCATTTCTGTGTGGAGTTTGCATGTTCTCCCCATGCTGGAGTGGGTTTCCTCAGGAAAAGTCCAAAGACATTTGCTATGAGTGAATTGGGTAAGCTAAATTGCCTTACGTATGTGTGTATGTCCTGGTCCTCCAGGTTGGGGGTTGAGCATGACCCACCTCATAAAAATGCGATGTTATGTAACACCAACATGGTGCAGCTAAATATTAACTTCAATATAAACGACCCTGGGAGTAAGCAAGTAACATATTATCAAAATTATGTGAATTAAAACAATCTAAACTGTCTCCCATTGGGGTAAGGCAAATTTATTTCAAACCGATACCTTAAATAATGATTTTACTTTCCTCACTGACGGATAATTTTGCTAGTTTTATGGAAAAACTCACTTCATTTTGACTTATTATTAATCTATATATTTTTACTTGTTTAGAAAATACTTTTTGATTTAATCATTTTTTAATATTTGCCCTAGAATCAAGACACAAACTCAGATTTATTAAGTTATAAAAGCATTTTGTTTTGCAGTGCAGTACCTATTAACTTGTGTTTTATGAATCACAAAAAAATAAACTCTTTTTAAAAATCTTTTTTAATGTTCTTCTACTGAAGTAAAAGCAAAAGTCACCTGAGAGTGAGTATATTAATAGCAAATATTCATTTTTGTGTGAACTATCCCTTAACAAATAACTGCATTTAAAGAATAACAATTGAATTTGACATTTTTAGTGATCCGTTCTGAGATCTTTAAACTGTTGCCTTTGAAATATTTCCACCACTGAAAGCTTCAGTAGATCTGAAGAGTAGAGATGAGAGATATAACGTGCTCGGGGTTCAGAGAGAGAGAGAGAGAGACTGGTAAATACAGGGATCTGCCCTTTGAATCAAACTGGTCTCGTAAAGACACCACATGTCACTGAATTATACGTTCGCATGATTAGAAGCTTGGGCTGCATAAACATCCCGTGTCAAGATTTACATTTCTCCGCTTAAGCACATGCAGCTGTTTATAGACTCCTCCGCAGACATAAGAAGCTCCGGCTATACATAGAAGCAGAAACCTTTAAAAACTCCCATCTTGAGGGGCTCATTTAGATTAATGGATGCAGTGGCAAATTAAATGTCAATTACGGAAAACGCGGCTACCGATCTAGAACAGCAAGAGCAACTGTGTTTGATTTGTCCTTGTTTAAATCTGGTATTAAAGGGGACCTATTATGCAAAAATCACTTTTATAAGGGTTTTAAACACAGATGTGGGGCAACATTGTGTGAATATAACCAGCTTTTGGTAATAAAATGTATTAATTCTATTTTTTATAATCACACTTGATTAAAATAGTCTGCAGAAACACTTTGATTTAGATTTGTACGTGTCATCAGAATGAGAAAGCCCCGCCTATTAGTGATGATCTCTCCCTCATTAGCATAGACAGCCCTGAGTGAGAAGCAGCCGTCCGCTGTTAGAGTTTTGACCTGCTGAAGATAATGTCAGAGACTAAGCGGATTATAAATTTTGAGTTTTAGATGCACAAATGAACACTGGAGTCTCCATAGACTGACACATTCTGAGACACTTCTTTTCACATTATCAGTCTTTCACACATATTACGTTAGTCTTGTTTTGAATCGGCCACTACGCTGATGCACAGGCATTTGTAGCTCCGCCCTCTTTTGAAAAAGAGCATCTCAATTGAATTTAAAGTGACCTAGAATTTGGTGACCTAAACCTAACCAAATAATCGCATCTTATAACATTGTGTGTCTGCTGGGGACATGGAAGATTGATCTGGAAGTAAACACACACTGATATGATTTAACAGTTTAGCATATTTAAACTTTTTTTTTTATTGGTGGGTGGTGTGATGAGAAATCAAGCCCCCACTGGGATCAGATCTTAATTTAATATATAATTTAAAAATGATGATTATATATAATGGCCATTAATCTATTTTATATACTACATAATTTCTCTGTTTTTAAATACTAATGCATAATTAAAGGCATGGATCACAGATTTGTGTTTATTATTTTGTACTTATTAATATGAAGTTTATGAAGTGTAAGAAATTTGATAATATTAATTGTATTTTATAGTTATATTATTATTTTATATTGTATACACAGTTGAAGTCAAAATTATTAGCCCCCCTGTTTATTTTTTCACCCAATTTCTGTTTAACAGAGAGAAGATTTTCTCAACACATTTCTAAACATAGTAGTTTTAATAACTCATTTCTAATAACTGATTTATTTTATCTTTGTCATGATGACAGTAAATAATATTTGACTAGATATTTTTCTAGACACTTCTATACAGCTTAAAGTGACATTTAAAGGCTTAATTAGGTTAATTAGGTTAACTAGGCAGGTTAGGGTAATTAGGCAAGTTACTGTATAACGATGGTTTGCTCTGTAGACTATAGAAAACAATTTATAGCTTAAAGGGGCTAATCATTTTGTCCTTAAAATGGTTTTAAAAATAATTAAAAACTGCTTTTATTTTAGCTGAAATAAACCAAATAAGACTTTCTCCAGAAGAAAAAAAATATTATCAGACATACTGTGAAAATGTCCTTGCTCTGTTAAACACCATTTGGGAAATATTTATAAAAAAAGAAAGAAAATCAAAGGGGGGGCTAATAGTTCTAACTTCAACTGTATATATATATATATATATATATATATATATATATATATATATATATATATATATATATATATATATATATATATATATATATATATAATAGATTGGTTGTCATTATAACGCTTTTTAAATAATGTAAATTAAAAGATATTTTCGCAGGAATTGTAATCAGGTGCTGCAAACCCCATCCATTAAAACTCCATCCATTAAAAAAACTGAGTACCTCTATTCCTAGGGGTATTCAATGTGTCATGACAACAGAGCTAAATAGGTAGTGATGTAATTGTAGGTGTTAATCTTCTTTTGGAGGCGGAGTTTAACCATACTATCACATAATAAAATGTTACATTACATAACAAAATATCACACACTCTCAGAAATAAAGGTACAAACGCTGTCATTGCGGTGGTACCTTTTTAAAAGGTATACTTTTGTACTTAAAAGGTCCACACTGATACCTTAAATGTACCACAAGGTACACTTTTGTCCTTTATGTGTACTAATATGTACCTTAAAGGTACAAGTGTGGACCTTTAAGGTACCAAACTGTATCCTTTAAAAAGTTTCCACCCTAGTGACAGCTTTCGTACCTTTATTTCTGAGACTGCACTCTGCAACCTGCCATTTTCACAGTCTAAGCTTTATAGGCTAACTAGAAGGTTTTGAAACATCCAGGGTGTTCTTCTACTACAAAGACCTCTTAAATGTTATATGAATTTTTACGGCAGCACCATGGCTCAGTGGTTAGCACTGTCACTTTACAGCAAGAAGGTCACTGGTTCGAGTCCCGGCTGGGCCAGTTGGGATTTCTGTGTGGAGTTTGCAGTTCTCCCCGTGTTGGCGTGGGTTTCCTCTGGGTGCTCGGGTTTCCCCCACAATCCAAAGACATGCGCTATAGGTGAATTGGATTAACTAAATTGGCCGTAGTGTGTGAGTGAGTGTGTATACGTGTTTCCTAGTACTGGGTTGCAACTGGAAGGGCATCCGCTGCTTAAAACATATGCTGGAATAGTTGGTGGTTTATTCTGCTGTGACGACCTCTGATAAATCAGAGACTAAGCTGAGGAAAAATTAAATGAATGAATTTATATTTCTCAGTTCACTATTCCTTTTTAAAACATTAGCTCTGAATGGAAATATGTTTCCCTCATCTACATGCGGTAAACAAAAATAATCTTAACACCAGGGGTAAACAGGGCCAAAAGGCCTTTTTACTGCGTAATAAAATACGTGGCCGGTCACCAGTCTGCCATGGACCCGTCCCAGTTTCCCAGGCCACGTTTTCAGTTTTCCCCTCACAAATGTAATTTTTAGCTTATAGTTAGACGTGACCTCGGAATGGGCAGCCTACTTCATACCTATTCCACATATATCATCTGACAAGCAAAGAAAACAAGACATTAATCTTTCCTGCTCGACTTTGACACAGTCTTGAGCTCCACTGACTGACACCACTGCGATATTTTGGAGGCATCTGACGGTGGGTTGTGTCTCCTGGTCTGCAGGTTTACACTTGAGAGGCAACCTTAAGTGCACATACCAAAGATAGACAAACCTAAACACTGCATTTGGGTACACGTCAAACAAAATGGAGAGAGTTCATGTGAGAGGCTCGTGTTATTTCGCTGAAAGATACACAATTTACATCGGATCTTTACAAGTGCGTCCCATACCTCAGATGGACTTGTTAAAGGGGATGATTGTCGAGTATTTCCGAGTTTAGAACAGGTCGTTTTATCCAAATCTATTTCTGCCCTTCCGCTCACCCCTGATGGTACAAAAACATCTCAACGTTTTTTGGGATAGAGAGCTTACACACACACACAAAATCACTCTCTTAAAGGGATAGCTCACCTTTATAGTGTGCATTTGCTGGGCCATCCAAGATATAGGTGACATTTTCTTTTCTCCAGTAGAGTTTGAAAGGGTTTCACCCAAGTTGAGTTTTCAGCCAAAAATTAAATTGAAATGACAATTTACTCACTCTAAAGTGCTTATAAAGATTTATAAGTTTCTTTCTTCTGTTGAAGATTTTTTGAAGAAAGAGGAAAACTTGCAAACATTGGTTTACATAGTAGGAACAACTAAATCTATGGAAGTCAATAGTTACAGCTTCTTTCGAAATATTTCCTTTTGTGTTCAACATAAGAAACTTAAACAGGTTTGGAACAAGTGAAGAGAGTGTAAATAAAAACAGAATAATTTTTTGGGTGAACTGTACCTTTAAAAAAGACCTTTAGCTAAAACTGTGGCTTTCTGTTTTTCTTTCAAAAAAATATATATTTATAATTTTTCTAATATTTCCCAAAAGTTGTTTAACAAATAGATTTTTTCAACTCATAATATATTATATATTATAATATAATTAACTCATAATATATTATATATTATAATAGTTTTAATAACTTATTTCTAATATGTCATTTCTTTTGTCTTTTCGATGTTGACATTGCATATTTTGCTAGTTATTTTGCAAGATACTAGTATTCTGTTGAAAATGCAATTTAAAGGCTTAACTAGGTTAATTATGGCCAATTTCCACTGAGCGGTACATTACTGTACCATACTGGGGTGCGTTTTTGACAACCATCGTTAGCCAACTAAGGTCGCAAGTTCCATCGTTACAAACATAGTTTGTTGATTTGCCGTTTCCCAAATCCATCGTTCCAATGAACATTTGCAAACTGCGTCACAAACTTGTATGCTTGCAACTACACCTCTGGAGCTGTAGTTAGAAACATAGTTCCTGGCTGTGTTCTATCCCCAATTATCCCCCCTTTGCCTTATTCATTTAGAACATTCTGACATTTAAACTTGGGATTATTAAAAAAAGCATTAAGGTCATCTCTCTTAGGTGTAATTTTCTTTCAAAATATTTTCACAGTACAATTGCGCTCCCTTCGCAGTGCACTTTGAAAACTTTGAACACAGCTGTGGCTCATGATGAAAGCTATGGGTGACCTGTTATTTAAAAGCAGAATTTGTTATGTCTCCAAAGCTTGTGAAAACAAAAAACATAGCATACGTTAATGCTTTTAATTTATAGTAGTTTATTTGTTAAGAAATGTATCTGTACTGTATGACATGGGCCTGTTGGTTAAAACATTTCTGCAGTGGTTTAAATGTGTCAAATTGTAAAAGGAGACTTTTCAAAAGAAAAATAAATAAATAAACAATATCCTACTTAATAATAATAATAATAATAGTAATAATAATAATAATCATCATCATCATAAATATTATTAATATTATTATTAAAGTAGGATTTTTTTATTTCCTAATAAATAATAAATATTAAATTAAATTTCTTAATAAATCGCCTCATTATTTATTTATTTATATGATTTATATATGATATTAGTATACGTGTTAGCTTTTGTAAGTGATTTTATGTTTTAGAATAGAATATGTAATATTCTCAATAATATTTGTAAAGGAAACATTGGCCCTATCCATATATATACAGCCCTATATATATATATATGTGCCATTAACATATATTTTAATTAATATGGAAAATGAGTGCATGTTTTTACCAAAACTAATGTTGGATTTTTTAAAATGTGTGTGTGTGTGTAAAACAATATCATTTGCAGAATGAAATGATGGGGTTCTTCTCTAAAGAAGTTGTTACCACCCCGTTTAGAGCATCATTATAGGCGTTTTACATTATAACTAACGTGGTTCAAATGATGAATCTGCGACAGAGAAACTACAGGTTTTAAGAAACACTCGTCACTACATCGTTTTTTACACAAACGATGCATTGTACTATGATTACGTATTACGTTGGTGTTTGGGAAACGCACCCCTGTAAGGTTCGGAACGTTTTTATGGTCGTTTGCACTGTCAAAAAGTACCTAAAAGCGTACCGTACCACTTTTTGGGTACCCTTTCAAAAGGGTACCTAGCACAACAAAAGGGTACCAAAAGGCAGAGCTAGACATGCAGCTAAACGCTATTGGTTTTACAGAGATACGTCACTAGCTTGCGCACAAGCTTGGAGAATGAAAACAAAGGAAGTGTCATTTTTAAATACACAGCTGGGACATTACACCGTAATAATATATACATATATAAACAAGCCATGGTCGACCCTAGCTCAAACAAACCTTGTCGTTGTCTTGATGAACAGCCACAAAGCCAAGAAGAAGAGCAGAATCTACCCTGTGTCCCATAGTTGTTTACAAGGCCGTCTAAAGCGTGAGAAATAATGTACTTTTGGAGCTGATGATAATAACGTGCGCGTGATTATTGAATTGCTTCTGATATCCAATCTTTTCAGAAACTAACAAAACGCGAGAGTGAAGCGCGAAAAAGCAAAAATGTCTTTGGCGCGATGTGTTGCTATTTTCAGACCAACACAACCCTAATTTTTAGGTTTTGCACCACATTGTTTAAATAGCAAATCCATTTGTGCTACTTTGTGGACTCAAAAAATGAGGTTTGTTAAGGCGCATTGTTGGCGCATTGCTATTTTGAGGAACTGAAATAGACAGCGCCATTGATCAACTTAAAGCTGGTCTAAAGTCCAGCGTGTTAGTTATGCGCCTATGCGGGTCTAAACGCTTACACATTGCTTAATATACACATGAAAAAATATGTGAATATTACACATGAATAATACATATGAAAAAAATAAAGGATTAAAATGTTACAAAAGTAATTATTTACTACATAATTATTAAAACCTTTACCTCCATGCCTTCTTCATCTCGGGGGGGGGGGGGGGGGGGGGGTGGGGGGGGGGGGGGGGTTTCAGTTTATTCATGACAATTTGCAATTGTATAATGTTATCATTATTTGCAGTATTATTTATTATATGCATATTTATATTTGTTTTAATAAAAACTAGTTTATATTTGTCTACTTCTCGGGTTTTGGAGACGTATGCATCACCATATGGTGCATAAGAATAGGACATGTGTTTGACAGTTTTTTGACCACACTTCCTTATTATCGTTCATTTATTGGTTTGCTGGAAATTAGAACTGAATTTAGAAATAGTTTTGAAACAAATCTTTGCTCTTAACAAATGAAATTAAATATGTAGGCTAATGGATGTCTTCAGTGGAGTGAGTACAACAGTTTCCTTATCCATGAAAGTAAAGGAGTAAAGTAAAGTAAAAAGTAAAGAGGCAGAATGGAGGAGGCTCATTCTTTATCCTCGCGCTGCAGATGGTCTGATGGAGACTCTGATTGGTTTACGTAATGCACGTTATGCTCAAAACACAACCTAAACTCATTAAGAAAATAAGCACAACCCTGTTAGACCATGCGCAGGGTTGGACACGCACTTAATGCTTTTGAGCCATGCGCTTCAGACTTTGCGACTAGATCGATAAAATAGAGCCCTTAGTGTTGCAGCTATAAGTGTAACTAAAAAGCTTAAGTGTTGTAGATTTACACAACATTTAGCATTTCTGAAATCTTAATCCACAAGGTCATTAATTAGCAGTTGAATTATTAGAAAACTATTCCTAAATACTTTTGTCAGATTAACAAATTTTATTGTGCTTTTTATTTTCGTTTTGTTTTCTTGGCTGTCTCTAGTAGGTATCCACTTTTAACTTGTCCAAGAAAACTTTTAATTTGGGTCAAACATGGATGTTTAACTACTTTTGTTTTTGCATTAACTTTGTCTGGTGTCTCTGTATAGCATAAGCATGCCAAGAATTTGTAGAAAGCTTTCAAAAAAAAAAGAGAGAGAGAGAGAGAAAGAGAGAGAAAGAGAGCACCCAGTAAGGTGCAGATGGCTGATTTGAGTCTTTGGTAAAATCAGCAACAACATCTTCTTTATTTATCTTTCTAAAACACAGCCGAAGACTGTGTGTGCGATCTAATGTGGCGAGCGCTCAGCGAATCTCAATGAATCTGTCACTTGCAGCTCTGTGCAGTATGGAGAGGAGTTCAGAAAGGAGGTAAAGAGCAGACACGTCTTGGCATCCACACAGCAACATTAAAAGTGTGTGGTTTCACAATAATAATAATCTCCAGAGCAGCTGTGTAAACATTTAACTGAGCACGCCTCTTGTGGCACGGTACGGGATCCTCGTGTTCCACTGTGTATTTTGCTAGATGTGATTGTGCACTTATCAACACTTATCCAAACGCCTGCGCTTGTCTTTTTCAGCATCGTAGCTGGTATTGACATAACCCTGGACCGTGATGTTTTCATAGAGACCGGCTGTAGGAATTTAACAGTTTCGTTTAATCCGCCTTATGAAAGTGTATCTGTAGTGTACGTATAGTTATTTTGAGGCTTAATACATTATAATGGTCTACCGTTTAATAAATTGAGTATGTTAGTAATGTTAGCAGGGGTGTTTTTATGCAATAAGGTAGATAAGCGGCCACTTAGGGCCCTAGGAAATCTGAGGGCCCCTAAATAAATACCTAGAAGTATAAATTATACCTATAAATTACACTCACTGGCCACTTTATTTGGTACATCTTACTAGTAGTACTATTGGACCCCCTTTTGCCTTCAGAACTGCCTTAATCCTTCGTGGCATAGATTCAACAAGGTACTGGAAATATTCCTCAGAGATTTTGGTCCATATTGACATGATAGCATCATGCAGTTGCTGCAGATGTGTCAGCTGCACATCCATGATGTGAATCTCCCGTTCCACCACAGGTGCTCTATTGGATTGAGAGCTGGTGACTGTGGAGGCCATTTGAGTACAGTGAACTCATTGTCATGTTTAAGAAACCAGTCTGAGATGATTCACGCTTTATGACATGGCACGTTATCCTGCTGGAAGTAGCCATCAGAAGATGGGTACACTGTGGTCATAAAGGGATGGACATATTCAGCAACAATACTGAGGTAGGTTGTGGCGTTGACATGATGCTCAATTGGTACTAATTTGGCCCAAAGTGTGCCAAGAAAATATCCCCACACCATTACACCACCACCACCAGCCTAAACCGTTGATACAAGGCAGAATAGATCCATGCTTTCATGTTGTTGACGCCAAATTCTGACCCTACCATCCTAATGTCGCAGCAGAAATCGAGACTTATCAGACCAGGCAACGTTTTTCCAATCTTCTACTGTCCAATTTTGGTGAGCCTGTGTGAATTGTAGCCTCAGTTTCCTGTTCTTACCTGACAGGAGTGGCACCCGGTGTGGTCTTCTGCTGCTGTAGCCCGTCCGCCTCAAGGTTAGACATGTTGTGCGTTCAGAGATGCTCTTCTGCACACCTCAGTTGTAATGAGTGGTTATTTGAGTTACTGATGCCTTTCTATCAGCTGGAACCAGTCTGGCCATTCTCCTCTGACTTCTGGCATCAACAAAGCATTTGCGCCCACAGAACTGCCGCTCACTGGATATTTTCTCTTTTTCAGGCCATTCTCTGTAAACCCTAGAGATGGTTATGTGTGAAAATACCAGTAGGTCAACAGTTTCTGAAATACTCAAACCAGCCCGTCTGGCATTAAAAACCATGGCACGTAAGTCACTTAAATCACCTTTCTTCCCCATTCTGATGCTCAGTTTGAACTGCAGCAGATTGTCTTGATCATGTCTACATGCCTAAATGCATTGAGTTGCTGCCATGTGATTGGCTGATTAGAAATGTGCATTAACAAGCAGTTGGACAGTTATATATAACATTGTTTTCTATCATATTTTGCACACTGAGGGTCTAAAAATTTTAATTTGTTTCTCCCACCCTCAACCTTGGACCAGTCCAGCAGTCAAATCCATAAAGATTTAGTTTTAAAAACGAAATAGTTCATTTATTATTTTAGTTGTGAATTTTATTTTAATAAAACAAATCATTTAAAAAGTTTTACAATGCCTTAAATGCTATTATTATTTTGCATTAAATTAAATGTAGAAAAGGAGTTTGATTGAGTGATATAAGAAGAAAAAAAAACAGCAAAATATATAAAAAATAAAGTACAAAAGGTGCATTTAAAACTTTTGGGCCTCATGGCTGGAATTGCTTAGGGCCCCCAAATCACTAAATCCACCCCTGTAAATATCTTTATTTGTAAATAAATCATTGGAAGTTTTAAATTCGTGCAAGAATTGTGGATAAAGATGTGAAGCTGCGCTACTGTTTTTAGAATATTTAGCATAGCATATTTATTCAGCATATTTGAAACCAAAAAAGAATTAAAATCCCAAAAAAGACATTGTATAAGTCAATTTGGTTTATTTTATCCTCTTAGGGCCCGAGTGTCCACATACGTGGACAGCACATTTTTAGCTCTTAAGTGGCTATTTAAAATACATTGAATGTTTTATATTTTGTTACAGACATACAGTGTCATCCTACAACAGTTTTCCAGCATATGAAATGTCCCAAACTCTATTTTTAACTGTCCAAAATGGGGGAAAAAATGTTGTTTTTACTCTGATAGTCAAAGCAAGTTCAAAAAAAAAATTATGTTAAATATGCATAAACGAAAATTCGGGAAAAGGTGTTTTATGTAAATTGGGACCACGAGTCTACATATATGGACATCATTTTTCTCTAAATGTATAAAAGATACATTTTGATAAATCATATCAAAAGATGATACTTAGATTTTTATTCTAATTAGGTTCCAATAAGCCCAAATAGCAAAGAGAAATAAAAAATGCATGTGAAAAAATACCTTGGGTCTTAAGAGGATATAACACAAATCATTACAATATTGAGTAAATATCAAGATGGTAGTGGTAGTGAAGTGGTAAATCTTTCAACATAAAATACATCAAAACCAAATTTATGATTGGCTGAGAGCTTCATTTGGACAGTTTTAAAAGTAATTTTCTCAGTCTTTAAATATTTTTGTAACTCTCAGATTACAGATTTTCAAATAGTTGTGTTTTGATCAAATATTGTGCTATCTTAACAAGTATTCATAAATAGAAAGCTTATTTATGCCGTTCTAAGGGGATATGCCTCACATAAGGGGATATGCCTCACAGCAAGAAGGTCGCTGGTTAGAGTACAAGCTGGGTCAGTTGCCATTTCTGTGTGAAGTTTGCATTTTCTCCTCGTGTTAGCGTGATTTGAATAAACTAAGTTATCTATAGTGTATGTGTGTGAATGCAAGAGAGTATTGGGTGTTTCCCATTACTGGGTTGTGGCTGGAAGGGCATCCGCTGCGTAAAACAAATGCTGGATTCATTTCTGAATTCATTCTGCTGTGGCGACCCCTGATGAAAAAAGGGACAAAGCTGAAAAGAAAATGAATGAATGAAATTGGCCATAGTGTATGAGTGTGTGCGTAAATTTGAGAGTGTATGGGTGTTTCCCAGTACTGGGTTGCTGCTGGAATGTATGTGTAATGTGGAATAGTTGTTGGTTCATGTGGCGTGGCGACCTCTGATAAATCGGAGAATTAGCTAAAGTAAAATTGATGAATGAATGAATTTTGCAATGTTTAAAGGCAGCATATAAAGACAAAATTGGCTTGAATCACGTGCCCTAATTGCCTGTTTGCTCTATTTATCTCTGTGAAAAACTGCTCTGGGTTCACAAAGTGTAGAGAATAATCAACTGCATCAAACATTGCTTTAAATTACAGCAGAGAATCAAGTAGCGGCTGATGTCTATTCATCCGCATGGGTAAACACTGTGCCTGTAATTCACTTTTTCTCTCTTTCTCTCTCTCTCCAATACACACACACTCATCGCACACTCCATTACCATGATCTGCCACTAACAGTGTCATAAACAAACCCCAGATGCTGGAGCGAACACCTCTTTGATCTGGGTTCGGGACCTCCCTTGATCTGCTGGAACCCCTTCCTTCCACCTGATGCTCAGAGACCACCTTACAGACAGTCGGTACTGAATCCTGCCTAAAATATTGTGAATACTGTTAAAAAGTGTAAATAAATGTAAAGAGAATATTCTCATTAATTCATTTTCAACCGCTTTTCCGGGGCCGGATCATGGGGGCAGCAGTCTTAGGTGAGAACCCCAGACCTCCCTCTCCCCAGACAATTCCTCCAGCTCCTCCAGGGGGATCCCGAGGCGTTCCCAGACCAGCCGAGAGACATAGTCCCTCCAGCGTGTCATGGGTGTTCCCCGAGGCATCCTCCCGGTGGGACATGCCTGGAACACTTCCCTAGGTAGGCATCCAGGAGGCATCCAAAACAGATGCCCGAGCCACCTCAGCTGAATTCTCTCGATGTGGAGGAGCAGCGGCTCTACTCCAAGCTCCTCTCCGGTGACAGAGCTCCTCACCTTTTCTATAATGGTGCATCCTGCCACCCCTGCGAAGGAAACTCATTTTGGTCGCTTGTTTCTGAGATCTTGTCTTTTCGGTCATGACTAGGGCCAGACGGAATCTGCTGACGTTTTTTGCAATTTCTGCTGAGAATTTTGATAAAAATCTGCGGATTTCTGCGGAGTTATTTTGGGAGTCTCATAACTAAAACCTTAAAGGGCACCTATTTTACCCCTTTTTTAAGATGTAATATTAATATTATGGTTCTTCTAAATGTGCCCGTTTAGGTTCAGTTCAAAACACAATTCAGATTTTTTTATTATGATGTGTTAAAAAGTGTCATTTTGGGGGCGTGTACACAGTTCGTTGTTTTAGGGGCGTGTTGCTTCACATGAAAATTAGTTTCGACTTCCCGCCCAACTTAACAAGGGGGCGGAGCCAAGAGCTCCTCTCTTTGTGTATGGCTACAGACAGACAGACAGAGAGAAGCAACATGAGTGAGAGGACCAGCATTCAGCTGTACATGTACGACTCGGACACAGACCAAGCAGAGACTACAAAATCATTTGTGTTTTTGTATAGTTTTACAGCCAACTGTGTGCTCGTTTTTAAAGCTCTGAGGTTGTACATCGAGACTAATAACCAAGCACACTGAATTAACTTTGACTGAAGGGCATCACACACCGGATGCACCGCGACGCAGCGTGCACATGACCGTTGAAAGTATCACACACTTGCGGCGCTGATGTGTGTCACCTGATAGAAACTTATGTTTAGATTTTAGAAATGCATGCCGCTGCGTGGCGCGACGGTGCTTGTCGCCGAGTGGCGCTTTTGGTGTACTACCTGCTTGAGTCTATAACTAAAGAGCGTCATACACCGGATGCGCTGCTCAGAGCCACGACACGGCATACCAGACGCGCACATTCGCATGTTATTTTAAATGAAACTTTTCAGATAACGATCTGTGGCGCGGCAGAAATATGAAGTGTCCTGAGCAGGGCCAGCGCGTCCATAGAGGTGACCTAGGCGGCAGAATAGTGAGCGAACCCCCCGGTCCTAACTTTCATCCGCGACACCACGAAATGCATGACGCTGCGCGTCATTAGTTTGTTATTTCCAATGGAGGGACGCGCACGTGAGGCAACGCGCTCGCACTTTCCAGCTGCACCTAGTTAAGATGACAGGGAGCTTCTGTGACCGCGGGAAATGCAAACCGCTGAAGTTTAAGGAAGACGCAATGAAAAGTACACATGTATGCAAACCCACCAAAACTCACAAACACTGGCGGCAAGGAGAGCGATAACTTGGTGAATGTTGAGCCCAATGAGCCTTACATGATCTAAAAATAGAGCAAGGGTGTTTCTTTGGTGACGTCGCTTTGACTCACACGCTGAAAATGGCGGACGTGAAACAACATAGCCTACTGAGGATATGGTAATGCGCACCTGTCAATCAATATTGGTGTGCGGGGGAACCGCACTCCTATGTCAAGTTGCGGTCGATCTCAAAACCGCTCCAATTGGTCCACCGTTTTTATGTTGTTAAATTGAAAAAAAAGGACTGAGTGTTTTTATATCACCATATGATGGTCTATACACTATACCTACACATATGTCTGTCCAAACAGCTTAAAAAGTAGATTTTTTACCATGGGTGCCCTTTAATATGTGAAATAAAAAATAATACCTTTTTAACATTTATTTAATGTCTAAAATGCAAATCCAATTAGATTCACTTAATTTGGTAAACAAAGCAAGTCTCTCATGTAATATATCTGCTAAAAGACTGAAAATATGACTTTACAAACTGTATTGTACATAAATCAGATGAACTTTTTCATATTAGTCAATAATATTACTGTAATTAATTTAAAAACTGAATAAATTTAAATGTACACACATTTACTCAAGTAAATAAACAAAATTAATGATGGGCAAAAAATCTGTGGAAATCTGCGGAATTCTGCGTGCAGATTCCGTGTAGGCCTAGTCATGACCCAAAGCTTATGACCATAGAGTAGGAACATAGATTGACCAGTAAAACGAGGCTCAGCTTTTTATTTACGACAACGGACTGGTACATCGACTGCATTACAGCTGCCGCTGCACCAATCCACCTGTCAATCTCACGCTTTATCCTTGCCTCACTTGTGAACAAAACCCCAAGATACAGTTGAAGTCAGAATTATTAGCCCCCCTTTGAATTTTTTTTCTTTTTTAAATATTTCCCAAATGCTGTTTAACAGAGCAAGGAAATTTTCACAGTATGTCTGATAATATTTTATCAGGTCTTATTTGTTTTCTTTCGGCTAGAGTAAAAGCAGTTTAAAATTTTTTAAACACCATTTTAAGGACAAAATTATTAGCCCCTTTAAATTAATTTTTTTTTCCGATAGTCTACAGCACTTATTTTACAATAACTTGCCTAATTACCCTAACCTGCCTAGTAAACTTAGTTAACCTAGTTAAGCCTCTAAATGTCACTTTAAGCTGTATAGAAGTGTCTTGAAAAATAGTAAAATATTTTTTACTGTCATCATGGCAAAGATAAAATAAATCAGTTATTAGAAATCATTTATTAAAACTATTATGTTTAGAAATGTGTTGAAAAAAATCTGCTCTCCGTTAAACAGAAATTGGGGAAAAAAATAAACAGAGGGGCTAATAATTCAGGGGGGCTAATAATTCTGACTTCAACTGTACTTGAGCTCCTCCACCTGGGGTAAGAACTTTCCCCCAACATGGAGATGGCAAACCACCTGTTTCTGGTGGAGCACCATGGCCTCGTACTTGGTGGTGCTGATTCTCATCCTAGCCTCGTCGAGAATATTCTAATGCACAAAAATACATTCAAAGCAGTATTACACAATGGTGTAAAAAGTGTTTGCCCCTTACTTATTTCTTTTTCCATGTTTGTAGAAACACTTTAATGTTTCAGATCATCAAACAAATGTAAATATTAGTCAAAGATAACAGAAGCACATCATGCAGATTTGCATTTTGAAATGAAGGCTTTTATTTTAAATACAAAACTAAAACTAAAGACAAAACAATAAATACACATCTGCATGAATGTGTTTAGCGTTTTTCCTTATCGCAAACACAACAGCAATCTGGTCGTTGTTGCGCTTCTTTTTTGGGGGGTTAATTATTGTGATATCCCAATTGCAACAGAGAAATACTGTAGACTGTAATAGATTGTAATACTGTAGAGAGATATCTCTGTAGACGGATGGCATTTCATGTCACGTTTAGCCTTATAATCTTAAAATGTGAGCAAAATCTGCTGTTTTGTCATCACTTTAGACATTACACTAGAGAATCATTCAAATACCAGCTCTAAAGTGACGCACAGTTTCTGAGCTTTTAAGTAGTTGGAGTGTTTTAATTACTCACGCTCTCCTCCCTCGCCATAGTAAGCTACTGCAACATAGCGCATATGAGATTAATGACGTCAGTACGTAATAACTGGTTATGATTATAACTGAACAGATACTGAATTGTTCGCTTCTGCATCCCGGTGCACCGAAGAAACAATAAATTTTGACACCCCTACTAAATGATGCTTGAACATTTCCATTTATCACAGCAAGTCTTCCAGTTCTTAAAGCAAGAAAACAGCCCCAGACCACTACCATCACATTTTACTGTTGGTATGATGTTCCTTTTTCTGAAATGTGGTGTTATATTTATGCCGCACATAACACAACACACACACCTTATAAAAGTTCAACTTTTGTCTCATTAGTTCACATAGTATTTTCCCAAAAGTCTTGGGGATCATCAAGACTTTTTCTTGCAAAACTGAGACCAGCCTTTTTGTTTTTTTTGCTCAGCAGTGATTTTCATCCAGGAACTTTGCCATGCAAACTATTTTTGCCCAGTCTCTTTCTTATGGTGGAGTCATGAACACTCTGAGGCAAGCGAGGCCTGCAGTTTTTTTGGATGATGTTTTTGGGTTCTTTGTGACCTCTTGGATGAGTTGTCGCTGCACTCTTGGGGTAATTTTGATTAGGAAGATTCTCCACTGTTCCATGTTTTTGGCATTTGTAGATAAAGACTCTTCACTGCAGTCCCAAAGCTTTAGAAATGGCTTCATAACATTTTCCAGACTGGTAATTCTCAATTATTTTCAGTTGAATTCCTTTGGATCTTGGCGTTAGGTCTATATTTTGAGGATCTTTTGGTCTACTTTGCTTTGTCAGGAAGGTCCTATTTAAGTGATTTCTTGATTTCAAACAGGTGTGGCAGTAATTATGTAGGCTATGTGTCGTTTTGTTTTCCCTTGATAATAAAAACCTAATTTAAAAACTGCATGTTATGTATATGCAGTTATTAGAAATGACTAATTCTGTTTATTTATGATCAAACTTATCTCTGTTAAACTGCTCTTGGCAAATATTTGAAATAATTAAAATTTAACAGGAGGACAAATAATTATGACTTCAGCTATATTTTGTGGACATAAATAGGCATTATATTCAATTCAATTCACCTTTATTTCTATAGCACTTTACAATGTAGATTGTGTCAAAGCAGCTTCACATTGAATATTATAGTAAATTGAAACAGTGTCAGTCCAGTTTTCAGAGTTTAAGTTCAGTTCAGTTTAGCTCAGTTCAGTGTGGTCTAATAATCACTACTGAGAGTCCAAACACTGAGGAGCAAATCCATCGATGTGCAGCTCTACAGATTCCGAACCATGCAAGCCAGTGGCGACAGCGGCGAGGAAAAAACTTCACCAATTGGTGAAAGTGAAGAATTAAAAAACCTCGAGAGAAACCAGGCTCAGTTGGGCATGACCATTTCTCTTATGGCCAAATGCCTTGTGCAGAGCTGCAGTCTAGGCACTGAAGGCTGGAGAACGCTGGCCGTCAGCGAATACTCGTCTGTCCCTGGAGCATCACAGGAATCAGTCTCATGCTCTCCACTCCTCCAAGACCACCACAGCAGTTGCTCAGGATACGGCCTCGTCCAGGATTATGGAAACCTTGGGATCATCTTGTCGCTGGTCTTGGATCACATCAGTGGCGCTGCATAGTCTCTGGAGGCCTCGGGATGAGTATCCCCAGGTGGAAATAGAGAATAAAGAGAATAATTAGCGTAGCTGCTGTTCATAGTGTATATAAACTAAGCATGGAGCACTTTCATGCATCATACCGCTATGTGATGCATTGAGTGTATGCTTTACTAAAAAAATAGGTCTTTAATCTAGTTTTGAACTGCGAGAGTTTGTCTGAGCCTCGGACATTATCAGGAAGGCTATTCCAGAGTTTAGGAGCCATAAATGAGAAGGCTCGACCTCCTTTACTCGACTTTGCTATTCTAGGTACTACCAGAAGCCCTACGTTTTGAGATCTTAAGGAGCGGGTTGGATTGTAGCGAGACAGGAGGTTGGTTAGATAAACAGGAGCTAGATTATTTAAAGTTTTATAGGTAAGAAGCAGTATTTTATAATCAATACAAAACTTAACAGGCAGCCAGTGTAAGGAGGATAAAATTGGGGTGATATGATTATATTTTCTAGATCTGGTAAGAACTCTGGCAGCTGCATTTTGTACTAGCTGAAGTTGTTAATAGAGGATGCTGGGCAGCCAGCAAACAGAGCATTACAGTAGTCCAGCCTAGAAGTCATAAAAGCATGGACTAGCTTTTCTGCATCTGAGATGGATAGCATACTTCGTAACTTAGCGATATGTATACTGTTAATAGCAAATTAGTCTGGATGCTCTTGCAGTGGAATATAGTATTTCTATTTAGTATATAGTGTGCTTTGTTGAATAATTCACATTAAGGCAAATAAAATGGTTCATTTCGAATATTTACGCATACAAAAAATGCAGAAGTAGTATGAGTAGTGTTATACTAAATGTAGCCAAGCATTTAGTTGATTATGCAAATATGTACTCTTTGCTTTTAATAAGAAAATAAAAACAGCAAAAAGGACAGCAGTGAGAAAAGGTCCATTCAGATAGCATTGGATCATTGTGTGCTTGCGTACTGTATGTGACAACATGCATTAAAATACATTGAGAACTTTCCTAGTATGTTAATTTTGGTTTATCAAACAGAGGCTTTTTTTTGCTGTACAACTTCATTGTGTACTGTTCTCTGATTCCCCTAACCGGATATTGAGTGTAAGTAACCAGGTTTATTGTTTTTAGCGGATCATGACATGGGCTGAAAGATTGTTTATAACTTTGAACAGGCAAGGCTGAGAACTTATTCTTTTACACTGCTCTCAAACAAACACGTGTTACGGGTATACTTTAAAAACACTGCCATTGAAACATAGTTGAAATGTTTGTTCATTCATGGCGCTGCCCTCTTGCCTGCTGTTCTTGTCTGTGGTGATCGTCAGCATGCCTTGTAGACATGAAGTTAGTAACTCATAATATTCCATAAAAGCTAAAGCAGAGGAAGGTTTTATTGCTTAGAAATAGGCTAGTTGGAGTTGGTAAGGCATTTTGAAGGTTCTCTCTCGAGGTTTTATTATTTTGATAAAATATATTTACAGACCAAAATGATTCATTCTTCTTCAAATTGTGATGTTTAGAAAAAAAATCACAGTATTTCCTATTATTTTTTTTTTTTGTTATGGTAAAAATCTCACAGTTTGGCTGGAATAAATACAAACAGTTGAAACCAGAAGTTTACATACAATCTGAAAAAGGAACATAACCATTTTTTTAAAAAAATGTCTGATGGTAAATTATACTAAACGTTTACTATTTTAGCTCCGTTAGGATTACTAAAGTGATTTACATTTGCTGAATGCCAGAATAATGAGAGAATTGTTTTTGAGAATTTTTATTAAATTCTAAATAGTCAAAAGTTTACATACATTTTCTTAGTATTTTTTAGCCTTGCGTTTAAACTGTATAACTTTGGTCAAATGTTTTGGGTATCCTTCCACAAATTTCTCACAATAGTTTGCTGGAATTTTGGCTCATTCCTCCTCACAGAACTGGTGTAACTGAGTCAAATTTGTTGGCACTTGGTCTTGCTCGCTCAAGTTTTTTCAACTCTGCCCAAATTGTCTATAGGATTGAGCTCAGGGCTTTGTGTTGGCCACTCCAAAACATTCACTCTGTTGTTCTTAAAGCACATTTGAACTAATTTGGCAGTATGCTTAGGGTCATGGTCTATTTGGAAGACCCATTTGTGACCAAGTTTTAATTTCCTGACTGATGTCTTGAGATGTTGCTTCAGTATTTCTACATAATGTTCTTTCTTCATGATGCCATCTATGCTGTGAAGTGGACCAGTCCCTCCTGCAGCAAAACAGTCCCACAACATGATGCTGCCGCCCCCATACTTCAGAGTTGGGATTGTCTTACTATGCTTGTAAACTTCTCCCTTTGTCCTCCAAATGTAACACTGGTCAATCTTAGTTCCATCAGACCACAAGACATGTCTCCAAAAATTATTTTTCCCAGTGTGATTTTGCTAATTGTAATCTGGCTTTTTATGATGCTTTTGGAGTAACGGATTCTTCCCTGCTGAGTGGCTTTTCAGTCCATGTCAATTCAAGACTCGTTTTACTGTGGATAATGAAACTCTCTTACTAGCTTCAGCCAGCGTTTTTACAGCGTTTTTTGCTTTTGCTCTGGGGTCGATGCACACATATGCACCATAGCACATTCATCTCTGGCACACAGAATCCTTCTCCTTCCTGAGCGGTATGATGGCTGGACATTCCCATGTTGTTTAATCATGCATATAATTGTTTGAACTGATGAACATGGCACCTTCAGGCATCTAGAAATTGTACCCAAAGAAGAACCAGACTTGTGGAGGTCCACAATTCTCTTACTGATGTCTTGGCTGATTCTTTTGATTTTCCCATGTTATCACACAAGGAAGCAGTGTGTTTGAGGTTTTCCTTAAATACTATTCTACAGTTGTGCTTCCAATGAACTCAAATGTTGTCAAATAGCCAATCAGAAACTTCCAAAACCTTGACACCATCATCTGGGCTCTTTCAGAGGCATAATAATCGTATTGTATGTAAACTTTTGACTATCAAGAAAAGGTTTATAAAATTCTCACAAAATATTTCTTATTATTCTGCTATTAAGCAAATATAAACAATTTTGGTAATCCCAAGTTACCTAAAAGAGAAAATGTTTAGTCACATTTAACATCTGGCATTAAAAAAAAATGGTTATGTGCCTTTTTTTTTACAGTGTATGTAAACTTCTGCTTTCAACTGTAAATAAATAAATAAATGACGATGATAATAACAATAATAATAATAATAATAATAATAATAATTATTATTATTATTATTATTATTATTATTATTGTTGTTGTTGTTGTTGTTGTATTAAAAACTACTAAGATAAATATTAACCCCCTTTAAGAATTGTTTTCATGTAACACAACATTTGTTGTCCAATGACTGGCCTAGTTAACCTAATAACCTTTAAGCCATTAAATTGCACTTTAAAATAATTACTAACATCTTGCAAAATAACTAATAAAACCTTCTGTTCTGTCCATCATGGCAAAGACAAAAGAAATGAGTTATTAGAAATTAGTTATTAATATTACGTTTAAAAATGTATTGGAAAACAAATCTTCTCTTCGTTAATGTGAAATATTATTACAGTTTAAAACAGTATTTATAATGTGATCTATTCCTCTCATTCAAACTGAGTTTTGAGCATTATAACTCAATTCTTCAATGTCAATTCAATCTCTAAATTAGTGTAACATAATCATTTGCTGCTCAACAAACAATTCTGATTTTTATCATTGTTGAAAACGGTTGTCTTGCCTAATATTTTTGTGGAAACTTTGATTTATTACTATTTAAAAGTGTTTTTTTTTTTCCCAAGAATGCCTTTATTGATGGACACATTAAATTAATTATGAGAGTAATGATATTTATAAAGTTACAAAATAGGTAATTTGGAATAAATTTTTTGTGTTTTGTTATCAAAGAATCTTGAAAATATGAGGCAGATTTTTTTTAAACGTTGACAATAATAAGAACCAATATTAATACTTGAGCACTTGATGCTTCACATCACAGACATGGCGGTGCTTCACATAACAAGAATGACACACATATTAAAATAAATACCAACATTTAACACAAGTACACAAACAAAAACTGAAAAGAAATAATAATAATAATAATAATAATTTATAAGAAAAAGAAATCCATCTTGACATGAAGGAATTAAGTTTAAATTAATGTATACATTTTTTTTTTTACAAATTTAAAGAGTTTTCCCCTAAAAATTCAAAAATTGTGTTGTTTCAGCTCATTTTAAATAAGTAGTTTGAACAAACAGCAAACATCATTTTTAAGTGCATGTAACTGCAATTACAGCAGGCAGCTAACTCTCTGCAACTCTCACATGGTCGCCCACTGAAGCCAAGCAGGGCTGCGCCCGGTCAGTACCTGGATGGGAGACCACATGGGAAAGCAAGGTTGCTGCCGGAAGTGGTGTTAGTGAGGCTAGCAGGGAGCGCTCAACCTGCGGTCTGTGTGGGTCCTAATGCCCCAGTACATTGATGAGGACTGCTCAGTGAGCGCCATCTTTCGCATGAGACGTTATACCGAGGTTCTTAAAAATCCCAGAATGTCCTTCGAAAAAGAGTAGGGCCCATCCCCATATTATAATTGGCTTTATCACTCTTTGTCTCCTCTCCACCAGCAGTGTGTGTTGTGCGGTCTGGCTGCCGTCGTGACATCCAGGTGGATGCTACACACTGGAAGTGGATGAGGAGATTTCCCCAAAAAATGTGTTTTGAGTGTCCAGAAAAGCACAATATCAATGTAAGGAATTATTATTATTATTATTATCACAATTGCGGCTTTATTACTTATAAAGTACATATTCTGCATGATCTTGTTCTACATCTTTAATCCTAACTTACTAACTTTTATAAGTAGCAAATTTATGGTTTATTAATATCAGCATTATCTTAACATTATCTTAATGAATAATGTTAAATAAACAAATGAAACAGATTTAGGATAATATAAGTCTTTACCGAGCGGCAACCTCCCGCTCTCCCTCGGGAAGGCAATACGGAAGTAACTAAAACTGCAATTCATCGACTCGCCTTGGGGGGCTGGCTCCAGGAAGTCCAAGTGCTTTCTGACTGCATTGGTAAATTGGCCATTTTTACAGCTGATAAAAACATGTTTACAGCCTGGTACAAACGATGGCTTTGGTGCATATAGCCATGATTACCCTTCATGACAACTCTGAGGGGGGTGAATTTTTTTATAACTCATCCGTTTCATTTTTATTAAGTTATATTACGTCTGCATAATTAAGGGCGTGGCCACTTGAATGACAGCTAGGTCTAGCTGCTCGCTGTCTCCTCACCTCAGCTGATTCTGGCTAATTAGCTGATCTCGATATAAACATCATATTTTTGTTTTGGTTAATGTTTCTTTACACAGTCAATTGCCTTTTGGAATTATTTCCTGCAATTATCAGATACTATAGCATGCTGTGTGCACTTAATTGTGCTCACAAACCATTCAAGTTGCCTCCATTTCCCAGGTGAGTGAAATTATATACTTGTATACCATCTCTATAAATGTATTTGTTTTATTTAAGATTATTTATAATGTTCTTTAGAGCTGTAATGCACTCCACAATCTGACAGATTGATTCGCTGTAGGCTATAAAACCTTGTCATACAGTGTTATGCCTGGATTTTATAAACAGCCTTGCATTTACTAACACAGACTGTATCTGAAGTGTTTGGAAGTAATTTGGGTCACACTTTATTTAGATGGTCCATTTGTTGAATATAAGTTACATTGCATCTACATGTCAATTAATTCTCATTAGATTATAAGTAGACTGTTAGGTTGGGGTTAGGTTGGGGTTAGTGTAAGTTGACATGTACTTGCAAAGTTTCTTATAGTCAGTTAAATGTCTGTTGAAGGACTGTTAAATGTCAGTATCAACAGATATTAAGCAGACAGTCTACTAATACTCAAATGGACCATCAAAATAAAGTGTTACCTTAATTTGCGTTTTCCTCCTGTAGAAAATCATCATAAGAACAAAGTTTAGTGGCTCAATATGTTACAACAGTGTTTTTAAAAGTCTAAACACTTGACTAATATAGTGTACAACCAAGCACATGTGGTCAGAACACAAATGAGTCACAGGTAATGAAGTATTAAGCGTTTCTCCCAAAGTAAAAAGTCTGTCTAAGCCAGGTCTAAGCAAAATGCCGATAATCCAGCATGCGTCTGTAGCTCCGCTCACTCTCCACCTCTTTGCCCTTGTTTGGTATCTCGCAATTGGTGCGATGACGATGGTCTGACAAAATTATTCACAAAATCTTACTGACCCTAAATCTTTTACATTTAACATTTTACATTCAAAAGATAATGTGGTTTGAGTTTAAAATGTTATTCAGTTCTCTTCTGAAACTCTAGATGACATTATTTTGTTAGTTTTCTAATTTAAGCCACAAAACCTCCTGCCTGAGAGAAACAATGTAGATTTCTCAGCACATGCTTGATTTTAAAAGATGGAGTGGATAACCTGCGCCTCATTTTTCCACATTACGACAACACTATTAATCAAACAGAAAACACATGAAGCATTGCAGGGCACCTTAATCTACCAAACTCTAAATCTGGCTCAAAGTCAGCCTTCCCGGCCTTAATTCAATATTCTGCATTGTAGGACTGCCTGTAGATCCGAACCATGTGAAGACTGAAGAGAAACTCAATGAGAGGAGACAGAGGTCCTGTTCAAAAGTAAATAACTCAGGTAATTAATTCTCAAATCGCACAGTTATCTCATATACAGTCTGTAATTCAGCCATGATTCATTTGCCGTTTTCCATTACCGTGGTTGAGAAGGAGAGAAAAGGCCCTCTCGCTCAGTTTGTGTATGGATCATTGAGAAAGACTGGGCCCCCTTGTCATTATGTCAAATTCTACCTAAGAACGAAACATTTTATTTTCCTAACCTGGTTAAGTAATCATATTACCTCAGGCTCCATAAAGTGGAACAAACAGTAGCATAGAAGTTCAGCGCAGTTTTTTTGGGGTTTTTTTTTTACAGGCCTTGAGTGACAGATTGGCTTTCATCAAAGGGGCCCGAATCGAACGTACGGAGTCATTTCGCTTTGCTAAGAATACTAAATTGATCCTCACATGCCGAACATCTGGTGAAAAGCAATTTCCACCCAAGTGTTTTAGTATTTCCTCATAATTAATTTCACATGTACATGACAAGAGCTACTGGCCTCCCAGAACAGGCACACAAAAGCCAGCATTGTTCCCCCTCAGTCAAAAAAGTACGGTGCCGTTCCTTGTTAAAAAACGTGCTCGTTTTTTTTTTTTTTTTTTTTTTTTTTGACGCTCCGGTTGATCATGAAAGTTCCGTTCAGGAGACGCAAGGCAAATCTTCTGCCCTCAGAAAGATCACTGTGTTGGAAACCAATGTACACTGTAAAGAGCGGTTAGTTGAGTTTACTTAAAAAAGTGAGTAAACCTGTTGCTTTTAAAGCAATTAGTTCACTTAACTTAAAAAACATGATTAACCTGTTTTAAAGTGAGTAGTTCCGATTAGTCACCTAAATTAGTAGCCTTTATTTGTTCCATATTGGAGGGGGTTTTTTTCTGTTGAACACAAAAGAAAATATTTTCAAGAATGTTGCAAACCTGTAACCATTGACTCTCATAGTACACTAATACTATATAATACTATAGAAAGAAATAAAACATAAGCATACCTTTTGCTTTTAAAGCGATTAGTTGAGTTTGCTTAAAAAACAGGAGTAAACCTGATGCTTTTTGAAGTGATTAGTTGATTTAACTTAAATGAGTAAAGTTGTTGCTTTTAAAGTGATTAGTTGACTTTACTTAAGTAAACCTGTTGCTTTTAAAGCGATTAGTTAACTTAACTTGAGTAAACCTGTAGCTTTTAAAGCGATTAGTTAAGTTTACTTAAGTGAGTAAACCTGTTGCTTTTAAAGCGATTAGTTGACTTTACTTAAGTGAGTAAACCTGTTGCTTTTAAAGCGATTAGTTGACTTTACTTAAGTGAGTAAACCTGTTGCTTTTAAAGCGATTAGTTAAGTTTACTTAAGTGAGTAAACCTGTTGCTTTTAAAGTGATAAGTTGACTTTACTTAAGTGAGTAAACCTGTTGCTTTTAAAGCGATTAGTTGACTTTACTTAAGTGAGTAAACCTGTTGCTTTTAAAGCGATTAGTTGACTTTACTTAAGTGAGTAAACCTGTTGCTTTTAAAGCGATTAGTTGACTTTAGTTGAGTAAACCTGTTGCTTTTAAAGCGATTAGTTGACTTTACTTAAGTGAGAAAACCTGTTGCTTATAAAGCGATTAGTTGACTTTACTTAAGTGAGTAAACCTGTTGCTTTTAAAGCGATTAGTTAACTTTACTTAAGTGAGAAAACCTGTTGCTTTTAAAGCGATTAGTTGACTTTACTTAAGTGAGTAAACCTGTTTCTTTTAAAGCGATTAGTTGACTTTACTTAAGTGAGTAAACCTGTTGCTTTTAAAGCGATTAGTTGACTTTACTTAAGTGAGTAAACCTGTTTCTTTTAAAGCGATTAGTTGACTTTACTTAAGTGAGTAAACCTGTTTCTTTTAAAGCGATTAGTTGAGTTTACTTAAATGAGTAAATCTGTTGCTTTTAAAGCGATTAGTTGACTTTACTTAAGTGAGAAAACCTGTTGCTTTTAAAGCGATTAGTTGACTTTACTTAAGTGAGAAAACCTGTTGCTTTTAAAGCGATTAGTTGACTTTACTTAAGTGAGTAAACCTGTTGCTTTTAAAGCGATTAGTTTACTTTACTTAAGTGAGAAAACCTGTTGCTTTTAAAGCGATTAGTTGACTTTAGTTGAGTAAACCTGTTGCTTTTAAAGCGATTAGTTTACTTTACTTAAGTGAGTAAACCTGTTGCTTTTAAAGCGATTAGTTGACTTTACTTAAGTGAGTAAACCTGTTGCTTTTAAAGCGATTAGTTGACTTTACTTAAGTGAGAAAACCTGTTGCTTTTAAAGCGATTAGATGACTTTACTTAAGTGAGTAAACCTGTTGCTTTTAAAGCGATTAGTTGACTTTACTTAAGTGAGTAAACCTTTTGCTTTTAAAGCGATTAGTTGACTTTACTTAAGTGAGTAAACCTGTTGCTTTTAAAGCGATTAGTTGACTTTACTTAAGTGAGAAAACCTGTTGCTTATAAAGCGATTAGTTGACTTTACTTAAGTGAGTAAACCTGTTGCTTTTAAAGCGATTAGTTGACTTTACTTAAGTGAGAAAACCTGTTGCTTTTAAAACGATTAGTTGACTTTACTTAAGTGAGTAAACCTGTTGCTTTTAAAGCGATTAGTTGACTTTACTTAAGTGAGAAAACCTGTTGCTTTTAAAGCGATTAGTTGACTTTACTTAAGTGAGTAAACCTGTTGCTTTTAAAGCGATTAGTTGAGTTTACTTAAATGAGTAAATCTGTTGCTTTTAAAGCGATTAGTTGACTTTACTTAAGTGAGTAAACCTGTTGCTTTTAAAGCGATTAGTTGACTTTACTTAAGTGAGTAAACCTGTTGCTTTTAAAGCGATTAGTTGACTTTACTTAAGTGAGAAAACCTGTTGCTTATAAAGCGATTAGTTGACTTTACTTAAGTGAGAAAACCTGTTGCTTTTAAAGTGATTAGTTGACTTTACTTAAGTGAGTAAACCTGTTGCTTTTAAAGCGATTAGTTGACTTTACTTAAGTGAGTAAACCTGTTGCTTTTAAAGCGATTAGTTGACTTTACTTAAGTGAGAAAACCTGTTGCTTTTAAAGTGATTAGTTGACTTTACTTAAGTGAGTAAACCTGTTGCTTTTAAAGCGATTAGTTAAGTTTACTTAAGTGAGAAAACCTGTTGCTTATAAAGCGATTAGTTGACTTTACTTAAGTGAGTAAACCTGTTGCTTTTAAAGCGATTAGTTGACTTTACTTAAGTGAGTAAACCTGTTGCTTTTAAAGTGATTAGTTGACTTTACTTAAGTGAGTAAACCTGTTGCTTTTAAAGCGATTAGTTAACTTTACTTAAGTGAGAAAACCTGTTGCTTTTAAAGTGATTAGTTGACTTTACTTAAGTGAGTAAACCTGTTGCTTTTAAAGCGATTAGTTGACTTTACTTAAGTGAGTAAACCTGTTGCTTTTAAAGCGATTAGTTGACTTTACTTAAGTGAGAAAACCTGTTGCTTTTAAAGTGATTAGTTGACTTTACTTAAGTGAGTAAACCTGTTGCTTTTAAAGCGATTAGTTGACTTTACTTAAGTGAGTAAACCTGTTGCTTTTAAAGCGATTAGTTGACTTTAGTTGAGTAAACCTGTTGCTTTTAAAGCGATTAGTTGACTTTACTTAAGTGAGAAAACCTGTTGCTTATAAAGCGATTAGTTGACTTTACTTAAGTGAGTAAACCTGTTGCTTTTAAAGCGATTAGTTGACTTTACTTAAGTGAGTAAACCTGTTGCTTTTAAAGCGATTAGTTAACTTTACTTAAGTGAGAAAACCTGTTGCTTTTAAAGCGATTAGTTGACTTTACTTAAGTGAGTAAACCTGTTGCTTTTAAAGCGATTAGTTGACTTTACTTAAGTGAGTAAACCTGTTGCTTTTAAAGCGATTAGTTGACTTTACTTAAGTGAGAAAACCTGTTGCTTTTAAAGCGATTAGTTGACTTTACTTAAGTGAGTAAACCTGTTGCTTTTAAAGCGATTAGTTTACTTTACTTAAGTGAGAAAACCTGTTGCTTTTAAAGCGATTAGTTGACTTTACTTAAGTGAGTAAACCTGTTGCTTTTAAAGCGATTAGTTGACTTTAGTTGAGTAAACCTGTTGCTTTTAAAGCGATTAGTTTACTTTACTTAAGTGAGTAAACCTGTTGCTTTTAAAGCGATTAGTTGACTTTACTTAAGTGAGTAAACCTGTTGCTTTTAAAGCGATTAGTTGACTTTACTTAAGTGAGTAAACCTGTTGCTTTTAAAGCGATTAGTTGACTTTACTTAAGTGAGTAAACCTGTTGCTTTAAAGCGATTAGTTGACTTTACTTAAGTGAGTAAACCTGTTGCTTTTAAAGCGATTAGTTGACTTTACTTAAGTGAGAAAACCTGTTGCTTATAAAGCGATTAGTTGACTTTACTTGAGTAAACCTGTTGCTTTTAAAGCGATTAGTTGACTTTACTTAAGTGAGTAAACCTGTTGCTTTTAAAGCGATTAGTTTACTTTACTTAAGTGAGTAAACCTGTTGCTTTTAAAGCGATTAGTTGACTTTACTTAAGTGAGTAAACCTGTTGCTTTTAAAGCGATTAGTTGACTTTACTTAAGTGAGTAAACCTGTTGCTTTTAAAGCGATTAGTTGACTTTACTTAAGTGAGAAAACCTGTTGCTTTTAAAGCGATTAGTTGACTTTACTTAAGTGAGTAAACCTGTTGCTTTTAAAGCGATTAGTTGACTTTACTTAAGTGAGTAAACCTGTTGCTTATAAAGCGATTAGTTGACTTTACTTAAGTGAGTAAACCTGTTGCTTTTAAAGCGATTAGTTAACTTTACTTAAGTGAGAAAACCTGTTGCTTTTAAAGCGATTAGTTGACTTTACTTAAGTGAGTAAACCTGTTGCTTTTAAAGCGATTAGTTGACTTTACTTAAGTGAGAAAACCTGTTGCTTTTAAAGCGATTAGTTGACTTTACTTAAGTGAGTAAACCTGTTGCTTTTAAAGCGATTAGTTGACTTTACTTAAGTGAGTAAACCTGTTGCTTTTAAAGCGATTAGTTGACTTTACTTAAGTGAGTAAACCTGTTGCTTTTAAAGTGATTAGTTGACTTTACTTAAGTGAGTAAACCTGTTGCTTTTAAAGCGATTAGTTGACTTTACTTAAGTGAGAAAACCTGTTGCTTTTAAAGCGATTAGTTGACTTTACTTAGTGAGTAAACCTGTTGCTTTTAAAGCGATTAGTTGACTTTACTTCAGTGAGTAAACCTGTTGCTTTTAAAGTGATTAGTTGACTTTACTTAAGTGAGTAAACCTGTTGCTTTTAAAGCGATTAGTTGACTTTACTTAAGTGAGTAAACCTGTTGCTTTTAAAGCGATTAGTTGACTTTACTTAAGTGAGAAAACCTGTTGCTTTTAAAGCGATAAGTTGACTTTACTTAGTGAGTAAACCTGTTGCTTTTAAAGCGATTAGTTGACTTTACTTAAGTGAGTAAACCTGTTGCTTTTAAAGCGATTAGTTGACTTTACTTCAGTGAGTAAACCTGTTGCTTTTAAAGCGATTAGTTGACTTTACTTCAGTGAGTAAACCTGTTGCTTTTAAAGCGATTAGTTGACTTTACTTCAGTGAGTAAACCTGTTGCTTTTAAAGCGATTAGTTGACTTTACTTAAGTGAGTAAACCTGTTGCTTTTAAAGCGATTAGTTGACTTAACTTGAGTAAACCTATTGCTTTTAAAGTGATTAGTTGACTTTACTTAAGTGAGTAAACCTGTTGCTTTTAAAGCGATTAGTTGACTTTACTTCAGTGAGTAAACCTGTTGCTTTTAAAGCGATTAGTTGACTTTACTTAAGTGAGAACCTGTTGCTTTTAAAGCGATTAGTTGACTTTACTTAAGTGAGTAAACCTGTTGCTTTTAAAGCGATTAGTTGAGTTTACTTAAGTGAGTAAACCTGTTGCTTTTAAAGTGATTAGTTGACTTTACTTAATTGAGAAAACCTGTTGCTTTTAAAGCGATTAGTTGAGTTTACTTAAGTGAGTAAACCTGTTGCTTTTAAAGTGATTAGTTGACTTTACTTCAGTGAGTAAACCTGTTGCTTTTAAAGCGATTAGTTGACTTTACTTAAGTGAGTAAACCTGTTGCTTTTAAAGCGATTAGTTGACTTTACTTAAGTGAGTAAACCTGTTGCTTTTAAAGCGATTAGTTGACTTTACTTAAGTGAGTAAACCTGTTGCTTTTAAAGCGATTAGTTGACTTTACTTAAGTGAGTAAACCTGTTGCTTTTAAAGCGATTAGTTGACTTTACTTAAGTGAGTAAACCTGTTGCTTTTAAAGCGATTAGTTGACTTTACTTCAGTGAGTAAACCTGTTGCTTTTAAAGCGATTAGTTGACTTTACTTAAGTGAGTAAACCTGTTGCTTTTAAAGCGATTAGTTGACTTTACTTAAGTGAGTAAACCTGTTGCTTTTAAAGCGATTAGTTGACTTTACTTAAGTGCGTAAACCTGTTGCTTTTAAAGCGATTAGTTGACTTTACTTAAGTGAGTAAACCTGTTGCTTTTAAAGCGATTAGTTGACTTTACTTAAGTGAGAAAACCTGTTGCTTTTAAAGCGATTAGTTGACTTTACTTAAGTGAGAAAACCTGTTGCTTTTAAAGCGATTAGTTGACTTTACTTAAGTGAGTAAACCTGTTGCTTTTAAAGCGATTAGTTGACTTTACTTAAGTGAGTAAACCTGTTGCTTTTAAAGCGATTAGTTGACTTTACTTCAGTGAGTAAACCTGTTGCTTTTAAAGCGATTAGTTGACTTTACTTCAGTGAGTAAACCTGTTGCTTTTAAAGCGATTAGTTGACTTTACTTCAGTGAGTAAACCTGTTGCTTTTAAAGTGATTAGTTGACTTTACTTAAGTGAGTAAACCTGTTGCTTTTAAAGCGATTAGTTGACTTTACTTAAGTGAGTAAACCTGTTGCTTTTAAAGCGATTAGTTGACTTAACTTGAGTAAACCTGTTGCTTTTAAAGCGATTAGTTGACTTTACTTAAGTGAGTAAACCTGTTGCTTTTAAAGTGATTAGTTGACTTTACTTAAGTGAGTAAACCTGTTGCTTTTAAAGCGATTAGTTGACTTTACTTCAGTGAGTAAACCTGTTGCTTTTAAAGCGATTAGTTGACTTTACTTAAGTGAGAACCTGTTGCTTTTAAAGCGATTAGTTGACTTTACTTAAGTGAGTAAACCTGTTGCTTTTAAAGCGATTAGTTGAGTTTACTTAAGTGAGTAAACCTGTTGCTTTTAAAGTGATTAGTTGACTTTACTTAATTGAGAAAACCTGTTGCTTTTAAAGCGATTAGTTGACTTTACTTAAGTGAGTAAACCTGTTGCTTTTAAAGTGATTAGTTGACTTTACTTCAGTGAGTAAACCTGTTGCTTTTAAAGCGATTAGTTGACTTTACTTAAGTGAGTAAACCTGTTGCTTTTAAAGTGATTAGTTGACTTTACTTGAGTAAACCTGTTGCTTTTAAAGCGATTAGTTGACTTTACTTAAGTGAGTAAACCTGTTGCTTTTAAAGCGATTAGTTGACTTTACTTAAGTGAGTAAACCTGTTGCTTTTAAAGCGATTAGTTGACTTTACTTAAGTGAGTAAACCTGTTGCTTTTAAAGTGATTAGTTGACTTTACTTAAGTGAGTAAACCTGTTGCTTTTAAAGCGATTAGTTGACTTTACTTAAGTGAGTAAACCTGTTGCTTTTAAAGCGATTAGTTGACTTTACTTAAGTGAGAAAACCTGTTGCTTTTAAAGCGATTAGTTGACTTTACTTAAGTGAGTAAACCTGTTGCTTTTAAAGCGATTAGTTGACTTTACTTAAGTGAGTAAACCTGTTGCTTTTAAAGCGATTAGTTGACTTTACTTAAGTGAGTAAACCTGTTGCTTTTAAAGCGATTAGTTGACTTTACTTAAGTGAGTAAACCTGTTGCTTTTAAAGCGATTAGTTGACTTTACTTAAGTGAGTAAACCTGTTGCTTTTAAAGCGATTAGTTGACTTTACTTAAGTGAGTAAACCTGTTGCTTTTAAAGTGATTAGTTGACTTTACTTAAGTGAGTAAACCTGTTGCTTTTAAAGCGATTAGTTGACTTTACTTAAGTGAGTAAACCTGTTGCTTTTAAAGCGATTAGTTGACTTTACTTAAGTGAGAAAACCTGTTGCTTTTAAAGCGATTAGTTGACTTTACTTAAGTGAGTAAACCTGTTGCTTTTAAAGCGATTAGTTGACTTTACTTAAGTGAGTAAACCTGTTGCTTTTAAAGCGATTAGTTGACTTTACTTAAGTGAGTAAACCTGTTGCTTTTAAAGCGATTAGTTGACTTTACTTAAGTGAGTAAACCTGTTGCTTTTAAAGCGATTAGTTGACTTTACTTAAGTGAGTAAACCTGTTGCTTTTAAAGCGATTAGTTGACTTTACTTAAGTGAGTAAACCTGTTGCTTTTAAAGCGATTAGTTGACTTTATGAAAAAGTGAGTAAAGTTGTTGCTTTTAAAGCAATAATTTGAGTTTACTTAAAAATGAATAACTTAAACATGAGTGAATCCATTGCTTTAAAATTATTAAGTAAATTAACCATGTGCATAATTATAAACTTAACAGAATAGTTCACTCAAGAAGCTGTTATTATTTACTCACTCCTTACCTGTTCCAGTTTGGGTTTTTTTTGTTGAACACAAAGTTAGATATTTTGAAGAATGTTGCAAACTTGTAACCATTGACTTATACCGTTAACAAAACCATTAAAAATACTATGGGAGTCGGTGGTTACAAGTTTCCAACATTTTTCAAAATATCTCGTGTCTTCATTTTTGTGTAAAACTATCCCTTTCATAATTCAATAACAGTGATTGTAATTCAGTTCAATTACAGTGATCTCAAGTTGAAAAAAAAAAATCATAGTTTCAGTCACACGACCCCTCAGAAATCATTTTAATATTCTGATTTGCCACACAAGACCTATTTCTGATGACTGTTTGAAAACGCTCGAGTGCATAAGTATGATAAATGACGTGATTGCAGTGTTTACTTGTTCTTTTCCGTTTGCATTTTTCAGACCCTCTTTACTGACCCCTACAATTTTCCGCAGTGCTCTTGAACAGATGAGAAAAGAAACCTGCGACATGAGACAAAACAGCACCTGCTCTTACATGTCTCCGAAAACACTGAGGTGTCTCCAGATAAAAGTCAGTCACCATCAGATTAATCACTAAAGCCACCAGGGAAGATGCTGTCCGATCAAACGCATCTGTTTGTGTAGCGTGTCTGGGACCACCTGCATGCTTCTATGTACTTTAATGCTTTCTTGGGAAAATCATTTGTAAGCGTATTGTTTTTTTCTTCTTCTTCCAAAGCGGACTTCCCCCTCTTTGTTTCATGCACGGTCGTTTTTTTTCTTCTTCAGACGTCTCATGTTGCCGAAGTGAGACGTGAATGGGTTGAAGTTGCCATACACAAGTGAACAAGAATGGAAAATATGTCCTCGTTCCGATAGTGAGCAGGTGTTTTGGATAACCGCTGTATTTAAAGCGCTGGAACATCCTGTTTGCCAAGCGCTCTTCTGCTGTTCCTCTTAAAAATCAAAGTGTCTCATTCCTCTTTATCTTCAGCTTTTATGTCAGCCAGTCGTTCTGTGCTCTTTCAGCTCCATTCTTGAGGATTAATTCAGCCAAAAGATGAACATAATTTCCAAAAAAGGAGAAAGTTATAATAATATACTGGTCGTTTTTTAGATACAATTATAATAATATAGCTGCAAGCAGCAGTTATTGGGTCTCAAGCAATTTAAGACCAATAGGTGTGTTACGTAGAGGATGCACCGTGCAAATAAGCAGGGACGTGCAGAGACCTTTTAAGGGGCAGGGGCTCAAATGGAAAAAAGGGCACTTTTTATTAAATAATAGTAACAATTGTACTTTAATAAATAAAATATATTATAAGGAGATTATTAAGGAGATTTCACCCTAAATTCACCATATACTCACCCTTAAAAGAATAGTTAATTCAAAACTGAAAATTCTGTCACCATTTACTCACCTTTTACTTGTTCCAAACCCATTTGACTTTTTTTTTCTTCTGTTGAACACACAAAGTAATATTTTGAAGAAAGCAGGAAACCTGTAACCATTGACTTTCATGGTATTTGTTTTTCCTAGTCTGGAAGTCAATGATTTCAGGTTTATAGCTTTCTTTAAAAATTTTTTTTTAATCTTTTATTCGTTAGTGTTCAACAAAATAAAGAAACAAAGACATGGAACTACTTGAGGGTGAGTAAATTAAAATGTTCGGGTGAACTATCCCTTTTCAATCTATTATTTTTGTTTGAGTTTTTTTTCTGTTGAACAAAATAAAATATTTTGAAGAATGTAGGACACACTGATAGCCACTGACTTCCATAGCTAGCCTATATGTACATGTTTTATAGCTTTAATTGACATTATATATTCTGTGTGACTGCAAAAACAAGAGGGCAATATTTTCACTATCCAGCTGTCGTTTCTCCATTACATTAGCCTGTATGCCTATGATATTTCCCCGGCTAAACTTTAGCTAACTTATTACATGGTTGTTAATCAGGAGGATGTTAGCAAGACAAAATAGCCTATTTGCTTTTGAACTTTTGGATAAATAGCTGACGGTAAATTTGAGCCTCAGGTAGTCTTTTGTTAACCGTTACTCACCTCCACACAATGAAGATGAATGACGGATGAATTTACATCGGCGGTTCTGTCGATCATATCGCGCTGCCGTAACAGAGGTCAGCTAGTAATATATGTTTTACACACACTCCGCCTGCAGTGTGTGTATGGGTCAGACTGTAAAGATATGGCCCAGATGCAGTCCGTGTGCAATGCGGATGCAGGAGTTGGCATAGGCGCTGATAGACGTTACCCCACTGTTGACACCTTACTTTTGAGGCCAGAGTAACAATGTAAATAGAGTCTTCGTTAGAACATTCGCCTCGCATGTGGTTTTTCTTTCCAAATCGCCGGTTCGAGGATCACTTGGAGCGGCTAGACTAAAACCAAGATATACTTTAAAATTTTGTTTTTTTATTGTTTGACAGGGAAAGCGGTCCTTAAATAGAACACTCATTAACATACATATATTATATTATTAGTAGTATTTAAAAAATAATTATAATCCCCAGGAAAAAAGGGCACTTTCTCTCCAGAAGAAAAAAAGGGCAGGGGCTCAAGCACCCAAAGCCCCCACCTCTGCACGTGCCTGCAAATAAGGATAAGGATGATCGTCTATTAAAAGAGGTCACCCGGAGTCCCCTTTCCTGCTCACCAAGCACACACACACAGGCCAAATTGTTGAAAAGGGGTAACAGATTTATTTAACAAATATTTCCAATATCAAAATCAAATGTGGTAAGGGAACAAAAGGTTTATATATTACATATACAACCTAATATTGGATCTCTTACCTAAACCAAAAATAAAGTTCTGTAAATAAAACAAGAATTTTACCCTTCTTGACTATCATTTAAACAGAAGAAAACGTGACAAAAGAAAAAGGGCCTTCCCTTATGTCATTCAGCAGTAAATAAACATTTAGCCACAGCTAATACAGAATATTGTCCTATTACCATTTTTAACAGAGTATCTCACCAGATGACCTTGGAAAAGGGTTGCAGACAGGCATAGATATATACACTAGATATCACATATGGACCCTGAGCATGCGTCAATAGCGCCGCCACATTTGTACAGTGCTCCTTGGACAAAAGTCAACTGCACTAGACAAGACAGTGTGCCAATGTAAAGATGCTGGACTTTACTGCTGTGTACGGGTTTAACTACGAGCAAACAAAGAAAACAAAGCACAAAGTCATAACATTTCATAGGTAAGATTTCGTTTTTTACGTTTTTGTATGTTATGAACTTGTGCTTAACAAGTAACGTTATTGATGATAATACAGTCACTTACTGCATTCACCTAGACTAATGCTACTTTTGTTGAATAAAATAAGCAAACGAAGTTATGAAATATGACAACAAGATGCTGCGCTGCTAGAAACGAGTCGTTCATAACGGAGATTCATTCACAAACGAATCGCTCCCTCCGTTAGAATGAGAGGTGAAAGCAGGAGAGGGGGTGTGTTTCAGGACATGGATTAGATCAAATTAAACAGAGAAGGAGGATAATACATTTCCATGCACACAAACACACACTCTGTGTCGGCGATGCCAGTGCGGTCACATCCATCAATGTAGAAAAGTGATGTAAAATTATAATTTTTCGTAATTTAAAAAAATATTTGCATACTGACCACCGGGAAAACTCCCTATCACAGATATATGTATAGATGTGTATATCTCTGGCTTTGGATGGCCACAGTCCTCCACTGCACCTTGGTCCCGCATTCATTTCAAAGGAGTGCTTCCCTGTACTAAAATAGCGGCTCTATTGACGCATTCCTTTTAATAGACAACAGCAGGGTAGGCGACATCTAATATACATGCAGTTGAAGTCAGAATTATTAGCCCCCCTTTTAATTTTTTTCTTTTTTATATATTTCCCAAATTATGTTTAACAGAGCAAGGAAATTTTTATGATATGTCTGATAATATTTTTTCTTCTGGGGAAAGTCTTATTTGTTTCATTTTGGCTAGAATAAAAGCAGTTATTAATTTTTTAAACACCATTTTAAGGACAAAATTAATAGCCCCTTTAAGCTTTATATTTTTTAGATAGTCTACAGAACAAATCATAGTTATAAAATAGCTTGCCTAATTACCCTAACCTGCCTAGTTAACCTAATTAACCTAGTTAAGCCTTTAAATGTCACTTTAAGCTGTATAGAAGTGTCTTGAAAAATATCTAGTCAAATATTATTTACTGTCATCATGACAAAGATAAAAGAAATCAGTTATTAGAGATGAGTTATTGAAACTATTATGTTTAGAAAAGTGTTGAAAAAATATTCTCTCTGTTAAACAGAAATTGGGGAAAAAATAAACAGGGGGGCTAATAATTCAGGGGGGCTAATAATTCTGACTTCAACTGTATATATGACGGACAGGAAAGAAACGTTCAGCCACCACGATTGCAAGTTACCGTCCTATTACCGTATTTAACAGAGTATCTCACCGCAGATGACTTTGAAAAAGGGCTTCGGACAGAAAGATATCACTGCCGCACAGAGAACTTAGAGCGATCTGCTCACACACACAACAGCGAGGGGAAACAGGAAGAGAACTCGATGAACAGCGGCAACAGCGTGCTTTTATAATTGGCGCCGCCCCTCTTAAAGCTGCACCTGATCTCCGCTCATGTGGAGAGAGAGAATTAGGTAGATAAGGGAGGATACAACACACATGGACAATACACACCAGCATTGTCAAAATACGTTACTCAATATGTAACAGGTGTTTTTGTAATGTCATTCATTTTTCTTCGGCTCAGTTCCTTATTTATCAGGGGTCACCACAGTGGAATGAACCACCAACTATTCCAGTAAATGGTTTATGCAGCGGATGCTCTTCGAACCGCAACCCAGTACTGGGAAACACCCATACACTCTCACATTCACACACATACACTATGGCCAATTTTGTTTAACCAATTCACTTATAGCGCATGTCTTTGGACTGTGGGGGAAACCGGAGCACCCGGAGGAAACCCACACTATCACGGGGAAATTTTTTTACAAGTATTTCCTTTTTTTTTTTTTTTGTAAAATGTAAAAGCAGCTATTATTAATGGACTCAATCAATGACTTAGGGCTCTATTTTAACGATCTAGGCGCCAAGTCTAAAGCACATGGCGCAAAAGCATCAGCTGTGTTCGAATCCACCTTTGCTATTTTAAGGAAGGAGAAATACGCTCTGCGCCCCGGCGCATGGTCTAACAGGGTTGTGCTTATTCTCTTAATGAGTTATGGGTGTGTTTTGAGCATAAGGTGCATTAAACCAATCCGAGTCTCATCTCCCATTCCCTTTAACTGTGCGTTTACACCGAAGGCGAGGAGAGCATCAAAGTTCCCTCTGGCCGCCCTGATGACAGCGCTGTTTGCCTTAACTGCTCCGTTAGTGAGAGTTAAAATTCGCTACATTGATCTCGTGTTTAAAGAGGCCTTTTCCAGCATATCAGCAAATCAGTTCCCACATAAAAACATGCTTTCTAGCGTGAAAATTTTACACGCTTATTATCAAATTTATTTAACTATGAAAGATCAAGTTGTAGGCGACGCAGTGGCGCAGAAGCTAGTGCTGTCGCCTCACAGCAAGAAGGTCGCTGATTCGAGCCTCGGCTGGGTCAGTTGGCGTTTCTGTGTGGAGTTTGCATGTTCTCCCTGCATTCACCTCCGGGTACTCCGGTTTCCCCCACAGTCCAAAGAAATGCGGTACAGGTGAATTGGGTAGGCTAAGTTGTCCGTAGTGTATGAGTGTAAATCAGTGTGTATGGATGTTTCCCAGAGATGGGTTGCACCTGGAAGGGCATCCGCTGCATAAAACATGTGCTGGATAAGTTGGGGGTTTATTCCGCTGTGGCGATCCTGGATTAATAAAGGGACTAAGCTGAAAAGAAAATGAATGAATGAAGATCAATTTGTTGCGTGTGGTGTGGCTTTGCTCCACTTATCCAACATGTGCCCTGAAATATCTGTGTCTGAAATATTCTGAAGCAGCAATACTGTTTTGTACTGTCGTTATAGTTAGAGAGATTCCCACTTTTTTTAAGAAAAAAAATAATATAAATAACATTAATGCACATCAACTCGCCAGTACTCGCCTTTTATGTATGTCACTGTAAGAAAACATTGTAAATAATTGGAAATTAGGCAACTGCAATAATCAAACCCTTGGGAAAAACTGTGGTCACAGTTCACAGTGACTGTGTTCTCTGGACTCTTCTTAAGCGGTAGACTTCTACATTCTGATTGCTTGCCGCTGAACTCATTGCATTGGATAGTTTATTATCATAAAGTTGACTTGATTTCAACTCTCCTCGACGCCCACACCGGTGAAGATGCGCTGCGCTGCTCCTCGCCGGCTCTTATTGAAAATGAATGACTTCCGGCGACTTTGACACAGTAGGAGTCAGTTGCGTCGCGCCATGGTGCATTTGCTATTTACATGCTGGACTTTGTAAGTGAAAAAACTGAACGCTTCACTAGCAAGAAAACAGTTAAACAGACCATTTGCAGCATGAGGATAAAGAACGAGCCTCCTCCATTCGGCCTCTTTACTTTCTCTTTACTTTTACTCTTTACTCCTTTACTTTTGTGGATAAGGAAATGGTGTTGTACTCACTCCACTGAAGACATCTATCAAATATTCATTCATACATACATTTTCCTTCGGCTTAGTCTCTTTATTCATCAGGGGTCACCACAGCAGAATGAATCGCCAACTTATCCAGCATATGTTTTACACAGTAGATGCCCTTCCAGCTGCAACCCAGTACTGGGAAACACACTCATTCACACACACACTCATACACTACGGCCAATTTTGATTACTCAGTTCACCTGTAGCGCGTGTCTTTGGACTATGGGGAAAACGGAGAACCTGGAGGAAACCCACGCAAACTATTGCACGATCGCCTCACTTGCTGTGGTCACTGATTCGAGCCTCGACTTGGTCAGTTGGCATTTCTGTGTGGCGTTTGCATGTTCTCCCAGTATCCGCGTGGGTTTCCTCCGGGTGCTCCGGTTTCGCCCACAAGTCCAAAGACATGTGGTATCGGTGAATTGAATAAACTAATTTTGCCTTAGTGTATGTCATACCTGCCAACACTCCCGTTTTTCCCGGGAGTCTCCCGTATTTCAGACCCATCTCCCGTAATGTTTTGTCTCCCGGAAAACTCCTGGAATTCGCATGCTCTTCAGTCCGCACCCCTCCCCGCTCTACAGTTCGCGCGCACCTCTCCCTCATCCCCCCACCACCAAATCCCACCCCCCTCGCTGTTCGGTTCGCTTGCACCTCTCTCTCATTACCCCCCCCCCCCCCCCCTATAGAGTTTGCGCGCACCCTCAAACACCTGTCAACCCTTCCCCCCCCCCCAGCCCCCCCCCCCCCCCCCCCCAATATATATATATATATATGTACATATATATAAGTTGGCGGTTCATTCCGCTGTGGCGACCCCTGATGAATAAAGAAATTAAGCCAAAAAGAAAACAAATTAATGAATATTTACAGGTGAACTATCCCTTTAAGCAGAAAGCATGACATATTCCAAATCCAAACATGGCTATTTTAAAAAATAGATCTTCCTTCAACATCATAATCCTCTTCTTAGTCATCCAACTTTGTCACCCGAGTGCTAATAGTCTAGTTAGTCTGTTTCGCTTCCACGTTTTTAATCCTCAAGCTTCAAGTCTGCTTCCATTGTTGAGTGTAGCAGAAATCACATTGATCCTTTAACCTCGCTAACCCCGCTGATGACCCCCGGAAGGGATAGCATGACTCTTAGGTGATGAGAGGAGCGGCAGGAAGAAAAAGGAGCCTTACAGTCATGCGGGAATCTCGTCCCCGAGAGGTCAAAGTCATGAGGGACCACCATTATCCCCATGAACTCTGTTGTTTGCGACTTCAAAAGCATTTAAATACAACAGTAGACTCTCTGAGAGAACCTTTTGTGACCCGGGCCCTTTGTGCCGCGGTCTGGAGGGTGACTGGTTTCACTCAGAGCCGTGACAGGTCTGGTGCTCGGAGACGTTTAAGCGTCTAAAGTTACCCTGGTATTAGAGCCTGATGACGAGCGAGGGAAAACCAGCGAGGCCGCTTCATTTACCTCTAACAAAAAACACAAATAAGAATGAGACACAACGCTTAAACAGTCTTCAATCTGGACTCCTGTTATTGGGAAATAATGGCTCTGCGAAAAGGAAGTAATCTAGAGGGGCCTTTAATCAATTTCTGCTAGATGAGCGATCGGGATGAAAGCTGCCATAGGGATCCAGACATTGTGGGTTGCTTGGCGTATAGGAAGGATGGGCTTTTTAATTTGTCTTTTCAGGGTGTCCAGGCAGCATCTTTAAAGGCTTAATTGTTACCATAGATGGCCTTGATGCCATGTGTTTGCGGAAATGGTTTCAAGGCCCCGCTGTGGTAAAAAAAAATCACTGACCACTGAGTAAATAGCGAGTACTCTATAGGTTAAAATACATCACTGTAGAAAAATATACGTTAATTACGTTGCGTAAAAGGTTATTATGGTGCTTGAGAAAACCAACATACTGTTATACTACATTAACTTAATATTCTTCCGTCTTCTTCTTCTGAAACTAATTTCTATATGCATCTCCTCCTAGACCATTCATACTACAACCCCTAAACTTACACCAAACCTCCAAACTGCTCTGACTCGGGTTGCTATATCTTTTCCAACTGATCAGACTTACGGTTTTCCAAAAACTCGGAAATTTCGGAAAAGTCCCATTGGCTTAACATTGGACCAAACTTTAGGACCTCATAACTTTGCGCCAGACTGTCATACAGACTTAAGGTTGCACCCAGTTAACTCAGACTACCAATCTGCCAATCACTGATGACCTTTCAACTTTTTAGTCACACCCTAGCAACCACTTACGGCACCTTAGCAACTTTCCCATAGACTTTCATTGTAAAAAACTGCCTTTACTTTACATTAGACATACTAACGACATATCATTCCATACTAGCAATATACTAATCCATACTAGAAACATACTAATGACTTACCAACATACATACTAGCAACATGCTAATTCATAATAAATTCATGCTAAAAACCATGCTAGTTTATACTAGAAACATGCTAGCAACATGCTAATTTTTGCTAGAAACATGCTAGCATAATGCTAATTCATAATAGAAACATGCTAATTTATGTTAGCAACTGCCTAGCAACCACTCGGAAGACCTTAGCAACTGCCTAGCAACAGTCTAGCAACACCTTAGCAACCACCTAGGAATGCCTTAGCAACTACGTGGAACATCCTAGCAACCACCTACAGTACCAACGCCTTAGCAACCACTCAGAACACCATAGAAACCACCAAGCAACACCTTAGCAACTGCCTAGCAACACATTAGCAACCACCTAGCAACAACTCAGAACACCCTAGCAACACCTTAGCAACTGCCTAGCAACAACTTAGCAACCACCTAGCAACGCCTTAGCAACCACTCAGAACACCTTAGAAACAACCAAGTAACACCTTACCAACTGCCTAGCAACACATTAGCAACCACCTAGCAACGCCTTAGCAAACACTCAGAACACCCTAGCAACACATTAGCAACCACCTAACAACCACTCAAAACTCCCTAGCAACCTCCTGGCAACACCTTAGCAACCACTCAGAAAACCCTATCAATCACCTAGCAACACCTTAGCAACCACCTAGCAACACCTTATCAACAACCTAGCAACATCTTTGTAACCACCTAGAACACCCTAGCAACCACCTAGAACACCCTAGCAACCGCCTTAGCAACCACCTAGAACACCCTAGCAACCGTCTAGCAACCAATCAGAACACCTTAGCAACCACCCAACAATGCCTCAGCAACCACATAGAACACCCTAGCAACTCCTTAGTAACCACTCAGAACACCCTAGCAACCTAGAAACATGCTAACATATATATACTTATCTGTGCCAACTGTGCCAACTGTTTCAAACTTCTTAAACTACTTCAATGATTTCAACTACTTCAAATTTTCAGACGAGGCTTTTTCAGGCCACCATAAAGTTTGTCTACAAACTTTACTGTTCTAGTTTTTAAATTAAGGTTGCGTATTTTCTGATTTGCTGATTTTTCTTTGTTTATTTACGGTTATGAATTGCATTATTAGATCTTGATCTCTGCTCTGTCGACTTTTGATGTTAAAAACTCAACTGTGCAGTTTAACAATGTGACTTTATTGATATTTTAGTGGTTTGAAGCAATATGTTGAATAAGATAATATGTCGAGAATTAAGTCTGTAAAATAACTAGGTTTTTGTATCCTAATTTTCATCACCAACCCTGCTCTGGTAAAATCACTGACCATAGACTAAATGGTGAGCACTGTAGGTTAAAAGACATCACTGAAAAAAATAGACGTTAATTACGTTGCGTAAAAGGTTATTTTAAAATTAAGGTAGCGTATTTTCTGATTTACAGATTTTTCTTTGTTTATTTACAGTTATGAATTGCATTATTAGACCTTGATCTCCGCTCTGTCAACTTTTGATGTTAAAAGCTCAACTGTGCAGTTTAACAAAGTGACTTTTATTGATATTTTAGTATTTTGAAGCAATAAGTTGAATAAGAATGTCCTGTAAAATAACCAGGTTTTTGTACTGTAACCTACACCAACCCTGACAATATATTACTGCAAACTAGGGCTGTGCAAGATAGATAGATAGATAGATAGATAGATAGATAGATAGATAGATAGATAGATAGATAGATAGATAGATAGATAGATAGATAGATAGATAGATAGATAGATAGATAGATAGATAGATAGATAGATAGATAGATAGATGTTTCTGATGAATCATCTGTTGAACTGCATCTCAATCATCACAAATACTGCAGAAGACCTATTGGAACCCACATGAACCCAAGATTCTCACAGAAATCAGTTAAGTTTGGTGAAGGAAAAATCATGGTTTGGGGTTACATTCAGTATGGAGGCATGCGAGAGATCTGCAGAGTGGATGGATCAAGAAATTTGTGCTGCCCATTACATTACAAACCACAGGATAGGGCAAATTCTTCAGCAGGATAGCGTTCCTTCTCAAACTTCAGCCTCCACATCAAAGTTCCTGAAAGCAAAGGTCAAGGTGCTCAAGGATTGGCCAACCCAGTCACCAAACATGAACATTGTTGAGCATGTCTGGGGTAAGATGAAGAAGGAAGCATTGAAAATGAATGCAAAGAATGAAGAGTCCTGCAAGAACGCTTTCTTTGCCATTCCAGATGACTTTATTAATAAGTTATTTGAGTCAGAGATGTATGGATGCAGTCCTCAAAGCTCATGGGAGTCAGTCACAATATTCATCTTTTTCCACTGCAGCATGACTTTATATTCTATACCACTGATCATCAACTGGCGGCCCGCGAGCCAAATCCGGCCCGCTGAGCCATTCAATCCGGCCCGCGACTGGATTCCAAAATTGTGAGGATCAAAAAGAAAATAGTCGTCTACACTATTAAAGCAACTAAAAATAACAACAACTAAGCCTCTTGTCAGAATCACCACCATTTATGACTATAAGGCTACACTTCGAAATGAGGACAGACTCAGACAGACCATGCGGCGTTAAGCATTTACTGTTTCAAACTGGTTTTAGCGTAAGTGAAGACCGGGTGGGGTGTAGGCGGAGTGCGCGTGACGTGTGTGTGATGAAGAGCAAGGAGGGATGCGGTGGAGAGGGGTGCGCGAAGTATTTGAGGTGCGGGAGGGAGACGAGCGATTTCCGGGAGATTATCATTCATTTACAGGCATTCGGGAATCTCTATGCATTTGCGGGAGACTCACAGAACTTCCGGGAGACTTGGGATATCTGCCTCAGGACACAGTGCTTAATCAATGGCTAAAGTTACATTTCTCCTTGTTGACTTAGCCTAATTGAGTTGAGGCAAAATATCTATCACTCCTAGTGGTTGACTGTGGTATAGGTGATGGGAGCCTGAATCAAATGCTTTCAGTTTTGTTATAAAATTGAAAAAGTATAAACATTAAACATAATGTCCGGCCCCCAAGGAGACTGTCTGGTAAAACTCTGGCCCTCTGACAAATATAGTTGATGACCCCTGTTCTGTACTGTACAATATTTCTGTTAAATGACGATACTTTAGTCTAAGCGAAGTCAGACTTTATTGTCCTAATTGAATAATTAAAAATCAAGGCATGATCCTATTTTATTTTGGTAAAATAAGCGTAATCTAGAGCAGTGGTTCTCAAAGTGGGGGTCGGGACCCCCCAAGGGGTCACGGGACAATGAAGGGGGGGTCGCCTGGTGATTTCCAAAAATCAATTTATTTTTATTAAACCATAAGAATTACCATATTTTATCCATAATACAGAAGAGATATATAGTTACTATATACTATATAGTTGCTATAGTAGCTTATAGTTACTAGTTCTATTGGATTGCGACCCCTGGGGTAATTACATTATATTAAAGACACAGCAATAGCGTCAGATGCAGCAGATATATTTTATAACACCAGGTTAAACGTATCTGTATTTATAACCACCTCAGAGGATATTGGGGGTCGCGAGTCACTGGCATTGTTATTTTGGGGGTCGCGGGCTGAAAAGTTTGGGAACCTCTGATCTAGAGGCTTTCATATACGCCACTTCTGATACCAAACGATCAACTAAAAGTCAAGATATTATTTGTTGCTCCTAAAATTTGGATGAGCGACAAGACTTTTGTCAGGTAGTGTATATAAATCTTCATATATATCGCTATCATGATATAAGATGACTTATTTCAAACTTTCATGAATCTCAATAAACGTCACTTTTTCTAATTTGTCAACTTTAAAAGTTGTCAGAGGAAAGATCAAGGCCCCATAATGCAATTCAAAAGCATAAACATGAATCACAAAATCTGAAAAACTGTTTACTTTTGGATATGTTTTACAGTGCATTACTCGAATACTCCAGCAGGCTCTGGTTTCTGTGTAACCTTACCCAAGCCAAAAGTAGCAGAAGATAAAATCGATGTGTTTAAGGCTAACTTTGTCTTTAGTGGTTGATGATGCAGGTTTCTTTATTAGGTAAATGGATCTGACGCCTGAGGACGATCATCCTCTCTCGTTGCATCCACAAGTCTAAGAAGTCACTTTGTGCACAATCCCGCGAGGTCCAGGGTCAGATAAACACGCATTGTTCGGTGAGCCGCCGCTTCTTTCTTGCGGTTATGATGTAAACTCCCATTGTGGGATGTGGGCTGAGAGGGGAAACTCGGCCTGGGTTTTGTTCGGAGCACAGAAGAGCGGTAATCCCTGCACCTGAGGCCATTTTCAGGGAGGTTCCTGTAAGCCGAGAGCGACCCCAGAACATCTCTGATGAGTTTTGCTACAATGCAGACCTGCCAACCGGAGATCCATTACCAGAGCCGGCTCTGACAGGAATGTCAAGAATTCCGATGCTCTTTTACTTCAAGAAAATAGGAAAAGCTGATAAGTCCTTGAGCGGCACGGTGGCTCCCTGGTTAGCACTGTCGCCTCACAGCAGGAAGGTCGCTAGTTCGAGTACCAGCTGGGTCAGTTGGCATTTCTGTGTGGAGTTTGCATGTTCTCCCCGTGTTCGCGTGGGTTTTATTTTGTATTTTCTTTTGGATTCGAGTCAGGTGATTGGCTGGGCCATTCTACAGCTTGATTTTCTTTCTCTGAAAGCATTTGAGAGTTTGCTTGTCTGTGTTTTGGATCATTGTCTTGCTGAAATGTCCACCCTGGTTTCATCGTCATCATCTGGTAATGTAGATGTTGGCCTGAAGTGGCTAATATTTATTTACAATGAGGAAGGGCAGAGGGTTGCTGAAAATCTACAGGGAGTGCAGAATTATTAGGCAAGTTGTTTTTTTTTATTATTGAACAACAACCATGTTCTCAATGAACCCAAAAAACTCATTAATATCAAAGCTGAATATTTTTGGAAGTAGTTTTTAGTTTGTTTTTAGTTTGAGCTATTTTAGGAGGATATCTGTGTGTGCAGGTGACTATTACTGTGCAGAATTATTAGGCAACTTAACAAAAAACAAATATATACCCATTTCAATTATTTATTTTCACCAGTGAAACCAATATAACATCTCAACATTCACAAATATACATTTCTGACATTCAAAAACAAAACAAAAACAAATCAGTGACCAATATAGCCACCTTTCTTTGCAAGGACACTCAAAAGCCTGCCATCCATGGATTCTGTCAGTGTTTTGATCTGTTCACCATCAACATTGCGTGCAGCAGCAACCACAGCCTCCCAGACACTGTTCAGAGAGCTGTACTGTTTTCCCTCCTTGTAAATCTCGCATTTGATGATAGACCACAGGTTCTCTATGGGGTTCAGCTCAGGTGAACAGAGACGCCATGTCATTCGTTTTTCTTCTTTTAGACCATTTCTTGCCAGCCACGCTGTGGAGTACTTGGATGCGTGTGATGGAGCATTGTCCTGCATGAAAATCATGTTTTTTGCTGGCGTCTGAGTCGGACTGGAGCTCTCTGCCCTTTACCGATCCAGCCACGGGCCCATCCATCTGGCCCATCAAGACTCACTCTCATTTCATCAGTCCATAAAACCTTGGAAAAATCAGTCTTGAGATATTTCTTGGCCCAGTCTTGACGTTTCAGCTTGTGTGTCTTGTTCAGTGGTGGTCGTTTTTCAGCCTTTCTTACCTTGGCCATGTCTCTGAGTATTGCACACCTTGTGCTTTAGGGCACTCCAGTGATGTTGCAGCTCTGAAATATGGCAAAACTGGTGGCAAGTGGCATCTTGGCAGCTGCACGCTTGACTTTTCTCAGTTCATGGGCAGTTATTTTGCGCCTTGGTTTTTCCACACGCTTGCGACCCTGTTGACTATTTTAAATGAAACGCTTGATTGTTCGATGATCACGCTTCAGAAGCTTGGCTATTTTAAGAGTGCTGCATCCCTCTGCAAGATATCTCACTATTTTTGACTTTTCGGAGCCTGTCAAGTCCTTCTTTTGACCCATTTTGCCAAAGGAAAGGAAGCTGCCTAATAATTATGCACACCTGATATAGGGTGTTGATGTCATTAGACCACACCCCTTCTCATTACAGAGATGCACATCACCTAATATGCTTAATTGGTAATAGGCTTTCGAGCCTATACAGCTTGGAGTAAGACAACATGCATAAAGAGGATGATGTGGTCAAAATACTCATTTGCCTAATAATTCTGCACTGCCTGTATTAAGAGATTTCAGCTGCTGTCTGGGCTTTCACTGCCTTTCCACACCTCCCTTTCTTCATGTGTTCAATACTTTCCCTGTCATTTCATTTTATTGCGCATAACTTTATTTGTAAACTAATTTGTTTTGTTTTCTTTGCATTATAACAGAATGAAATGTCTGTCACTTGTTTTTTTTGTTATCCATGGAATAATGAAAATAAAAATGCTGTTCTAATGGAACTACGTGGCACTAGAGGGCGCTAGTCAGACAACTTGAATGTATAATAGGTGAAGAGAGGAATGAAGAAGAGATTCAGTCTTGGTAGAGGGAACACATGGTCCCTTGCAGCTACTTAAAACTGTTTGTGAAGTCCTAGTTGGAAAACCTTATGTTTTAAGCTCAGCCTGTGAGTATGTTTGAATCCTTTCTTCTTTCAATACGTTTGAAATTCTTATGTTTGTTTTCGATGTTTTTTTTCTTTTGTTAGAAGGACTTCCTTATTGTCTTGGTAATTGAATGTTGGGAAATTGTATTGGTATGCTGTCTGAATAAGATTGGGTGTTTTTGGATATCATCATGAAGTTTCATTCATCCATTATCTGCAAGTCTGCAAAAGTAGACCAACATATTTCAACGCACTCAATGTTTTTTAACTCCGAATAATTGACCAGTTTCTTTCTGATGCTTGACTTAAGGAAAGGACCATCATCCAACAGATAAGACATTTTTTTGTTGTTGTTTGTTTTGTTTAGAGAGAAGTTTCAAGGATATTGGGGGTTTCTTAACTTTATTTTGGGTACAATATCAAGAAATATCTAAGAAATAAAATACATATGCATAGAACAAATAATTGCTGGTATTGGTATTTCACTTTAAATCCTAGTGGGTAACCCTTTTAACATGTATACTTTAAATAAAATTATGAAAAGTTACAGCATATTTGGATTTCTTTGGTTGTTACCAACATCCGGGGAAAATCTCAGGTCAACAGCACCTTTAGAAATGTTTTCTGAGAAAAATGATGATGTATTAAATGCTTATTTCCACCACTGTATATTTGCATGCTGCATGCATTTCTGATGATCTCCTTAATGTGAACAGTAAAGTTTTTTTTTTTTTACATTGTTCTAGGACTGAAGCACAGTTTAAGTATCTATAGCTTATAGTATCTTTATTTTGAAAAACTGCTCCCCTTCATGAAGCATGTTATTTATGGATATTTTGGACTGGAGAAATGATCAGCTGCTCAAAGACGTGGCAGTGCTGTTTATTTTGTGAACAAGCTGATTCTTTTAAATTAACCAGATAAATTGGTTGGCACTGAATGATTCTTTAATCCACTCACATCTACCCTCAAAAAACAACTCACCGATTCAAATGATGAAGTCAGAGAATCTCCACTTAACAATTTACTGATTCAAAGTCAAGAGTGAGTCTACAGTTAATGACTCACAGTTAATGATTCATTGATTCATATTATTCTACCAGAGCAAATATCCAGTTAAGAATTTACTAAATCAAATGATCATGCTAGAGTGAGTCTACAGCTAATGACTCACAGTTAACGATTCATTAATTCAAAGGATTCTGCCAGAGCGAGTCTATGGTTAATGACTCACAGTTAACGATTCATTTATTCAAATGATTCTGTCAGAGCGAGTGTCCAATTAACAATTTACTAAATCAATTGATTCGGTCAGAGCAAATCACAAGTTAAAGATTCAACGATTCTAATGATCGAGTCAGAGCGAGTCTACAGTTAATGACTTACAGTTAACCATTCATTCATTCAAATGATTCTCTCAGAGCGAATATCCAATTAACAATTTACTAAATCAAATGATTCGGTCAGAGCAAATCTCAAGTAAAGATTCACTGATTCAAATGATCGAGTCAGAGCAAGTCTACGGTTAATGACTTACAGTTAACGATTCATTCATTCAAATGATTCTCTCAGAGCGAGTATCCAATTAACAATTTACTAAATCAAATGATTCGGTCAGAGCAAATCTCAAGTTAAAGATTCACTGATTCGAATGATCGAGTCAGAGCGAGTCTACGGTTATTAGGTGCGTTCGACATGAAGCACAGCTGCAGCCGGTGACCAACGAGATTAGCCGAGCGCAGGCGGGGGCAGAGTTGAAAACGGAGCCGTCAAGCCGGCCACTTCGGGGACTCAAGTTGCTGCAGTCATGATTACCGATCACATGGCGTGATCATTTATTTATTTATTTATTTATTGAAATAACAACAAAAGATATAAAGTACAAATAAATCAAAATACAGTCTCTACAAACTTCATTTTTAAACAGTAAGGGTATTATGAATTAAAATTAAGTTAAGTAGCCTACATTCAAATGCATCAGAAATAAGGGGGAAAATAAGGGCACATAAAAATGAAATAAATATCCACGAGTAGGATTATTTTGAATAATGAAGGCATTTTTAAAAAGCCCTTTAATCCAAAAAGATTGAACAAAATGACCAAAATAAATGAGTTACACTTTCAGTAGAAATTTCCCAGAAAGAGCAGGTACATCAATGACACTTTTAACTTTTATTTCTGAGTAATATGGTTTGACAGAAAATAAAATATTTAGAATCATATTTTTATATCACATATTTTTATATAACTTAATTTGCTAAGAAATCGTCAGGATCAATGATGATAATTATTGTATTACAAGTCTGTAAGACTTATTTGAGTTAATATTTAAGTTATTTACTAAAATATATCATTTATATCGTTTATGGAGCTAAATACAGTAGTCTGTATAAAAAAGGCAGAATAAACCTGTGCAAATAATCTAGTCAGTATGAACAAATTATTTACCAAAAGATGATGCTGCTGTAAAATATTTGTAGTCTTTTAATAAGCATGATGTGTACAAGATAGAGAGGGTATGAACAACAGTTAATTGTTTGTTTTGAAATTTGTCAGAAGGATGTTGTCCAATAATAAACCTGAATCACACGTGGTTGTTGTCATGCGGTGAACTTGGCCAATCGTATTATATTGGTGTCGTCATCAGAGCTCATGCAGGCGCTCTTCAGTTGCTGCGCGGGCTGAGTCAGTCGTCTGATCTCGAAGCGCTGTCGCGGTACTTTGATGCCACATGTGACAGTCACATGCCGTCGGCGCAGCGTCAATCCGGCCAAAATTTCTAACCAGCATGCACCGCTTTAAGACAGACTTCGATCGATCTGCGCAGCGCTGCATGAAGTCGAACGCACCTATTGACTCACAGTTAACGATTCATTAATTCAAAGGATTCTGCCAGAGCGAGTCTATGGTTAATGACTCACAGTTAACGATTCATTTATTCAAATGATTCTGTCAGAGCGAGTGTCCAATTAACAATTTACTAAATCAATTGATTCGGTCAGAGCAAATCACAAGTTAAAGATTCACTGATTCTAATGATCGAGTCAGAGCGAGTCTACAGTTAATGACTTACAGTTAACCATTCATTCATTCAAATGATTCTCTCAGAGCGAGTATCCAATTAACAATTTACTAAATCAAATGATTCGGTCAGAGCAAATCTCAAGTTAAAGATTCACTGATTCGAATGATCGAGTCAGAGCGAGTCTACGGTTAATGACTTACAGTTAACGATTCATTTATTCAAATGATTCTCTCAGAGCGAATATCCAGTTAACAATTTACTAAATCAAATGATTCGGTCAGAGCAAATCTAAAGTTAAAGATTCACTGATTCGAATGATCAAGTCAGAACGAGTCTATGGTTAATGATTCACAGTTTATGACTCATTGATTCTAATGACCATTTTTATTTCTAACATCTGCAAAACTCAGTATAATTCATTGTAATTTAATTGTAATTAAATGGATTTGCAGCATTTACATCCTCACATCTGAACTGATATATCCAGCATTAATAATTTATTTGCAACTCTATAAACGTTGCCAACAAACTGCACAATGTCACTCAATAAATCACTGTAATCGAGAAGCAATCATTAGCAAGCGCTTTGTAGTAAACATTTCAGCATATAGGGAGGAGGAAGACAAAAATCATTTCCCTTCCTCCAGCCAAAGATAACATCCCATCAGCCCAACATACCGTAGCCATACTTCTTCCTAAAAGGACAGTGGAAGGCTATACGTGAATAATGAAGTGAAATCGCGCCAAGAGGTGCTAAATCGTTTGTGATAGGTTCATCTAGAGGACACCTGAGCGTTTTGTTGACTTCAAAAGTTCTCCAGGCGGGCTTTAGGCAGGCTAAATGTGTCTACCTGATGGACGCGCGCTCAAGGAACAGATGAAAACAGTAGCTTCTCTGTGTATTTGAGCAGCATGTCATGATGATCCCTAATGCGACAGTAATTGCTCCTTGATGCCTGGCTTGCCAGCGCGGAGCAGGACCTTTTCTCCCATGAGTCAGAGAGAAAAAGACTCCCCGAATTGGAATGTCAACAGGATAATCCTCATGTTGCCGCTGATAGATCCTCTTGACCTTTGACTGCCAAATATAAGCAGGGTTGGGAAGGTTACTTTTGAAATGTATTAATACAAAATACATTCATCTAAAAGCAATTTGTGTCGTATTTCGTCAAGTTTAGTAACTTAATATAAATACTCTGGAATACCCGTATGAAAAAATACTATTGTAAACAGTGTTTTGAACTAAACTAGTACCTTGTTAATAATTCAAATATTTAATATATTACTACAGATTATGAAATACAGTTGTGGAAAGTAATTTGTATCGTATTTTCGTCAGATTACTCAAGTTTAGTAACTATTTAAATGCTCTGGAATACCAATATGAAAAAATACTATAGTAAACAGTGTTTTGAACTAAACTAGTAGTGTATTATATTGTGTGTATGAATTATTTCATATTTCACTGCAGACTACAAATACATTTGTTGAAAGTAATTTGTATCGTATTTTGTAGATTACTCAAGTTTAGTAACTTAATTTAAATTCTCTGGAATACCCATATGGAAAATACTATAGTAATTTATAGTAAACAGTGTTTTAAACTAAACTAGTAATGTATTATACTTGTCACTAATTCAATTATTTCATATTTCACTGCAGATTACAAAATACATTTGTAAAAAAAAAAAAAAAGGAATTTCTATCATATTTCATTAGATTACTCAAGTTAGTTAACTAATTATAAATACTTGAACTACACATATGAAAAAATACTGTAGTAATTTATAGTAAATAGTGTTTTAAACTAAACTAGTAGTGTATTATACTTTATGTATTACACCTTGTTAATAATTCAGTTATTTCATATTTCTCTACAGATTACAAAATACATTTGTGAAAAAGTAATTTGTATCGTATTTTGTATTTCAGTAGAGTAGTCAAGTTTAGTAACTTAATCTAAATACTCTGGAATACCCATATGAAAAAATATTATAGTAAACAGTGTTTTGAACTAAACTGTAGTGTATTACACCTTGTTAATAATTCAATGATTTCATATTTCACTACAGATTATGAAATACATTTTTAAAAAAAAATTAAGTAATTTGTATCGTATTTCGTTAGATTACTCAAGTTTAGTAACTTAATCTAAATACTCTGGAATACCCATACAGTATGAAAAATACTATAGTAAACAGTGTTTTAAACTAAACTAGTAGTGTATTACACTTATGTCATATTTTACTGCAGATTACAAAATACATTTGTATACATAGTAATTTTGATCATATTTTCTTAGATTACTCGTTTAGTAACAATTTAAATAATTTGGAATAGTCTTATGAAAAAAATACTATAGTAAACAGTGTTTTGAACTAAACTAGTAGTGTATTATACCTTGCAAAAAAAATCTGTTATTTCTTATCTCACTACAGATTACAAAATACATTTGTGAAAAAAGTAATTTGTATCATATTTCATTAGATTACTCAAGTTGAGTAACTAATTAAGTACTTTGGAATACCCATATGAAAAAATACTATAGTAATTTATAGTAAATAGTGTTTTGAACTAAACTAGCAGCGTATTATGCTTTGTGTATAACACCTCATTAATAATTCAATTATTTCATATTTCACTGCAGAGTACAAATACATTTGTAAAAAAGTAATTTGTATCGTATTTTGGTAGATTAGACATGTTTAGTAACTTCATATAAATACTCTGGAATACACATGAAAATATACTGTAGTAATAGTGTTTTGAACTAAACTAGTACATTGTTAATAATTCAATTATTTTATTTTTACTACAGACTACAAAGTACATTTGTGAAAAAATTATTTGTATCGTATTTCGGATTAGTCAAGTTCAGTAACTTAATATAAATACTTGAAATACACACATGAAAAAATATGATTGTAGTTTATAGTAAACAGTGTTTTGAACTAAACTAGTACCTTGTTGATAATTACATTTTTTTATATTTTACTACAGATTATGAAATACATTTGTGGAAAAAAGTTATTTGTATCGTATTTTGTTAGATTACTCAAGTTCAGTAACAATTTAAATACTCTGGAACACCCATATGAAAAAAATACTATAGTAATTTATAGTAAACAGTGTTTTAAACTAAACTAGTAGCGTATTACACCTTTTCAATAATTCAATTATGTCATATTTCACTGCAGATTACAAAATACATTTGTATACATAGTAATTTGTATAATATTTTCTTAGATTACTCGTTTAGTAATAATTTAAATAAGTTGGAATACCCTTATGAAAAAAATACTATAGTAAACAGTGTTTTGAACTAAACTAATAGTGTATTATACCTTGCAAAAAAAAATCTGTTATTTCTTATCTCACTACAGATTACAAAATACATTTGTGAAAAAAGTAATTTCTATCATATTTCATTAGATTAGTCAAGTTTAGTAACCTAATATAAATACTTGAACTACACACATGAAAAAATACTATAGTAACTTATAGTAAACAGTGTTTTGAACTAAACTAGTAGTGTATTATACCTTGTTAAAGATTCACTTACTTTAAATTTCACTACAGATTACAAAATACATTTGTGGAAAAAAGTAATTTGTATCGTATTTTGTTAGATTACTCAAATTCAGTAACAATTTAAATACTCTGGAACACCCATATGAAAAAATACTATAGTAATTTATAGTAAACAGTGTTTTAACTAAACTAGTAGTGTATTACACCTTTTTAATAATTCAATTATGTCATATTTCACTGCAGATTACAAAATACATTTGTGAAAAAGTAATTTGTATAATATTTTCTTAGATTACTCGTTTAGTAATCATTTAAATAAGTTGGAATACCCTTATGAAAAAATACTATAGTAAGTTATAGTAAATAGTGTTTTGAATTAAAACAGTAGTGTAATATACCTTGTTAATAACTCAGTTATTTCGTATTTCACTACAGATTACAAAATACATCTGTGAAAAAGTAATTTGTATCGTATTTCGCTAGATTACTAAGATTATTAAGTTTAGTAACAATTTAAAATACTTTGGAATACCCATATGAAAAAATACTATGGTAACTTATAGTAAAATAGTGCTTCAAACTAAACTAGCAGTGTATTATACTTTATGTATTAATACTTTGTCATTTCATATTTCACTACAGATTACAAAATACATTTGTGTTTTATTTCGGTACATTAGTCAAGTTTAGTAACTTAATCTAAATACTCTGAAATACCCATATAAAAAATACTATAGTAACTTATAGTAAATAGTAAAATAAACTAGTAGTGTATTATATCTTGTTAATAATTCAGTTATTTCATATTTCACTACAGATTACAAAATACATTTGTGAAAAAGTCATTTGTATCATATTTTGGTAGATTACTAAAGTTTAGTAACTTAATCTAAATACTCTGGAATACCCATATGAAAAATACTATAGTAAAGTGTTTTGAACTAAACTAGTGTATTATACCTTGTTAACAATTCAATGATTTCATATTTCACTACAGATTACAAAATACATTTGTGAAAAAGTAATTTGTATCGTATTTCGGTAATTATTCAAGTTTAGTAACAAAAGTTTAGTTAATCTAAATACTTGGAAAACTCATATGAAAAATACTATAATAATATCTAGTAAATAGTGTTTTGAACTAAACTAGTAGTGTGTTACACCTCTACAACATTTTGTAGTATTATAAACACTGGTGTAGTATTGTAGTATAATATACCGTATTGTAGAAAGCTACAGTATTGGCAACATTGTTTATTACTGTAGTTGTTGTGTCTATAGTTGTGTTACCAGAGCAACTATAGGACTACCACAACAGACTTTACTCTAGTAGGGTTTAAAAACACGACTACAGTATTTTTCATGTATGTGTATTTAAGTTTTATCAGTTACTCCCCAACCCTGAATATAAATGCAGAGTGAGAATTTTGACGAACAACTTACGTCGCTCAGATGAGAAATGAAAGCTTTTAACATGTTTCAGGCGGTGCGTAAACATGAAGGAGGTGTTGCTGGAGGCGTCGGGCTGCTTTTGAAGATGACCGCAGATGAGTTTGGCATGCCATCCCACTGAAAAATGCCGGAGTCTTGCTATAGGGCGGCCCGGAGCATGTGGAGAACACTTGAATATATATATCTGAGTATTTAATCTCAAAACAGTGTGGGACGTGGATCTTTCAATGGGCTGAATTCCTTCTCCATGTGTGAGAAATCTGCCCTCTGCAAACCTGCAATACTGAAACAAATGGCTGTGCATTAGAATATAGAAAGGGTTTATAAGGGTGAAAAAACACTAGAAAGAACTTACAGGCTTTGGAAGAAATTCAACTGACACTCGATAAAGTGTGCAAAACGTTCTAATGTTTACTTTTATTCATAGCCCGGATACAAATTCACCATTGGAACATTAATTGCAATGCATAAATCTTGTCCTGTCACTTCTTGCCTCAAATTATTGCAGCTCACTTTAAACAGATTACTGTTGTTTAATGAACATCAGAAGACTAGCAGTAAGAAACTTAACGTTTACTTTATAAAGACAATATGCACTTTAAAAAAGAGATTTTTTTTTTACCTCAAAATAAAATGACCATATTTATTGTTTGTAACTTTTGCAAATGATTTGCATGGGTAAGGGATTGATATTACTTTCTTCAATACAAATAGATTTAAAGCAATATAAACAAACCAACAAAACATTTAGAGCAAGATTAAAAGAATTTAATTTAGATTAAATAAATAAATGTGTGTGTGTCCTCATCTGGCCATCCCTCGAGTCGAGGATGATGGTCTTCATTTCATAATACTCAGTGTATATGAGTATATATATGTATACACTGTATTGTGTATATATATATATATATATTATTAGCCCCCCTTTGAATTTTTTTTTCTTTTTCAAATATTTCCCAAATGATGTTTAAAAGCGCAAAAAAAAATTTCACAGTATGTCTGATAATATTTTTTTCTTCTGGAGAAAGTCTTATTTGTTTTATTTCGGCTACAATAAAAGCAGTTTTTAATTTTTTAAACACTATTTTAAGGTCAAAATTAATAGCCCCTTTAACTATATTTTTTTCGATAGTCTACAGAACAAACCATCGTTATACAATAACTTGCCTAATTACCCTAACCTGTCTAGTTAACCTAATTAACCTAGTTAAGCCTCTAAATGTCACTTTAAACTGTATAGAAGTGTCTTGAAAAATATTTAGTAAAATATTATTTACTGTCATCATGGCAAAGATAAAATAAATCAGTTATTAGAAATCAGTTATTAAAACTATTATGTTTAGAAATGTGTTGAACAAAATCACACACATATACAACAGTTCTGTCTGGTTCTGCGATATTTTGCAATATCAGACATCCTCCTCACCCTTGTGTATTACTCCACCCACATAGAGTGACAGCAGATGAATAAACTCACTACAGTTTGACAAACATTGCAGCTGTTGGACAACATAATGTACTGTTGAGACTTTTTAGGTGAGAATGTAGTTGTTTAGATTGCAATTATGCCGTTTATTTATAAGGATAGTGCCTATTTTAAATATTTATAATTTTGGTGACACAGCGCCATCCACAAGATGGCAACAGAGATCCCATAATAAGCCCTTAAAGGAAGAAAAACACAGCGTAAATTTAAACTACAGCTGATCAAATCATTATTAAACTGGTAAATGACATTCTAAATCGATCTCTCTCTTTTGTATGTGGTAGTGCTGTATTAATGCCATAGTAATTGTAGTGTATTGAGTGTAAGATTGGACTTACATGTGTGTGTGGAATGTGTGTATTTTGTGTTGGCCACTCTTTGTATAACCCTGGGTTACTTTTAAACTGGGTTGGCCATCTGTTTGTTTCTAATAAGTCTGTTTTTCGTTACTGCAGACCAGTTCAGTAAAAAAAAGAAGAAATGCCTGTATTTGTTTAGGGCTTTTTCTTATCACAAACACAACAGTAATTAGTTAGTGTTTGCTTTGTTTTGGGGATTAATTATCAGGATTAATTATTGTGATCTCCTGATTGCAACAGAGACATACTGGGAAATCTCTGTAGACTGATGGCATTTCATGCCGTTCAGCCTTATAATCTTAAAATGTCAGAAAAATCACCTGTTTTGTCATCACTTTAGACATTATGCTAGAGAATCATTTAATTACTAGCTCTAAAGTGACGTAAAGTGAAATAGCAACGGTTTCTGCTGTTCTGACGTCAGCTGCAGATGTGAATAAATGGCGCAAGAAAGTAATTTCTCATCCAAAAGGATTTTTAGTCCCTCCGTGTTTGATTTTCTTTTTTATGCACACGATTATGCCATTGAACTGTTGTATGAATGCAATATCACACAAGTAGCAGTGCGATATGGCTGTATATCTTCACTGGTGGGACACTAAGGCAACGCACGCCTCCCACCAGTGCCGATATACAGGCATATTGCACTGCTACTCATGTGATATTGCTCATTTACTTTATAAATAATTTATAATTCCAAAATGTAAAATGAATAAACTGATAATCAATTCATTATTTGGTTTATTTAACAGAAATAGCTAAATAATATTTTTTAAATATTTAAAATAAATCTAATATGAATTTTAAGTAATATAAATGATTTATGAATAGCAATAATATATAATAATTTAATATATATTTAAATTATATTTTTAAATAATCAAGAAAAAATCTTTATGTATTTAAAAAAATTAAAATGATTAATACAAAAAGTATATATAAATTTGAAGCATTTCATTTGAAAACATTTTGATTCTAATGGTTTTCAAATGCATTTTAAAATATTACTTAAACATTTAAATTATTATATTTTATTAATCAAGCAAAAATATTTGTACTTAATTTTTTTACAATAATTAATAAATATAAATATATGTATAATAAAATCAACTATCAATAAATATTCTAACATTTCAATGAAATTAATATTCAAATAAAAATAAGTCAATCAAAACATTTTGATTGTAATTGTTTTCAAATAAATTAAATGTTAATAAGTTTTAACAATTTAAATTTTTTATGTACTTAATTTTTTAAGAAATCATTTATTTCAACATTTCAACATTCCAATATTTAGGTTGCAACTAATTGATCATCACTCTATTTAAAAATTTGATGGTGGCTCAGTAGTTAGCACTGTTGCCTCACAGCTAGAAGGTCGCTGGTTTGAGTCCCTGCTGGGCCAGTTGGCATTTCTGTGTGTTTCCTTCGGGTGCTCCGGTTTCCCCCGCAGACCAAAGACATGCACTATAAGTGGATTGGATGAACTAAATTGGCCTTAGCATATAATTGTGTGTGTGAATAAGACGGTATGGGTGTTTTCCCAGTACTGGGTTGAGTCTGGAAGGGCATCCGATGTGTAAAACATATGCCAGAGGAGTTAGCTATTCATTCCACAATGGCGACCCCTGATAAATAAGAGACTAAGCTGAAGGAAATTGAATGAATGAATAATTTCAACATTACACTAAATTGTTTTAATGTTCTTTATTAATAGTTATTTATACAGTCATACACAGGACATTCTATTTATAAAACATAGAACATGCCTAGAGTATCCGTGTGCTGAGAGGAGTCCTCCAGAGGGATCTGCATTTCAGCATGCATGGAGGGCTCTGGGAACCCATGCCAGAAAATGTCAAGGGCTTGTCATCAATTCTTCTGATTTGTCATCAGCCTTATCAGATCTAGCAGTGCATCTCCTTCCTGAGTGTGAATGGAAAAATGGAAGTCATTCATTCGGCGCTGGAAACTGTACGGCCGCTTCGCAAATGTGTGTCTTTGACTCTGGATAAACAAAAAATGGATTTTGAAAAATGCCAGATCTCTTCCAGATGGCTTCACACAACACCTCGTGTAAGATCGCAACTCAATGTGGCATTCTGCGTGCACCCCGTCCCGAGAGACGCATACAATAACAAGTCATTCTTCACAACCGTCTTATGTTTGGCCATATATGAGAACTACTTCAACAAACAATCACTACACATATGAACATTAACTCATTTGTCAGGATGCTTACACAAATCCCGTGGTTTATTTACCGGGCTACTAGAACTAGTAGTTAAGCAAGGATATTGACTTATTTTGGTTTATTTCTTTGTGTTTGTTATTCCAATCCCAGCTTTCATCCCTCGATTGTCCTGTTTATTCATTCATTCATTCATTTTCTTTTCGGCTAAGTCCCTTTATTAATCTGGGGTCGCCACAGTGGAATGAACCGGCAACTTATCCAGCATATGTTTTACACAGCGGATGCCCTTCCAGCTGCAACCCATCTTTCGGAAACATTCATACACACTCATTCACACTCATACACAACGGACAATTTAGCCTACCCAATTCACCTGTACCGCATGTCTTTGGACTGTGGGGAAAATCGAGGCACCCGGAGGAAACATGCAAACTCCACACAGAAACGCCAACTGACCCAGGTGAGGCTCGAACCAGCGACCTTCTTGCTGTGAGGTGACAGCACTACCTACTGCACCACCACGTCGCTTTGTCCTGTTTATTTAGTTGTTTTTTTTTATACTATGATATTAATGAAGCTAGGAATGTAGATTGACCCTGAAATCAAGAGCTTTGTCTTTCAGCTCAGCAACTTCTTTACCACAGCGCACCAGTACATTGACCGCATTACCAATACTCTCACCTAGGGTCATGAGCTTTGGGTCATGACCGAAAGTACAAGATCTCAGATACAAGTGGCTGTTATGAGGTTCCTGGCAGGGTGCACCTTTAGAGATGATGATAGGTGAAGAGCTTTGTCACCCTGGAGGAGCTCGGAGCAGAGATGGCTCTGGCATCTGTTTCGGATGCCTCCTGGACGCCTACCTAGGGAGGTGTTCCAGGCATGTCCCACTGGGATGAGGCCTCGGGGAAGACCCAGGATACACTGGGGGGACTATAGTCCCTATCATACACCTGTCGCAATAAGGCACAAGATGTGTTTGGCGCGATGTGTTGCTATTTTCAGACCAGCGCAACTCTAATTTTCACGTTTTGCACCAGGTTGTTTAAATAGCAAATCCATTTGCACCACTTTGTGGACTTATGGGTGTTCTGGTCTAAAAATGAGGTGTGTTAAGGCACATTGTTGGCATGTTGCTATTTTGAGGAAGTGAAAGAGACGGTGCCACTGACCAACTGCAGGTCTAAAGTCCAGCGCAAAGCACGTTAGTTATGCACCAGGTCCAAGCGCTTAAAAACCACTACCTCCATGCCTTCATCTCAGAGGGCTTTTTTCAGTTTATTCATGACAGTTTGCATTTGCATAATGTTATTATTATTAGCAGTATTGTTTATTATATGCGTATTTATATTTGTCTTAATAAAAACTAGTTTAGATTTGTCCACCTGTGGGGTTTTGGAGACGTATGCATCACTATATGGGACATAAGAACAGGACGTGTGTTTGGATATAACTCAGTTTTTTGACCACACTTCATTATTATTGTTTATTTATTAATTTGCTGGAAATTAGAACTGAATTTAGAAATAGTTTTGAAACAAATCTTTGCGCTTAACAAACGAAATTAAATATGTAGGCTAATGGATGTCTTCAGTGGAGTGCGTACAACACTGTTTCCCTATGCAGGAAAGTAAAGGAGTAAAGTAAAGAGTAAAAGTAAAGTAAAGAGAAAGTAAAGAGGCCAAATGGAGGAGGCTCATCCTTAAAATAGCAAAAGTGGATTCATACACGCCCTTAATGCTTTTGCGTCATGCACTTTAGACTTTGCGCCTAGATCGCTAAAGGGTCACAAAATACCAAAACACATTTTTTGAGCTGTTGACAGTCATATATGTGTCCCACACTGCTATAAACACTATTAGGACACATATATTGCACTAAAAAGTGAAAATTGGTTGTTTTTGCGTTATTTTGAGCAAATTCGTTCTTCCGGTTTGAAACGAATTTTGAAGCTGTGTCACGGCCATGAGATACTTGCATGTAAATCCAGTGTGGAGAGTGGCTGTCCGAACCTGCGAGAACATTGTGACGTCTCTGAGGGTGCGGCATTAATTTATGAGAAAGACTTTGTTCAAACCAATCAGCACGCTCTATTGTGTATGCGGCGCAACTTCATTAGTATGCATGATAGCTTTGGAGAGGTTTTACTTGTTACAGTGTTCAGACGACAGAGAGATGCCATGTTGTGTTGCCAAAACAAGTTAAAGAACAAGAATTTGGAAACACGGGTCGTCAGTGTTGCATTTAATATTGTGCTGCATTTATTAATGTGCTGCAACGAAGGTTTTGTTTTCATTTTCCCGCTATGAGAGCGCAGCTGGACTCACATGTGGATTACAGTGCACGCGACAGAATGCGTTTGTAAGGAACATTTTTTACCGGGAGCTTTTCGCATCTGGAAATGATGAAATCCGGATTTGCCGATCGTCTCCTTATAAAAAAAGACACAGTTCCAGTGTGATTGTCCTGTCTCTACAGATTTGGTAAGTGTGTGTGCGATCAGTGCCCTTTGTTTGTTCATTCAGATGGGAAAGTTAGTTCGTATCGTCAGCAGTGCTCTTTCAGTTTTTAAAGACGTACCATAGCCAAAATGATTTAGTTACTAAGTTTACAGTATGTTAATATCACTGCAATATTATAGTACAATATTATAGACTGAAAGATCCGCTGTAAATGCTGCTCTCTGAATATAAACACAGCAATCAAATATTGACCGTTGTGTAGAAGTTTCACCGCATTTTGTGACAGGATAGTCTAGACACACACAGCTTTCTGACGTTACCTACCGAGTGCATCTTACCGAGAAATGCGAAGGATTTTTTTTCTCCTATTCGCCGTGCGGTATCAAACATTACATTAAAACTCCACTCTCCAGCAGTTCCTCGCTTTCAAAATCTCGTTCGTCACGGGTGACATGCAGGAAATATTCCTGAATAAAAAGTTAAAGTGCCAAACTGCAGTCGACAAATTAATAATTTGACAAGTAATTCGATTACTGATGTCCATGTAAACACAGTCACTGTCTTTCTCCCCTGCGTCTGCGTGCCCAAACGGAAATTCCCATATTTGCAAATCCTTCCCTCTTTCCCTCCTCCGACACTCCCACCTAAACAGAGCTGGACACGCCCACTTTCCTGACTTTTTCCAAACTAGAGGTGTGAAAACACCCTGCTGAGACAGGGGGGTTTCTTTACCCTTTAAAGTAGAGCCCTATGTATGTAACGCCTCGGGATCCCCCTGGAGGAAGTGTCTGGGGAGAGGAAAATCTGGGGTTTTCTCCTGAGACTGCTGCCCCCGTGACCCGGCCCCAGAAAAGTGGAAGAAAATGAAAGAATAAATAAACATTAATGGAGCTTACAATCTTTAAAAAGAACACAAACAATGGCTTAAACACTTTCTCAAAAACTCCTGTTATAATCACTGAAGCTGCAGAATTTCTTTCTTACACTGCGTTAAATCTGCAAGTTGTTGCTTAGGATGAAAGAATTTGTGTTTGGCCATTGCCAGATCAACAGAAACTCAGACGATCAACTACAGTAGTTCTTCCAGTTTTTCATCATCATCATTATGACTTAAACTGAGGTAAAGGGTGTTTAGTTTCTGACATGCACTGTAAACGGTCAACCAGTCAGAACAGACTGGGCCATCTGACCAATCAGAGCAGAGAAGGGCCAGATCAGAGCCGAGAACACCCATCTGACCAATCAGAGCAGAGAAGGGCCAGATATGAGCCGAGAACGCCCATCTGACCAATCAGAGCAGAGAAGGGCCAGATCAGAGCCGAGAAAACCCATCTGACCAATCAGAGCAGAGAAGGGCCAGATCTGAGCCGAGAACGCCCATCTGACCAATCAGAGCAGAGAAGGTCTAGATCAGAATTGAGAATGTCGATCTGACCAATCAGAGCAGAGAAGGGCCAGATCAGAGTAGAGAAGGTCTAGATCAGAGTTGAGAATGCCCATCTGACCAATCAGAGCAGAGAAGGTCTAGATCAGAGCAGAGAAGGTCTAGATCAGAGCTGAGAAGGTCTAGATCAGAGTTGAGAATGCCCATCTGACCAATCAGAGCAGAGAAGGGCCAGATCAGAGCTTAGAATGCCCATCTGACCAATAAGAGCAGAATAGGGCTTTCTAATCAGACAAATCAGAGCAGAGTAGGTTCATCTAATCTGACCAATCAAAGCCAAGAAGGACCATTTCTCATCTGACCAATCAAAGCAGAGATGGAGTACATCTAATCTGACCAATCAGAGTCAAGTACAGCCATTTTATCAGGCCAGTCAAAGTCAAAAAGGGCAATTTCTAATCTGACCAATAAGAGCAGAGTAAGGGACATACATATACTCTGACCAATCAAAGTTGAGAAGGACTACTTTTAATTTCACCAATCAGAGCCAAGGTCATCTAATCTCACCAATCATAGCCAAGTAAGGTCATCTAATCTGACCAATCAGAGCTAAATTGGACCACCTAATTTGACCAAGCAGAGCAAAGTAAAACCATAGAATCTGACAAATCAAAGCCGAGTAGGGCCATCTAATCTGACTAATCAGAGCCAAGAATGATCACATCTAATGTAACCATTCAGAGAAAAGAGGACTACATCTAATCTGACCAGTTAGAGCTGAGAAGGCCATTTCTAATCTGACCAATCAAAGCAGAGATGGACTACATATAATCTGTCCAATCACAGCGAGAAAGGCCATCTAATCTCATCAGTCAATGCCGAGAAGGACCATTTCAAACCTGACCAATGCAGAGCAGAGTGAGGGTCATCTAATCTGACCAATCAGAGCTGAGTAGGACCATCTAATCTGACCAATCTAACCCCATGACCACATTTAATCTGACAAATCAGAGCCAAGGACCATCTAATTTTACCAATCAGATCAAAGTAAAACCATGTAATCTAACCAATCAAAGCCATGTAGGGCCACATGTAATTTGATCAAGCAGAGGTTTACAGAAAATAGAAAAAAAGTGAAAGAATTATTCTTTGAACAATTTGTTCATATATCTTTTCAGAATTAGTTCATGCGAAATGTATATTATGAGAAAATAAAATCGTTTTTTGACTTTGGATGCCTGTAATATTGTAGATGTAACGGAGGCCAGCTAGTGAAGTGCTGTGCAGGTAAATGCAGACGCTAGAGGCCATGGTCTTTAGCCTCCTTGTTAGAGCAACTGACTCCCATGCGGAAGGTCGCCGGTTCGATACCAGCTCGGAGCGGGTTGGGTGGCGTTGACCGGCGGGGTTACATAGAAGAATACCAGAAATACAGTAGGGGCACTTTAACAACTCACTAGGAGAAAAGATTAGTAGTTTACAGTGAATTTTAAATTCAACCTTACATAGTACTTGAGAAAACTGGCCAAATGTGCATGCATTTATGCATTTGACACTTTTATCCATTGCATATACAGTGGAAGTCAGAATTATTAGCGCCCCTGTTTATTTTTTCCCCAATTTCTTTTTTAACAGAGAGAAGATTTTTTTCAACACATTTCTAAACATAATAGTTTTAATAACTCATTTCTAATTACTGATTTATTTTATCTTTGCCATGATGACAGTAAATAATATTTGACTAGATATTTTTTCAAGATACTTCTATACAGCTTAAAGTGACATTTAAAGGCTTAACTAGGTTAATTAGGTTAACTAGGCAGGTTAGGGTAATTAGACAAGTTATTGTATAACGATGGTTTGTTCTGTAGACTATCGAATAAAAATATAGCTTAAAGGGGCTAATAATTTTGACCTTAAAATGGTTTTTAAAAAATTTATAACTGCTTTTATTCTAGCCGAAATAAAACAAATAAGACTTTTTCCAGAAGAAAAAATATTATCAGACATACTGTGAAAATTTTCTTGATCTGTTTAACATCATTTGGGAAATATTTAAAAAAAGAAAAAGAAATTCAAAGCGGGGCTAATAACTCTGACTTCAACTGTAAGTTCTTTATTTAATTACATCATGCATTTTCTGGGAATCAAACATTGGCATTGCTTAATGCACTATTTGAGCTTAGAAATGCTTGCATGTACTGTAAGTGAAAGGCTGCTTTTAAGTCATTCTTGAAACCTGAAAGCATTTGTTCTCATTTATTGTGTCCTGGTTTACACCTGGTATTACAATGCTTTGAGCTCTATTAAATTACAATGAGACGAGTGAGACACATTCCTGTTTACACCTGCTGTTTTAATCTGTTTTTTCAGCACACTTTCAAGCACTTTCCTGTGATTTATTTATTTTTTTTTTTTTGAGAGAGAGAAAGGTCTTTAGTAGAGTTCTATTTCTGATCTTTCAATCTGATATTGTGACATAAGCTCACAAAATCTGTGAACAAGAGAGAGGAAACAGAACAAAACACTTTCAGTTTTGTTCTGAGAGCAGCAAAACTACACAAATGCTGTGGGTTTGTGTTGCAATCAGAACATTGTGATTTTCCCATTTTTCCCCATTCAAAACAAATATAAATGTTCCAGACAGCAAATATTGTAATGTAATGTAATGTAATGTGTATTTATGTAGCGCATTTATCATGTATGGCCATACACCCAAAGCACTTCACAATCATGAGGGGAGTCTCTCCACACCACCACCAGTGTGTAGCATCCACTTGGATGATGCAACGGCAGCCACAGGACAACGGCGCCAGTGCGCTCACCACACACCAGCTATTAGTGGAGTGAAGAGACAGTGATACAGCCAATTCGGTGGATGGGGATGATTAGGAGGCCATGATGGATAAGGGCCGATTGAGGGACTTTGGCCAGGACACCGGGGTTACACCCCTACTCTTTACGAGAAGTGCCATGGGATTTTTAATGACCACAGAGAGTCAGGACCTCGGTTTAACATCTCATCCGAAAGAAATATTAAATATTAAATGCAGCGATTCTGTGAAGTTTAAGAATTGAATCACTAGTGGAAAGTAGACGGTCTATGTTGTGTCTGTTGAACACATTCAAATACATGACTCCAAATGTGTTTTCGACTAATTATGGAAGTAGTCACAAATGTCTACATTTTAAAGGTGCCATAGAATGAAAATCTGGATATACCAAGGCATAGCTAAATAACAAGATTTTAGTGCATGGGAATGACCATACCGTGAGCCTCAAACACCATGATTTTCTCCTTATGTAAATACAATGACTATAAAATACACTGTAAAAATAATGCTGGGTTCCACGTAATCGATTTCAGGGTATATGCAGGAATCCTAAAGGAAATTGCAATACCTTTTTAAGACTTTAAAGACCTTCTCAGAATATTTTAAGACCTTATCGCCACTTCAAGTTCTAATCAGTATCAAACCTTTAGCTTTATAAACAGTTGTAGTTAAATAAATGAAAGGAGCACAACCGTGCAACAGAACTCAGATAAGCTCAGAAGAAACAAACCTTGAAAGAATAAATTACGTTGTTTTCAGCAACAGGCTTCAGCCACTGTTTAAACTCGTCTTTCTCCAACCAGGAGTATATGCAAACTTGCATTATCCCATTTTGCCGTCTGTTTTGCTCTATGGCAGGGCTATTCAATTAGTTTGTCATGGTGGCCAGTTTATGAAATGCATTCCAAATGAGGGGCTGGAGAGATGTGACTTGAAATATGAGTAATGACACAACAGCATATAAGAGCCCATATGTTGTATTTTTGCTCCTTAAGACACCCACGTTGTATTTTTCTACATTAAAATGTTAATATGTTGTATTTTGAAAGTACATAACATCACTGCATTGTACAATGTGGCTTTTTTTTTTTTTTTACACGCATTCAAATGTTGTATTTCAAAGCACAACAAAAGCATTGCATTGCTCAAGTAGGGTTCTTCTACATTCAGACACATTCATATGTTATGTTTTGAACTGAATAACAATTATAGATGCAACAATTATAGATTTTGGTTGTACGATTATTGGCATATATTCTAATATTGGAAATAACAAACTTGCGAGCGCAAAAGACGCGATATGTGAACGGCCCGCTGCTATAGTTAATCTAGTGTGCGTGCGTATTAGCCTTGGTGCAGCTATAAGCTTAGAGCTTTAAACTAGCGCACAGGTGGCCTAACTTTGCTTAGTTGCAGCAGTTTCGTTCCGTGCAACAGAAACGCGGCGTTGAGAAGCTTTAAGCTTAAGTATCCAAATGTTTTTGGCTGCTCGCGCCACTCACTCGCTTAATGTCAGGTGAACTGCAGCTCGTGCTGTATAGAACAAACGCACGTCACTTTATAACTATAGCGGCCGTTTATCAGCGGACAAATTGCCTCGCGAGCCGCCAATTGAATATCCCTGCTCTATGGTTTCGCTACATGTGGAGAGCGTCACATCACCTTCCCGGGTTTGTCGCAAATTACATGACATCACCCAGACAGAGGAGCCAAACCAATCGAGGAAATAAATAGATTTATGCTTTTTTGGAGTCAAACACTTTAAACAACGCTTGAACAAAATGTAAGACCTCGTAAAAATGGGATTAAGGGTTTCAATACCTTTTTAGGGCCTTAATTTTCTCATAATTGGTTTATCAACTTTTAATACTTTTTAAGACCCCGCGGACACCCTGGATTTGTGTTGGGACAACATTAAGGAATTAAGTTAGCTTATAAGTTTTTAAATTTTAAGTTTCAAATTTAAGTGGATTGAACATAAATAAATTAAGTTGTCCTAAAAAAAACAAGAATTGTGTTGCTTCAGGTCATTTTAATTAAGTAGTTTAAACAAACAGCATAAGTAATTTTTTGAGTCTATAATACAAGCTAGATCAACTTAAAAATAGGGAAAAAATATCACTCTTGTAACCTCACTATGGAACATTATACATTTAAAAAAACAACTCATTGAATGAATTCAGTTTGATTGAGGGCAGAATTTTGATCCAATAAATTTGTTTAGCACCAACTACAAAAACTATTTACACATTTAAATGCGATTGAGTTGGTCCAACATGATTTGATCAAATAAAAGTTGAAATAATTCGTCTTTTTATTTAGCTTTAACTCAAGGTCTGATAATATCATGTATTATGTGTCGTAGATTTCGAAGTCTTTTAGTTGTATTTGAAGTTATTCTAAATGAACTAAAAGAGCCATTTTGAAGCATATTTCATGAGTTACACATACAGTTGATTAAGACTGATCTCAGAACTCATTTTAGGACAGTTATTGTTATTTACAGTTATTTAGACTGCATTTGTGCTAATAAAGCTGCCAACACCCAAAGCATCAGTGCTTCTGCAAGGTGGTAACCTCAAAACTCAAAGCATTATGTGAAACTCTTCTAAATCTTCAAACTAAAGTGAAGATTAAACTCTAACAAGGTTTTCTATTAACTTTAAACACCTAAGATTATTTTTATTGTCAACATTTCCCTTTCCTAATTCAATCCCAAGCAAAGCATGCTGGGAATTACAAATCACCTAACCAGGTAGTTGCACCAACACAATTCCTTCATGTTGTCCCAACACAAAACGCTTAAGCTAACTTAATGGTTCACAAATTTAAGTGGACTGAACATAAAACAAATAAACTGGTCAAAGAAACGACAAGAATTGTGTTGTTTCAGCTCATTTTAAACAGGTAGTTTGAACAAGCAGCAGGAATCTTTGTTTTTGTTATCCAATCAGAAGCAGCCTGGCTGTGCATATTATTGACATATTAATGATGTCAGAGTCTGTGATTTGTTCTGATTGGCCTGTTTTTCTTAGTACACTGTAAAAAATGCTGGATTCTACTCAACACCTTCATGTTGTCCCAACACAAATCTATTAAGTTAGTGTAATTTTTTTTTAAACAAATTTAAGTAGATTGAACATAAAACTATTAAGTTGTCCCCCATAAAACTCAAGAATTGTGTTGTTTCAGCTCATTTTAAATAAGTAGTTTGAACAAGCAGCAAAACTAATTGATTTTAATTGGGTGTTCCCCTATGATTACAAGCCAAAAAAACACTTTTAGTAATACATAGCATCTGCATATAGCACTATAAACCTTCTTAACCACCCAAAAGAACCACTGGAGAACCATTACAGGTTCTTTATAGGCTCTATGTAGCACTTAAAGTGGTTCTATTTAGGGTCAGACTTTATTTTGATGGTCCGTTTGTTGAATTTAAGTTACATTGCAACTAATTCTCATGAGATTATAAGTAGACTGTATGGTTGGGGTTAGTGTAAGTTGACATGCACTTGCGAAGTTTCTTATAGTCAGTTAAATGTCTGTTGAAGGAGCAGTATCAACAGATATTAAGCAGACAGTCTACTAACACTCAAATGGACCAACAGAATAAAGTGTTACCCTATTTAGCACTGTGTTTTTTTTGTTAGTTTTCCAAAGCAGCAACTATTGATATTCATATTCGGAAAAAAATGATGGAAGTGCAACATTCTTCAAAGTATCTTTTTTTTTCTTTGTGTGTTCAACCTCCGCATTTTTAAATTAGACAAGTTTTGGTGTGTGTGTGTGTGTGTGTGTGTGTGTGTGTGTGTGTGTGTGTGTGTGTGGTTTGAAGCATTTCACTCCTCTATATCTGCAGTTTGGGCGACATGGTGGCTCAGTGGTTAGCATATCACCCATATCACCCTGCAGCCCAAGACCGGTTACTCACCGAAGCTAAGCAGGGCTCAGCCTGGTCAGTACCTGGATGGGAGACCACATGGGAAAACCTAGGTTGCTGTTGGAAGTGGTGTTAGAGAGGCCAGCAGGGGGCGCTCAACCTGTCTGTGTGAGTCCTAATGCCCTAGTAAAAGTGAAGGGGACACTACACTGTCAGTGGGCGCCGTCTTTCGGATGAGACGTTAAACCGAGGTCCTGACTCTCTGTGGTCATTAAAAATCCCATGGCACTTCTCGTAAAGAGTAGGGGTGTAACCCCGGTGTCTTGGCCAAAGTCCCTCAATTGGCACTTACCCATCATGGCCTCCTAATCATCCCCATCCACCAAATTGACTCTATCACTGTCTCTTCACTCCACCAATAGCTGGTGTGTGGTGAGCGCACTGGCGCCGTTGTCCTGTGGCTGCCGTCGCATCATCCAAGTGGATGCTACACACTCGAAGGAAAATGAATGAATGAACCTCTGTAGTTTGACTCTGATTGCTCCAGGACAGCAAATGTCTGTGCATTACTGGACGAGGGCTCGAACCTGCTGCTCTCAGCAGTCCAGAAGTAAGGACTGTCTTCATTGCTTTTCCTCACTTCAGGAATAACTTATAAAGGCTGCGGATTTATGATTTAGCGGCGTAAGAATGTGCACATGTGTAAAAACAAGCATATTTTATGTTGGAGCACAGGCGTGAAGTGATGTGTGACTGCTATATAAAGGCTTTGTTCGTTCACATCTGTAAACCTTGTCAAGATAACGTCACAAGGCTCTGCTCATTTTTCACCACCAACAAGCCAGAGGAAAAAAACACTGTAGTTCAGGTTGGAATTAAAAGGTTGAATTACTGCAGAGCCGCAGCAGTGCTTTGGAAGTATTTGTACCTTCTTTTGCAAGCGTTTAAAGCAATGCATGTATAAATTATATAAATGCACACAATTCAATTAAGAAATACATTCAACCACCCCCCCTCCCCCTAAAAGAGGCTAAATGTATCATGTTTCTACAACAATAACAATCTTAAAGGGATAGTTCACCCCAGTGTGAAAATTTACTCATTTATTTACCTTCGAATGGTTCCAAACTTTTATGATTTTTTTTCTTCTGTTGAACACAAAAGAAGATATTTTGAAGAATGCTGAAAATGTGTAAACACTGACTTCCATAGTAGGAAAAACAAGTACTTTGTAAGTCAATGGTTACAGGTTTTCAGTTTCTTCAAAATGTCTTCTTTTGTGCATGTTCAACGGAAGAAAAGTTAAACAGTTCTGAAACAAGTGAGTAAATGACGACAGAGTTTTTCGCTTTGGGTGAACTGTTTCGTTAATTAATAACTCCTTTGAAACATATTGGACGAAGAACAGATTATTTAAAAATACAAGTGTAAAGAATTGCTAATGATTTAGGGCCTCCAAATGATGTTCATTTATTTGTTTATTCTTCACATTTTTTACAACCTTTATTTTTTTTATTAGTGTCTTATTTTCTAATAAAATTACCCTAAAGAAACTTTTATAAAAATATATATTGAGACTTTTTTTCTATTTGTAATACACTTTTGGGACTGTATTTTGTTGATAAACATGAATATACATACACTACCTGACAAAAGTCTTGTCATCGATCCCAGTTGTAAGAGCAACACATAATAATTTGACTTCTAGTTGATCATTTGGAAAAGTGGCAGAAGGTCGATTTTTCTGATGAATCATCTGATGAACTGCATCACAATCATCACAAATACTGCAGAAGACCTACTGGAATCCGCATGCACCCAAGATTCTCACAGAAGTCAGTCAAGTTTGGTGAAGGAAAAATCATGGTTTGGGGTTACATTCAGTATGGGGGTGTGCGAGAGATCTGCAGAGTGGATGGCAACATCAACAGCCTGAGGTATCAAGACATTTGTGCTGCCCATTACATTACAAACCACAGGAGAGGGTAAATTCTTCAGCAGGATAGCGCTCCTTCTCATACTTCAGCCTCCACATCAGGGGTAGGGAACCTAAGGCTCGGGAGCCACATGTGGCTCTTTGACCAAAAATATGTGGCTCTCCAGCTGTCTCTCTTCAATAGTATTTTAAAGTTTAAAAATTATAACTGTCACTAGAAATCAGTTTCCTATTGAAAATACAATTACAATTCCCTTGTTATTGCATTTTTTACAGCAAAATGTATAAGAACTCAGTTTACAATAAAATGGTGTTTCAACCAATGTGCTCTTGTGGAGCTGTTGATTAACTTGAATTGCGACAGCGATAAAGAGCAAGCAACTTACGTTTCTATGGTAACCTCGCTCACGTAAATTCAAACAACATTCATGACAGGTGATGGCGAAAAGAAAAACAATTCTATAAATTACCCTATCTTCATACATTGAGATGCGTCATATTTGATTATTTTTGAGTTGTGCATGGACACAAATAAAGGTTTTGTTATATACACATCCCCCCCAATGGCTCTTTAAAAAACCCATTTGCCAAAAAAAAAATCAGAAATGGCTCTTTACTGAAAAAAAGTTCCCGACCCCTGCTCTACATCAAAGTTCCTGAAAGCAAAGAAGGTCAAGGTGCTCCAGGATTGGCCACCCCAGTCCCCAGACATGAACATTATTGAGCATGTCTGGGGTAAGATGGAGGAGGCATTGAAGATGAATTCAGAGAATCTTGATGAACTCTGGGAGTCCTGCAAGAACGCTTTCTTTGCCATTCCAGATGACTTTATTAATAAGTTATTTGAGTCATTGCAGAGATGTATGGATGCAGTCCTCCAAGCTCATGGGAGTCAGACACAATATTCATTCTTTTTCCACTGCAGCATGACTTTATATTCTATACTGTACGTTATTTCTAATTGACTTTTGACTAAGCAAAGTCAGACCTTACTGTCCTAATTAAATAAATATAATTCTATAAAAATCCTAATTCTATAAAAATCAAGGCATGATCATATTTTATTTTCATATTCATATTATTATATTATCTATCAATAAATGAATCAATTTGAGCATAAACTTGCAAAGAAAATTACTTATTTAATTTTTTTTATATATTTATGTACATAAATTACTTATCAAGAAATATTCAAAAAACAATTCTCATCAATAAAATAAAAAAAAATGTAGCCAGAGGTACATATGGCTGCATTTCATCTTTAAAACAAATGCTATGGTGTGTTATGACACCGTTCCTTTTCACACTTACCAGCTGACTGCCTACCTCCGTATGGACGGCTTTCCCGCTGTTACCAGTTTGTCCAGTGGCTCACCATGTACGTCGGTGGGCTTGAGACGCAGAGAGGAGTTGACCATGATGATGGGGTTCGAGTCTGGCAAAGAACGATTCCAGAAAGCAAGACAGAAGCCAAAAAATAAAATAAACAAGTAACGGGGTGAGAATGTGGTAAAATCTGAAAACGTGGTAAAAATCAAGCGGCCGCGAAGGCTTTTCTTTTTCTGGATTGCTTTTTAAAACTGTCAATTGGGTTCAGGGAAGTGGGTGTGGGGTCAATCTGTGCTTTTGAAAACACTATTGGTTGAGTTTAGGGAAGGAGAGTGGGTCTGTCGGTCGGTCAGTCAGTCGACATCGGCCTCTGGTGGATTTACACAAGAAGAGCAGGCGCAAATGGCACTCGCAAGAGAAATTTGAGATTTATAAAAGCGTACTCAGCAGCCTCTGGTGGATTCGCAAAAATAAAAACTGCAAAAAAACGTAGCTCCTGTGACATATTTTACGTTCTCCAGAAATGTATATTGGGGTACGTAATCAGAATGAGCCTGGGTTGGTTTAAACACTGGCATAAAGTGATGTGTGTAAACAAATATATGACAAAAACATCATGACAACAAATGTGTTAAAAATGTCTTCAATTTTAATCAGTCAACCAGGTTTCGACTAAAGTTTTACAAAGTAAAACTTAATATTTTAAGTCAGTTTGACTGATGTAAGCTGAGATGACTAGAAAAGTTCAGTTGATTAAACAAAAAAAAGTAGGCAGCAATTATTATCCTTTGACATTCACATTTAGGCGACGCAATGGCACAGTAGGTAGTGCTGTTGCCTCACAGCAAGAAGGTTGCTGGTTCGAGCCTCGGCTATGGAGTTTGCATGTTCTCCCAGCATTAGCGTGGGTTTCCTCCGGGTGCTCCAGTTTCCCCCACAGTCCAAAGACATGTGGTATAGGTGAATTGGGTAGGCTAAATTGTCCGTAGTGTATGAGTGTGAATGAGTCTGCATGGATGTTTCCCAGAGATGGGTTGCAGCTGGAAGGGCATCCGCTACGTAAAAACATGTGCTGGATAAGTTGGCAGTTCATTCCGCTGTGGCGACCCCAGATTAATGAAAGGACTAAGCTGAAAAGAAAATGAATGAATGAATGATCAATCAATTCAACCATAATCATTCACTTAAACATAACTTTTGCTAGTTGTTTAAACTACTTATTAAAAATGAGCTGAAACAACACAATTCTTATTGGCTTTTTTGGACAAACTTAATTGGTGTATGTTCAATCCACTTAAATTTATACCAATTTGTGTTGGGTTAACATGAAGAAATTGCGTGGAACTCAGCATTTTTTACAGTGTTCAAAGCAAAGCATGTTTTGCGAGCGCAGTCCAACATGAGAAACGTGCACGGCCAGAGCTGTGCTCACATGCACAGACGGCATTACACGAATTCCTTCCTAATTGTACATTTGACATCTTTCAAAGCCAGAGAAGTGGCAGTCCGGCAACGAGGAATCTGGGGATAAGGCGATATACGGACCACATCCGTCCCGCTTCTCCCGTGGGCTATTTAAAAGTACAGTAGGCTGTATTTTCCGCTGCAAAGCCAAGCACCCACCCTTCCGTCCTTGCAGCATATTGGAAACAGATGCCGCTGGATGCAAGGCCCGGCTAATTTAAGTGGACAGGCCAGATGGAGGAGAATGATTGCATACTACCCCCTGTTGGCTTTCATTTCGTAAGGTTTCAGAAACATGGCAGAGGTCTGCAGAGAGCCAGTATTGTTTTACTGTTGGACGTTTTAGCCCCGTGCAGCAGTGTGTTCGGCGTGGGCAGCAGTTTCTGAAATTAGACTGTCACACGTACAGGCTTTTATTGCCTTGAGAGCTATGAGAGACTACACTGTAAAAAGTACTGAGTTCCACACAATTCATTCATGTTATCCCAACACAAATCGATTAAGTTACCTCAATTGATTTTACAAATTTAAGTTGATTGAACATAAAACTATTAAGGTGTCCCTTAAAAAAAGCTTAAGAATAGATTCCAAGTCATTTTAAAAAAGTAGTTTGAACAAGAAGCAAAAGTCACTTTTTGAGTGTAGAATGCAGATTTCACAGCAAAAACAAAAAAAAAAAAATCTGTTTTTCAATTGGAAATAGCTCCAACTAAATATAACCTACTTTCTCAAATTGTCATCCCAGGCTCATTCTGAAAATGTAGCTCTATATACATTTCTGTAGAGTGGCAAACACGAGAAGGTACGTTTTTTTGCAGTTGTTTTCACAAATTCACCAGAAGCCGCTGTTTATGCTTTTTAAGATCTCAAATTTCTCTCACGAGTGCATTCACACCTGCTGTTCTTACATAAATCCACCAGAGGCCGCTGTCGACTGACTGACTAACCCACCCTCTTCCTTTCCTAAACCCAACCAAGTGTTTACAAAAGCACCGACTGACCAGCGCCCACCCACTTCACTAAACCCAACCGACAGTGTCTTTGAGTGCTAAAAATGTCCTAGGAGTTACTTTTTTTTTTTGCAGTTTTTGTTTTCGCAAATTCACCAGAGGCCGCTGTATTTGCTTTTCCAGATCTCAAATTTCTCTCGCAAGTGCCATTCGTGCCTGCTGTTCTCACATACATCCACCTGAGGCCGCTGTCGACTGACTGACTGATCGACTGACGGACTGATCGACTGACCCACCCTCCTCCTTCCCTAAACCCAACCAATAGTGTTTTCAAAAACACCAATTGACCAGCGCCCACCCACTTCCCTAAACCCAACCGACAGTTTTTTTTCAAAAAACAATCAAGAAAAAGAAAAGCACCGTGATTTTTTTGTTCCATGTTTTCAGATTTTACCATATTCTCACCCTGTTATTTACTTGTTTATTTAATTTTTTTGGCTTTGTTTTTGTCTTACCCGCTTTCTGGAACTGTTCTTCGAACAGATTCGAACCCCGTTGTCGTGGTCAACTCCTCTCTGCGTCTCAAGTCTGCTGACGTACTGTACACTGCGAGCCATTCATATGGAGATAAGCAGTCAGTTGCTAGTATGAAAAGAAACGTCGTCATACCGCCCCGTAGCGTTCATTTTAATGATGAAATGCAGCCATGCGTACATCTGGCTACATAATTCACAACCTCCAGAAATGTATATAGGGCTACTTTTTTAATCTGGATTTTGAGATTTTATCTTACAATTTTGACTTGGATTTTTATTTATTTATTTTCAATTGTGAGTTTGCTTCTCACAATTGATACTTTTTTTTTGTTGATTGCTACATTTACAACTTTGGTAAAAAAAAAAAAAGGAATATATAATAGTGAGTTTACTTCAAGCATTCAATTACATCTCACAATTCCTACTTTTTGCTCACATTTTTTTCTCAATTTTTACTGTTGGACGTTTTAGCCCCGTGTAGCAGTGCGTTTGGCGTGGGCAGCAGTTTCTGAAATTAGACTGTCACACATATACAGGCTTTTATTACCTTGAGAGACCGGCATGCAGATTTTGAGGAAGAAAAAATATCAGTTATTTGATTGGAAATAGCTCTAATTAAATATAACCTATTGGACTGTAAAAAATGCAGGGTTCCACACAATCAATTTGTGTTTGGGCAACATAAAGGAATTAAGTTAACTTATTAGTTTTTGCAAATTTAAGTGGATTGAACATAAAACAATTAAGTTGCAACCCCATCCCCCCCCTAAAAAAAAGCTTATTTTGAATAAGAACAAACAGCAAATGTCATTTTTTTGAGTGTGGCTTGTGTGGAGAATGTCAATAGTTGCTTGTTATGCACTTTTGGGATTTTTTTATTGTAAAATACATGCAGAATAGGTCCCCTTTAACCATTCTGAAAACGTACTCCTATATACATTTCTGGAGAGTGTTAAATATGTCCCAGGAGCTACATTTTTTGCAGTTTTTGTTTTCGCAAATCCACCAGAGGCCGCTGTGTTTGCTTTTTCAGATATCAAATTTCTCTCGCAAGTGGCATTTGTGCCTGCTGTTCTCACATACATCCACCAGAGGCCGCTGTCAACCGATCGACTGACTGACCGATTGACTGATCCACCCTCCTGCTTCCCTAAACCCAACCAAATGTGTTTTCAAAAACACCAATTCACCAGAGCCCACCCACTTCCCTAAACCCAACCAACAGTGTTTTCAAAAGCAATTCAGAAAAAAAGCCCCCTGATTTTTTTTTACCACGTTGTCAGATTTTACCACATTCTCACCCTGTTATTTACTTGTTTATTTGATTTTTTGGCTTTTGTTTTTGTCTTATGTGCTTTCTGTAACTGTTCTTAGCCGGACTCGAACCCCGCCGTAACACAACAGTTCATGCATTTCTCAAAACAATTAGAACAAACTGCAAAACCTAGTGGATAACCTGCAAAAGCACGTCACTTGCTCAAAATGAATAGCTCATTCCTCAAAAGCAAGTATTCATGTCAATGAAAGTGTCAGTGTCATCAAGGTGAAAAGTCCTGACACCATTGTTTATAAACAAGATAGTCAAATGGCTTTGTCTTGTTTTCATTATGACACTTTACTCTGTACATTTTTTCCAATGCAATAAAGTCAGATTTTGGTGACACTTCCTGAAAATGCTGAAGACAGTGATATATATATACTATTAGCACAGCTATTTGAAAACTACAGTAAAGTTAGACATCACTGCATTTAGTGAGGTATCTGAGTACAAGACACTGAATATGTATGTTTCACATTTTTACTGCATTTGCTCTTTGCAATTCTAATTTATTCACAGCATTGTGCAAAAGAATAAATACACCCTTATTTACAACAAACATAAACTCCCTTTAGGTAGAGCTGTGCACAACTGTAAACAATATTGCAGTACATATTGGAACTGAACCTACAACATACACAGGTCTGTAAATCATTCATCAAACTGTTCAGTTTAGAAGACATTTTCAGAAAAAAAAGATTTAAAAATTGTTATAAAATTTGCTTGACAGATTTTGACAACTAGTTCAACATTTGTGTATGTAATGACTCAAGTAATGAAATGAGGACTATTAGTTTTATATGGAATGACTATTCAGCATCCACAAGTTTAGTTCATTTTGACTGACATGACATAAGCAAATGATAATATTATAAAGCAGCAGAGAGTTGTATGAAGATAATTGATGCATGTCCAAAAGCATTTGCAATTTGTTGGAAGGAATGAGAAACTGCTGCTATGATGTGCACAAATGACTAATTGTTTTGAGAAATGCATTAACTGTTGTGCAAATGTAAATAGTGTTGTGAGAAATGCACCAAAGCCACTGAGAAAAACTGTAACACAGAGGAGGGTTGCATTATGTCATTCACTTTGCAAACAAACAAAAAATAAAAAAATAAAACAAGACTCCTAAAGCATTGCCAAAAGCCTATTATGCCGTACCCTATAATTCAAGTTATGAAATCAAAAAATATCCTTGTGTAGGTTTTTGTTTTTTATAACGGATGTTATATGTGTCAGACTATTCAGGTAAAGTCTAGATGGCATACAACTGCGGATACTCACATCAATATAGCATCGTTTTTGTGACACTTATACAATTTATAATTGTACCACAATAATTCATATTTTTACATTACTGTGAGGGTTGGCTTTGCGGTTGGGGTTCATTACAATGTGGTCATGTATTTGGCCCATGAACATTTCCTGCTTGTTATAAAACTATTTCATAACTGTAACAAGAGGCGGTTTAGTCATGACTCAAATGTTAAAATCATAACATTATTCATCAATATGTGACTTTTTTGGTTTCTCAGAAGCTTTAAAAATGTAAAACAGGAAATACATTGGGACTATTGTTTTTGTTTGCATCCCTCAAAATGGTCTATACGCAACCCATATCCCTGAACCACCAGAAGACGCCCCTTGATCTTAAATGTAAGTGTGATGTGCTTTCATTTTATTTAGGCATGAAAACATTTTGAAATAAGTAAGAAAACGGCGGGATTTCCTTCCTTTTCATTACAGGTGCCATTGCTCCTCCTATGCAATCCTCAAAACAGTCATGTAGCGGTGCGTGACTGTCAGCTGACGCTCCAAAGTGATAAATACACGCTGTTTCCCAAATGGACTGAACGTGTTTGGACAGACATATACACATAATTAATAATAACATCTAAAGATGTCGATCTTGGTGGGGTTTTTTTTTTTTTCAAACACAACTAATTTTGTCCTAAATGAGCATAAAAAGTTAGGAAAGCAATCGAATGCTTTCATTATAACACAAGATGTGTGCATTTTTAAAGTGTCACCTCTTTTATTTAATGTAATCAAACGAAAAATCCAACTAAATGAGAGATTAATTTGTTGCTCTTTAATCAGAATGTGTTATCCAGTGACGAAAAGATTGAGATTTGATAACTTGAGTCTATTTCTTTATAATAGCTATTCAAGAGTTCACACTTCGCTGATGATTGATTATAAAGCTTGTTTGGCATGCGGTCCCAGGAGAGAGCCCTGAGCTTATAAGATCCTCGAGCCTGGGGCTCCCTCCCGTTTGCAAGGCGAGAGGGGAGTTTGAGCTCAGGTAGATCTTGAGAACTCCCCTGCTGTAGTAGCTAATGAATAGATAGTGATTGCTCTTACGAGATAACTACTTACTAGGAGCATGTCTATAGTGCCGATTTAGATTAGTCAATTAACTTAAGTTGCATGTTTTTGGACGGTGGGATGAAACCGGGGAACCCGGGGGAAACCCACGTGAGCACGGTGAGAACGTGTAAACTCAGCACAGAAACGTTGGCTGGCTTGGTAAGGACTAGAACCAGTGACGTTCTTGCTGTGAGGCAACAGTGCTAACCACTGGGCCACCGTGTCACCCATCAAGGAAAGGAGGAGGAGTAGGGGTGGAACGAAGATGGCTGTTATAAGGAACTTCTGCTGCGTCCCAATCCGCATACTATCCGTCCTAAATAGTATGTGAAAATAGAATTAGTATGTCCCAAATCGTAGTATGTTGAAAAGAGTATGCCAAAAACTCCCGGATGGTTTAATATTTCCGGTCAAAATTTTAAGTGTGGAAGCGTCCGTACTCTTAACCGCTGATATTGCCCATAGTACATTGCGCGTTGGACGTGAAATCGATTAGAACTACAAAACGCGGGTGAAAAGTGTAAACAAACTACAAACATGATGGACGCGCGAGACCAACCGTCAAGCAGAGAGGCTTCGGTAAAGATGTTTGTATGACTGTTAATTAATATCTAGCCCACTGGAGAATATTTAAATACCGTTGTCTGTGTTATATTTCATCTGCAACAACAATACTGAACTTATATAAAGACGTGTTTGGACATTACCGTCTGAATGCAGAAATATCCAAAGACCTGAGGAGATTTCTCTGCATGAAAGACTCGTGAATGGGAGATTATCCCGCTGCTGCTTCTCCAATAAGGTAGGAAATTAAATACGACAGAAATGTGGATGATTGACTGGGCTCTTAACTAAGCAACACAACGATCTGTGTAACGAGGAAATAGTATGTCCCAAAGCTTGCATACTTTTCTGTTACTCACTCAAAAGTATATATTTTTCCTCCACAAAAAAAGTACATACTTTTAGGTCGTAGTATAAGTATGCGAATTGGGACGCAGCATTAGGGTATTTACAGTGGCTTAGGAATCATCTGATTGGTGAATCATGAATTGAATAAAGCGGGGCCAGCTGCAAGCAATCATAAGCACATGATCCTCTCGAAATTAGTTTATAAATAAACTTCACTTCATTTTAATGAGCTGAACTGTTTGCTAATTTATTTACTGCTAATGTATGCTATTTATTTTTTCTTTTGTAAATAATAATAATAAACATATTACTGACCGTTTAACTGTTTATGTACAATAAAACAGCTCCAGAAGAACATATTTAGTAATTTGCTGATTTTTTTAGGTGAGGGGGAGCATAGCCCTTATTTTCACATCCCAATGTTGACAGGTATGATATGGAGCTGCGTAAATTTTGCCCCTGAATATTAAGTAACCAATCTCATAAATTTTTAACTAGCTGGATCTAGCTTTATTCATACAGCTATTATAACATAGAACAAATATTCTTGTTATAACATAATCATATCCTTTAACTGATTAAATCTAATAGTATTCGATTTTAACAGATTTAGATTGATTCAACATACATTTTAGAAAACTGACAAACTAAATACAGTTCATAGAACTTGCCAAAGGGCATCTGAAGGACTCTCAGACCATAAGAAACAAAATTCTCTAGTCTGATGAGACTAAAATTGAACTCTTTGGAGTGAATGCCAGGTGTTACGTTTGGAGAAAACCAGGCACCGCTCATCACCAGGCTAATACCATCCCTACAGTGAAGCATAGTGGTGGCAGCATCATACTGCGGGGATGTTTTTCAGCAGCAGGAACTGGAAGACTATTCAGGATAGAGGGAAAGATGAATGCAGCAATGTACAGAGACATCCTGAATGAAAACCTGCTTCAGAGTGCTCTTGTCCTCAGACTGGGGTGACGGTTCATTTTCCAGCAGGACAATGACCCAAAGCACACCGCCAAAATATCAATATAGTGGCTTCACAACAACTCTGTGAATGTCCTTGAGTGGCCCAGCCAGAGCCCAGACCTAAATCCAATTGAACATCTCTGGAGAGATCGGAAAATGGCTGTACACCGTCGCTTCCCATCCAACTTGATAGAGCTTGAGAGGTACTGCAAAGAGGAATGGACAAAAATTCCCAAAAACAGGTGTGCCAAGCTTGTGGCATCATATTCAAAAAGACTTGAGGCTGTAATCGCTGCCAAAGGTGCATCAACAAAGTATTGAGCAAAGGCTGTGAATACTGATGTACATGTGATTTTTCAGCTTTTTAATTTTTAATTTGCAACAATAAAAAAAAAAAAAAATCACATTGTCATTATGGGGTATTGTGTGTAGAATGTTGAGGAAATAAATGAATTTAATCCTTTTAAGGCTGTAACATAAAAAAAAAAATGTGGAAAAAGTGAAGCAATATGAAAATTTAATAACAAACTGGTGATCCTCGGCCTCTCTTTGCTCCTAAAATACTAGACCAGGGGTGTCCAAACTCGGTCCTGGAGGGCCAGTGTCCTCTATATTTTAGTTCCAACCCCAATTATTAGCTAATCAAGCTCTTTAGGTATACTAGAAACCTCCAGGCAGTTGTGTTGAAGGATGTTGGAGCTAAACTATGCAGGACAGTGGCTCTCCAGGACTGAGCTTGGACACCCTTGGACTAGACCTTTCTTGGATGCGGCTTTTGTAACAAATCATAATTACCATCACCTGTTGACATCACCTGTTTCAAATCACATCATTATTTAACCAATTTATCTAATTACTAGCCCTAAACTAAAGTACTATGGCTGGAAGGGCATCGGCTGCGTAAAACATATCCTGCAATAGTTGATGGTTCAGTCCACTGTGGCGACCCCTTATAAATAAGGGACTAAACCAAAGGAAAATGAATGAATGAATGAATGAATAAAAATTAAAAGGTTACAAACAGTTAGTTAAAGTGTATTTGCTTTAATGTTATGCATAAACAACCTCTTTGTTTATATTCCAGAGATAAAATAAATTTCTTTCTGGGTTAAGCTATAGCTTTAAGCCTTCTGTAATCTAAATATTAACCTCGTCTAGCTGAAACTCAGTCCAGTAACCGAGCATGTATCATCATCATCATCATGGCTGTACTGTGTAATTTGTGCTTGTGTGTGTGTGAGAGATAGAGATGGTTAGCTGACTCGGTGAGGTCTGTGGAATAATTGCACGCTGTACGCACATGTCAACGTCACTACAGCAAACATTTGCTCGTTTCATCCGATCGTAACCTGAGCCGGCCTTTATTTTCACTACAGGCCAGTAATATTTACTTAGCCGAGCCTGATCCGTGCACACAAGTGATCTCAACTGTTTTCTAAGCCATGTTTGACTTGAATTAAATCTGTGGCTGTAAATAAGACATCTAGAGGGGGTTCTTTGCTAATCGAGAGCAGAAGCACATTGTAAAACTGAAGTTGTACACAAATAATGAGTGTGGGAACGCTGAGATGGTCAACATAATTGAGTACAGCTTACTTTGAAAATGAATATTTTTATCCATTTCTCAGTGAATATAGGTCATATATTTTGGTGCATTTTAACCATACAGATTTATTAAATGGATATACACACACCGGCCACTTTATTAGGTACAACTTACCAGCACTGGGTTGGACCCCCTTTTACCTAAGAACTGCCTTAGTCCTTCGTGGCATAGATTCAACAAGATACTGGAAATATTCCTCAGAGATTTTGGTCCATATTGACATGATAGCATCATGCAGTTGCTGCAGATTTGTCGGCTGCACATCCTTGATGCAAAGGTGCTCTATTGGATTGAGTTCTGGTGACTGGAGGCCATTTGAGTACAGCGAACTCATTGTCATGTTCATGAAACCAGTCTGAGATGATTCACGCTTTATGACATGGAGCGTTATTCTGCTTGAAGTAGCCATCAGAAGATGGGTACACTGTGGTTATAAAGAAATGGACATGGTCAGCAACAATACTCAGGTAGGCTGTGGTGTTGACACAATGCTCAATTGGTACTAATGGGCCCAAAGTGTGCTAAGAAAATATTCCCCACACCATTACACCACCACCACCAGCCTGAACCGTTGATACAACGCAGGATGGATTAATGCTTTCATGGTGTTGATGCCAAATTCTGACCATTCGAATGTCACAGCAGAAATCAAGACTAATCAGACCAGGCAACGCTTTTCCAATCTTCTATTGTGCAATTTTGGTGGGTCTGTGGGAATTGTAGCCTCAGTTTCCTGTTCTAAGCTGACTGGAGTGGCACCTGGTGTGGTCTTCTGCTGCTGTAGCCCATCTGCTTCAAGGTTAGACGTGTTGTGCATTCAGAGATGCTCTTCTGCATACCTCAGTTGTAACAAGTGATTATTTGAGTTACTGTTGCCTTTCTATCAGCTTGAACCAATCTGGCCATTCTCCTCTGGCATCAACAAGGCATTTGCGCCCACAGAACTGCCGCTCACTGCATATTTTTTCTTTTTCAGTTCATTCTCAGTTGGACAGGTGTACCTAATAAAGTGGCCGGTAAGTGTATTTATTACAATAATATTTTAGTCACTGAACGTCTTCAGATATAGAAAGATAATACATTTAAATTCATGTGAAATATTGGAACAAAATAAATTACAAACTACAAAATTTTATAGTTTTTGTTTCTCTTGAATTTTGCTCTTTTTGGCGACGCAGTGGTGCAGTAGGTAGTGCTGTCGCCTCACAGCAAGAAGGTCGCTGGTTCGAGCCTCAGCTGGGTCAGTTGGCGTTTCTGTGTGAGTTTGCATGTTCTCCCTGCGTTCGCGTGGGTTTCCTCCGGGTGCTCCAAGTCCAAAGACATGCGGTACAGGTGAATTAGGTAAGCTAAATTGTCCGTAGTGTATGAGTGTGAATAAGTGTGTATGGATGTTTCCCAGAGATGGGTTGCAGCTGGAAGCATCTGCTGCGTAAAACATATGCTGGATAAGTTGGCGGTTCATTCCACTGTGGCGACTCCGCATTAATAAAGGGACTAAGCCGAAAAGAAAATGAATGAATGAATTTTGCTCTTTTTAAAAATTTTTATTTAATATTTATTTATTTTTAAATTTAATTATTTAATCATTTTCTATAACATATAAATGTGGGTGAACTAATTTTTGGACCGTTATCATAAGTTATTTTGTTAGATTAGCTATACATTTGGCTTCAGTACTGACTGATCTAATGCAGGGGTTTTCAAACTTTTAGGACACACTCCCCCAAGATTGTCCAATTTATCTTTTTTCTTTCTATTTGACGTGCGCTATCAAATCCCATTAAAACATCTTACACCAGTCCTTACTAAATATTCGCGTCTAATAACCCAGTTTGTCATGGGGACATGAAAAAAATATTCATGAGTGAAAGAGCCGAACTGCAGTTAAAGTTGAAAAATTAAAGATGAAACACCCGAAATGACATGACACTGCAGGAAACGTGAAGAGGCATTCAAAAAGCACTTCACGTAACACCTTAATTATATTATTGTTTTATTGAGATTAAGGCAAACAACTATGTCTATGTAAAGATAACCTGTATGTCGTCATGTCGTATGTCTTCAAAGTAAGTGAAAGATCCAGAAGGGCATCCTGCTGATTTGATTCTGAAGGGCACTTTTTTTGTCAGACGCTCACCGGTCTGACATTCATTCAGCGTTTTTCCATGTTAAAAAGCAGCCGCTCCATTTTATTTGTATATGTTTTACTGGAAAGCATAAACTCTACAAGTGCCTGATAATTAGCTGTGGGACTAACATTAATCTGATTCACTCTAGTGAACGCATAAAAATCATCATCATAATTTACTCGCGTGCACGCCTCAAATTCTCGCGCCCCACAGTTTGAAAACCCCTGATCTAATGTATATGCACAAATATAATATTGCAACGGTTCCCATAGGAAATATTAATTTAAATGAGAGATTTGTAAGGAGTGTACTCATATTTGTTGAGCACTGTAAATCTGCTTTATATAGAAACTACTCTTGTCTGCCATCTGTGCGTTTAAGTTAATTGTGAGTTTTTATCTTATAATTTATCTGATAATTTCTGAATTTTTATTTCGCAATTCTGACTTGTTTTTTTTTTTTTGTTAAAATTCTGAGAGATATATTAATTAACGTCTTGCAAGTCTTTTTTTTTTATCAAATTTTAGGTTTATGACTTTTTTACATTTGTGAGTTTATATATCATAATTTGAAGTTATACATTGGTAATAAAGAGTCTACTTCCTGCAATTCCGACTTTTTGTGGGGAATTCTAAGTTTACGTCTCACAAAATCTTTTTTTGTCTAATTTTAGTTTTACGACTTTTTTCACATAGTTGTGAGTTTATATATTATAATTTAAAGTTATACATTCGTAATTGTGAGTTTATTTATTGCAATTCAGACTTGTTTTAGGGGAATTCTGAGTTAAAATTTTGCAGTTCTTCCTTTTTTTGTAGAATTTCAGGTTTACGACTTTTTATACTTTTTTATATAATAGTTTGAAGTTATACATTCGTAATTGTAAGTTTAATTTATGCAATTCAGACTTTTGGGGGGGAACTCTAAGTTTAAATCTCAAAATTCGTCCTTTTTTTGTCGAATTTTAGTTTGACGACTTTTTTCACATAGTTGTGAGTTTATATATCTTAATTGGAGTTATACGTTCGCAATTGTGAGTTAATTTATTGAGATTCAGACTTGTTTAGGGAAATTCTGAGTTTACATCTCAAAATTCTTCCTTTTTTTGTAGAATGTTAGGTTTACGACTTTTTTTCCTCACAGTTGTGAGTTTATATATCATAATTGGAAGTTATATATTCATAACTGTGAGTTTAAGTTGTGTTTTACATTGAAGTTATACATTCGTAATTGTGATTTACGTCATGCAATTCAGACTTTTTTGGGGTGGATTCTAAGTTTAAATCTCAAAATTATTTCTTTTTTGTCTAATTTTAGTTTTACGACTTTTTTTTAGCATAGTTGTGAGTTTATATATCCTAATTGGAGTTTTACATTCGCAATTGTGAGTTTATTTCTTGAGATTCAGACTTGTTTTAGGGAAATTCACATTAAGGGAGTGTACATCTCGCAATTCTTCCTTTTTTTGTAGAATTTTAGGTTTATGACTTCTTTTTCATAGTTGTGTGAATTTATATATCATAATTTAAAGTTATACATTTGTAATTTCGAGTTTAATTCATGCAATTCAGACTTTTTATGGGAAATTCTAAGTTTTTAGGCCCGTGCACACCGGGGCGCTTTTTGCTCGCTTTTTCCGTCACCGTTTAACGCATCGTGACTAAATAAAGGGCGCCAATGTGATCGTGCACACCAACACGCAAAACACCAGGTGTAAAATCATCATTTTAAAGAAACGCCTCATGCTCGTTTTTTTGTTTTGCGCGTCAAAACCCTCTCCACCAATAAGATTGGCATTTTTGATCACGTGCATGGAGCTGCTGAAGTTACAGTAAACAGCACTTGGAGGCGCTTAAGCACAAAACTGTCAATGAGAGCACACATTGAAGAACATGCCCATGGAGCTGCTTATTACACTGGTGTACAATAATCATTTCTTCATCGCTAGAGCTGGAGCTGCTACTTGAACGGTCCATGCTTGTTTGAGTCGCCAGTAATTTTAACAACAAGCGTTTTAACTTTCTCTCTTCTTCTTCTTCTGTGTTACAAGCGGGTGTCGGAAGCTTAAAGTTGTGTAGCGCCATCTAACGTCAAGGAGTGATTTTGCATACTCTTCTGCTCGACGCCAGTGAAAATCGCTTGGGTTTGAATCTGGAAAATGTCTTGTAAAATGCTGACTTTTAACGCAAACGAAAAGCGCCCCGGTGTGAACGAGCCTTAAGTCTCACAATTTTTTCTTGTTTGCCGAATTTTAGGTTCATGGGTTTTTTTCCTCACAATTCCAAGTTAATATATCGCAATTGAAAGTTATACATTTGTAATTGTGAATTTACGTCTTGCAATTCTGACTTTTTTCTTGCGATTCTGACTTTACATATTGCAAATCTTTCTTATTTTCTTAATTTAAGTTTACAAATTTTTTTTACAATTGTGAGTTCATCGTAATTGGTAGTTATTGTTAGTTGACTTCAGACTTTTTGGGGGGACCTCTAAGTTTGCATCTCACATTTCTTACTTTTTTGTCTAATTTTAGGCGTACAAATTTTTTCTCACAGTTTTGAGTTTATACTGTGTATCATAATTGGAAGTTATGCATTTCAATTCAGACTTCGTTTTTTGCAGTTCAGACTTTGTTTCTTGGTATTCTGACTTTACATATTGCAATTCTTACTTTTTTGTCAAATGTTAAGTTTACGACTTTTTCACAATTGTAAGTTTATCGTAACAGGAAGTTATACATTCGTAACGGTGTGTTTACTTCATGCAATTCAGAATTTTTCCTTGGATTCTTATATCCTCATAGTTCTGACGTTGCTTTTCAGAAATATCATTTAATGACCATTTACTCAAGTCCCAAATGCAATTTATTTGTAATTTACTCCATGGCGGAAATAACTTTAATATAACAGCACAGTTTATTAGCTAAAACTCTCAAAGTTTAAGAACTCCAGTCTTAAAACTAACATGTTCAGTGTACTTCTTGTCCAGTGCATTTAATCTAAGTTTCCAATAGTTCGTGCTTCATCTCGCTGCGTGAACTTATTTCAGCGTCAAAACCCAAGTTCATACGAATGGCCCTTGCCGAGGGGCCCTCCTGGCGTTCGTAATTATTAAAATAACATTTTCAAAGACTCGTCCGCCGAGTTTCGCAGGAAGAGGGACTGTCTTTAAAGGCGAGAAGAGAAAATTAAAAGGCTGATGCACAGATGGAGAGGCATCCATCACCCCCCCCCAACTCTCAGGTTAAGAAGTTGTTTTGTTATCTCCTGCTCGCCCTTCGGGTGTGATTAAGCCTTGTTTTCCCTGTCCGCCTCGTGTACTTGCGCTTAAATGACAAAACTATGGCAGGAATGCTGGAGAGGAGAGGTCAAATGAGGTCATACGGAGGATGTAAACAACAATGTTTTCTTTTCTTTTTTCTTAATGGACTGATCCACTTAAGGGAAAGAGCGTAGCTTGATCCCACAGGCCTCCGTGTGTGGATTCCAAGCTGGGATTTAGGTTTTAGATCGCAATCGGACCCGACCTGAGTTTTAACACGGGCTAGGGAAGGATCTAATCGTCTGCACAATAGACTCACTATTTGACATGCAGATTCCTGATCGAACGGAGTAACAGGTTAAGCTCGGAGAAAGGGTTTGATACCATCCTCTTCTCTATGATGAAATATCCATGCCGCCGTGTGTTCCTGTAGGAATTTGGACACAAGTGTTAACGTGCTGCTCAAATAGAAAACAAAAGATCATAAGCGTCGGACATGGTTTGAATTAGCATAAATGTAAGAGGACACTGCTCCCTCGGGAGTCTGCTTTAACGGTGCATATTTAGGGTCTTTAGGCTGAGCCTTGACATTTGATATTTTGGTCAAGTCCACATTCCGTGTCAGGTTTACCAAACCATAAAATAATGTCCATAGGGAGGCAGAAACTATTTGAGTGTTTAGCTGAAACTGTGGCTAAACTCTGGCAGAGCACCAGCGCTGTGGCTCCGCTTAGTGTTGAAGTGGAGAAATTCAGCTTTTTGTTTTTTTATCTTCACTTCTATAGTGCTTTTTAGAATTTAGATTGTGTCAAAGCAGTTTTTATTTAAATTCCATATGTTTTTTTGTATTCCTGATTGTTCTTTATGTTTCCAGATTGATAAAACTACACAGTAAAAAATTATATGATCAATTAGTCATGACAACATATGAAGAGTTCAGATGCAAAAACCTCTAATGCCGTCTGAAATGTTCTCCTAAAATGAGAATTTTTCTCAACCTCCTTTGTTTACGTTATTTCACTTCAAAGGCAATGAAAAGAACTTATCCATCACTATAATTGTAATTACTGAGCCAAGTATTAGTAGACTGTCTGCTTAATATCTGTTGATACTGCTCTTTCAACAGACTATAAGAAACTTTGCAAGTACATGTCAACTTACACTAACCCCAACCTAACAGTCTACTAATAATCTAATGAGAATTAGTTGGCATGTAGATGCAATGTAACTTAAATTCAACAAACGAACCATCAATATAAAGTGTGACTTGTTGATTAGATTCAGCTTATAAATTTAAGGCAACCAGTATTTGTTACAGGGTATACCAGTGGTGGTAACATTGGTGGTGATATTAATTAGAGCTAAACAATACTTGAAAAAACTGATACTGCGATATTTTATTTTTCTGCGATAAATATTGCGATATGAATACATTTTCACAGGATAGCTCTATTTGTAGATTTTTCTGGGGACTCTAACATTCATTCATTCATTTTCTTTTCGGCTTAGTCCCTTTAATAATCTGGGGTCGCCACAGCCGAATAAACCGCCAACTTATCCAGCATATGTTTTACGCAACTGATGCCCTTCCAGCTGCAACCCATCACTGGGAAACACCCATACACTCCCATTCACACACATACACTACGGACAATCACCTGTACCACATGTCTTTGAACTGTAGGGGAAACCGGAGCACCCGGTGGAAAGATGGGGAGAATGTGCAAACTCCACACTGAAATGCCAACTGTCCCAGCCGAGGCTCAAACCAGCGACATTCTTGCTGTGAGGCGACAGCGCCACCGAGTTGCCAGGACTCTAACAATATTCAGGTAAAGAAATGGAATAATCACAATGCTTTTCTTATTTTGTTTGTCTAGTTTCTAGTCCAAATATCAAGAAAATCTTAGATTAAGTAAAAATATTGTTTTGTTATTTGCAACACGGTGGCTCAGTGGGTAACACAATCGCCTCACAGAAAGAAAGTCGCTGGTTCGAGCCTCGGGTGGGTCAGCTGGCATTTCTGTGTGGAGTTTGCATGTTTTCCCTGCAAGTGGGTTTCCTCCTGGTGCTCCGGTTTCCCCCACAAAACCAAAAATGTGGTATAGATGAATTGGGTAGGCTAAATTGTCCATAGTGTATGTGTGTGAATGAGCGTGTATGGGTGTATCCCAGTTATGGGTTTCGGCTGGAAGGGCATCCACTGCGTAAAACATATGCTGAATAAGTTGCCGGTTCATTTCCCTGTGGCAACCCCAGATTAATAAAGGGACTAAGCTGAAAAGAAAATGAATGAATGAACATTGTTTTTTTCATCCTCAGAAGGAGTAAGTCACAATTAAAAGTTTTTCCTTAAAAAAAAAGCTAAATTATCTAAAAGAAAATGTTGTTATCGCTTTGAAATGTAGAAATTTGGACTAGAAACAAGACAAAATTTCTAAGAAAAACATTTTTTGCATTATATAAATGATGTATAAATATAGTAATTAATAAAATTCAGTAGCTCCTGGTTAACTATAATTCAGACTTAACATTGCAGATCTTGCGATGTGACTATTGCAGATGTGCAGATTGCGATATCGATGCTGAAACAGTATCGTCACCTTGGAATTATAAGGTTCTATATGCGTTCGGAATGATTTTGAGATATTGAGCTTCAAAGTTTTTGCATTCCATATAGCAAACAGTATGGGCCCTATCATACACCTGGCGCATGGCACGACGCAATTGTTGTTTGCTAGTGTCAGCTTGATGCAGGGGTCGTTTTGACGTTTTTCACCACGCTGTTTAAATAGCAAATGCATTTGCGCTCATATGTGCTAAAAAAGGAGGTGTGTTGAGGCGCATTGCTGGCGCGTTGCTATTTTGAGGAACTAAAATAGACTGGGCAATAGACCAGCTGAGATTAGGTCTAAAGTCCAGCGCAGAGCACGTTAGATGTGCGCCTCGCTTAAACATTGCTTAGGCTAATACACACAGGATGTAGAGCAATACTCAAATATCTTTACTAATGAAAAAGAATTAAAGGAATAAAATGTTACAAAAATTGTTATTTTCTACATAAATATAAAAACCACTGCCTCCATGCCTACATCTCGGGGGGCTTTTTTAGTTTATTCATGACAAACTGCTTTTGTATAATGTTATTATTATTAGCAGTATTATTTATTATATGCATATTTATATTTGTTTTATTAAAAACAAGCTTAGATTTGCCCACCTGTCAAGTTTTAGACCATATGGGGCATAGCATGTGTATTTGGAAATAACTCAGTTTTTGACCTCACTTCGTTATTATTGTTCATTTATTCGTTTGCTGGAAATTAGAATTGAATTTAGAAATAGTTTTAAAACAAATCTTTGCGCTTAACAAACGAAATTAATTATGTATACGCTAATGGATGTCTGTGCGTACAACACATTTCCTTATCCACTGAAGAGAGTGATAGTAAAGAATGAGGAGGCTTATCTCTCATTCTCACGCTGCAGATGCTCTGTTTAACTGTTTTCTCGCTAGTGAAGCGCTCAGTTATTCCACTTACAAAATCCGCCATGTAAATAGCAAATGCGCTATGGTGCGACGCAACTGAATCTTAAAGGGAATGGGAGATGAGACTCTGATTGGTTTATTCTCAAAACACACCTATAACTCATTAAGAGAATAAGCTCAACCCTGTTAGACCATGCACCGCGGCGCAAAGCGGAATTTTCCATCATTAAAATAGCAAAAGTGGATTCTGACACACCCTTAATGCTTTTGCGCCCTGCGCTTTGGACTTTGCACCTAGATTGTTAAAATAGGGCCCTACGTGTGTAACATTTGTTTTTTAAATAAAAAGTCTTAAAATGTAAACAACTTATAACAAAACATCCCAATGTAAATAAGTTGTCATTTAATAAGAATATGTCAATAACTCAATTTTGACAAAAATGTCAGATAGAACCTTATAATTCTAAAGTGACGATATGTTGTGCAGCCCTAATATTTATTTTTGAATTATTATATTGTTTATTTACAGGGGCGTCACGGTGGCGCAGTGGGTAGCACGATAGCCTCACAGCAAGAAGGTCGCTGGTTTGAGCCCCGGCTGGGTCAGTTGGCATTTCTGTGTGGCTTGCATGTTCTCCCCGTGTTGGCGTGGGTTTCCTCCGGGTGCTCCGGTTTCCCCCACAAGCCCAAAGACATGTGAATTGGGTAAACTAAATTGGCCGTAGTGTATGTGTGTGAATGAGTGTGTATGGATGTTTCCCAGTGATGGGTTGCAGCTGGAAGGGCATCCGCTGCGTAAAACATGTGCTGGATAAGTTGGCGGTTCATTCCGCTGTGGCGACCCCAGATTAATAAAGGGACTAAGCTGAAAATAAAATAAATGAATGTTTATTTACATTATTTAGTGTCTGATTTGTATTGTGCTGTTCAGTTTCTGAAGTTGTAGTGATAATTTGTTTTCCCTGAAATAATATGAAAATGGCAACGCAGTGGCGCAATAGGTAGTGCTGTTGCCTCACAGCAAGAACGTCGCTGGGTCGCAGGTTCGAACCTCGGCTAGGCTGGGTCAGTTGGCGTTTCTGTGTGGAGTTTGCATGTTCTCCCTGCGTTCGCGTGGGTTTCCTCCGAGTGCTTCGGTTTCCCCCACAGTCCAAAGACATGCGGTACAGGTGAATTGGGTAAGCTAAATTGTCCGTAGTGTATGAGTGTGAATGTGTATGTGTGGAAATTCCCAGAGATGGGTTGCGGCTGGAAGGGCATCCGCTGCGTAAAATCGTGCTGGATAAGTTGGTGGTTCATTCCACTGTGGCGACCCCGCAAGGGACAAAGCCGACAAGAAAATGAATGAATGAATGAATAATATGAAAATATGTTGGTTATATTTTTATTTTCAAAATGTTTTTTTTTCTTCAATTGTATTGCATATTGCAGTGTTTCTCAACCATGTTCCTGGGGCACCACCACCTCTGCACATTTTGCATGTCTTCTTAACAAAACACACCTGCATCATTAGCATAGACTGAAAGACCTGTAATGGGTGTGACAGAGAAAGGAGACATCCAAAACATGCAGTGTTGGTGGACCTCCAGGAACATGGCTGAGAAACACTGGCTATTGGATATTCCAATATTTCGCTTGCTATTGCATATAAAAAAAACTTTAATATTGCACTGCCCTATTGTTAACAAGCAATGTTTTTGAAGTGCACATCATTCATTTTGAAAAAAACCAGAATGTAGATTGCGTAAAAGCAGTTTTTATTTAAATGTCATATGGTTAAAGGGATACTTCACCCAAAAATGAAAATGTACTCACTCTTTACTCTCACTCAAGTGGTTGCAAACCTTTAAGAGTTTCCTTTTTTATTGAACACAAAAGAAGATTGTTTGGAAAATGTTAGTTGACTTCCATAGTAGTAACAACAAATACTAAAGAAGTCAACGGTTACAGGTTTTCAGCATTTTTCTAAATATCTTATTTTGTGTTCATCAGAAAGTCAAACAGGTTTGTTCCAATTGATGGAGTAAATTATGGCAAAATTTTACATTTTGGGTGAACTATCCCTTTAAGATGTGACTGCTTAATGATTGAGATTTGTAAATCTGTATCTGCTTGTTAAGTCATTGTTATATATACAGTTGAAGTCAGAATTATTAGCCCCCCCTGAATTATTAGCCCCCCTGTTTATTTTTCCCCCAATTTCATTTGAAGGCTTAACTAGGTTAATTAGGTTAACTAGGCAGGTTAGGGTAATTAAGCAAGTTATTGTATAATGATGGTTTGCTCTGTAGACTATTGAAAAAGAAATATAGCTTAAAGGGGCTAATAATTTTGACCTTAAAATGTTTTTTCAAAAAATTAAAAAATTCTTTTATTCTAGCTGAAATAAAACAAATAAGACTTTCTCCAGAAGAAAAAATATTTTCAGACATACTGTGAAAATTTCCCTGCTCTGTTAAACATAATTTGGGAAATATTTAAAAATAAGTAAATAAATAAGGGGGGAGGGGTAATAATTCTGACTTCAACTGTATATTGCAGAATCAATTTTTCAATATCGTGCATCCCTAATGAGTGCCAATTTTTAGATGGTCAAAATATATTGCTGCATTTTTACAAAACTGATGTGTTAAACATTTATTAACATAATAGAGTTGTCAAGTAGCATTTTTAGGGCAAGAATAAATAATGCTTAATTCAAAATGAAATAATTAGTTCATTTAAAAGTAAATCTAATGTATAATATAGTCTTCTTGATTTTTCTTTCTGTGATTTTGCAGTTTTCCCAACACATTCTTAGTGGCTGTACTTATTTTTAACCATGATCTTACTTTGTTGTTGTTGTTGTTGTTGTTGTTGTTGTTGTTGTTGTTGTTGTTGTTGTTGTTGTTAAAATAATTACAAATTGTGCCACTGGAACTGACAAATCTAATGTAAAACCAATAACAATAAAATGTACCAACATCTCATTCTATCGTATCCCATACACCAGGGGTGTCCGAAGTCGGTTCTGGAGGGCCGGTGTCCTGCTGACTTTAGCTCCAACTTGCTTCAACACACCTGCCTGGAAGTTTCTAGTATACCTAGTTAGAGCTTGATTAGCTGGTTCAGGTGTGTTTGATTAGGGTTGGAGCTAAACTCTCCACGACACCGGCCCTCCAGGACCGACTTTGGACACCCCTGCCATACACTGTTAAAAGTGATTAGTTAGCTGTATTTAAAAAGGTGAGCAAAATTGCATAACTGTAACAATTTAAGTCAACTTAACAGTTTCAAGCTACAATGGGTTCACTTACATTATTTTTAAGTAGTCAACTTATTTTTAGAAGTCAACTTGTTGCTTTTAAGGCAATTGGTTTAATCGCTTTCAGTAGCTGATCACTTTTTACAGTGTGAAAAAGTATTAATTAAATTTAAAAAAAAGATAATGGATGTTTTTCTGAGAAATCTGCCCCCGAGTACTTATTTATGCTGAGCACTAACTGTACATTATATGGTAATGCATGATTACTGTATTCACATATATGTGATTTTTCAAAGAATGCAATGTGAAAAGCAAAATGACTACCAGAATAACAGAGCATGTGCTTTTTGTGGATGATTTAATCCAACTTTTCTTGTAATCCTAAATTGTTTCATTACCTCCGGCATGTCAAGTCTGACCTCTGCTGGACAGATGGACAAATTCAGCATCACAGCTCCTAATAATAAAAACAAAACAAAATCAAATGTGCAAAATCGGTTTTTGATTTGTATTTATTTATTACATTTTAATATATATAAATAATTCATTTGAATTCACTCCAATGTTCATCAATTTGGACATTTTCTTATTATCATACTTCAACATCAGTGTACTTGAACATTTGCAAAATAATAAATAGGTACCGGGGCGACACGTGTGTGAATGAGGGTGTATGGAGGTTTCCCAGTACTGGGTTGCAGCTGGAAGGGCATCCGCTGTGTAAAACATATGCTGGATTAGTTGGCGGTTCATTCCACTGTGGCGATCCCTGATGAATAAAGGGACTAAGGCAAAGAAAAATGAATTAATAAATAGGGACCACATTATTAGTTATGTCAGTGTTTTATATGCATAACATGTACAATTACAATAGCATGTGTCTGTAGAATTAAACTTGCTTATTTTGTATGTCTATCGATGATATTTCCCATACACACTAACTGGCCACTTTATTAGGTACACCTTTTTAGGTACTTGTACATGTAAATATCTTATAAGCCGATCGCAGAAACTCCGACCCATTTAGGTATGAAGACACGCTGAAAAAAATTATTTATTAGATTTACTGAATTGTTTTAAGGTAAGAGGCCCTTTTCACAGTTCCGGGTTTCTCAGTAGCAGAAGTCGTCAGAGTTGGGAAAACTTACAGCGCAGTGAACGGGAGAGTACAACGAATAATTGTTTTACAATCTTATTTGCTCAAATAATAAAAGGAAAAACTCCACGATGGTGTTTTAAAGACTTTCAAAAAAGGAAAAAAATTGTGTGAGGCTGATGACTGCAGCCAGAGGAGAGAATAACGTCAAATTTGCTGTCCTGTCCCATAGAAGCTGCATTAGAAACCCCTCGCACAAGTGGTAATTTGTTTTTTGCAAATTGAAGCAAAGATATAATAAATTCACAAAGTGTGGTTTATTTATAAACTAATTTCGAGAGGATCACGTGCTTATGATTTAACACAGCTGGTACCACATTAACTCCGCATATTGCGCCAATCAGATGAACACTGACACACTATAAATTACCAGAGCTTTTTGCTCCAGTCATCTTCGTCTGAAGAATCCCCCTTCCACCCCTACTCCTCCCCTTCACCAATAGGGCGGCACGGCGGCCAGTGGGTAGCACTGTTGCCTCACAGCAAGAACGCCGCTGGTCCGTTCCTCTCCGGGCCAGTTGGCGTTTCTGTGTGGAGTTTGCATGTCCTCCCCGTGTTCGCGTGGGTTTTTTCCTGGGTTCTCCGGTTTCCTCCCACCATTCAAAGACAGGCACCATAGTTAAATTGACTAATCAAAATAGCATTCCAAGGCAACTTTTAGTCAGATATATCCCAGCAGTTCACAGTAGGGGAGTTCTCGAGACCCACCTGAGCGCAAACTCTCCTCTCGCCCTCCAAACGGGAGGGAGCCCCGGGCTCAAGGATATTCTGAGCTCAGGGCTCTCTCCCGGGACAGCATGCCAAACACGCTTTATTAACAATCATCAGCTAAGTGTGAACTCTTGAATACATATAAATGTTCATACGTTTTTTTTAAATAAAAATATTAAAAACTTTAAAGGATTTAAGATGCTGATGCCTTGTGAAAAGGGTCTAGTGGTTGCAAACTATTTATTTGGGCTAAATTTAAAGAAACAAATTAAGTTGAACATTACTAAATTGAGGGCAACCCAGTGGCGCAGTAGGTAGTGCTGTTGCCTCACAGCAAGAGCGTCGCTGGGTCGCAGGTTCGAACCTCGGCTGGGCTGGGTCAGTTGGCGTTTCTGTGTGGAGTTTGCATGTTCTCCCTGCGTTTGCGTGGGTTTCCTCCGGGTGCTCCGGTTTCCCCCACAGTCCAAAGACATGCAGTACAGGTGAATTGGGTAAGCTAAATTGTCCATAGTGTATGAGTGTGAATGTGTGTGTGGAAGTTCCCAGAGATGGGTTGCGGCTGGAAGGCCATCCGCTGCGTAAAATCGGGCTGGATAAGTTGGCGGTTCATTCCGCTGTGGCGACCCTGCAAGGGACAAAGCCGACAAGAAAATGAATGAATGAATGAATTACTAAATTGAATTTGTTCGTTCAAATTCAGCCAATAATTTTTTTTAGTGCGTGGACAAAATGATCTGCTGAGTTGAGCATCAGAAGAAAGAAAAAAGTTGATTTAAGAGTCTCTGAATGCGACATGGCTGCTTGTCGCAGATAGGCTGGTCTGAGTATTTCTCAAACTGCTGATATACTGGGCTTTTCACGCACAACCATCTCTAGGGTTTACAGAGAACAGTTCAAAACGGATCAAATATCCAGAGCGTTTCAGTTTTGAGAGTGATAATGCATTATTGATAGCAGAGTGAAAAAAGGATGGTAAGAAAAGCTGCACAATATATCCTTTCAGCATCGATATTGCAATTTGCGCATCGGCAATAGTCACATCGCAAGATATGCAATGTTGAGCTTGATTTATAGTTGACCAGAAGCCACAGGGCACATCTGATTTGTAGAGTCACTAGTATTTATAATCATAATAGAGTAAATATTTACCATTTGCATGTGTTTTTAAAGCCTTCTGAGCATTTCAAGAGAGTTTGGGCACAAAATATTTTGATGTTTGGAAGTGTAACAAAGATTTATTGTATTTAATTATTTATAAGATTCTTATTTATAATTTTTGTCTTGTTTCTAGTGCAAATATCTACATTTTAAAGCAAAAAAAACATTATTTTAATTACCCCAATGGCAGGTAATTGTGCTTGTTTTAAGGAAAAACTCCCCATTTTGACTTATTTCTTCTGAAGGCGAAAACAAAACAAAATTTTTTACTTGATCTACAAGAATATTTTTATATTTGGATTAAAAACGAGACAAAATAAAAAATATTTTTTTTTTTTTGCATTGTGATTATTCCGTTTCTGTACCTGAATACTGTTAGACTCCCCAGAAAACCAAAATCAAAAACAGCCATTCAAACCATCTTGTGAAACTGTTGCAATATTTATCACAGAAAAATAAAATATCGCTATATCAGATTTTTCCAATATCGTGCCCCCTAGTTATAATTGATAGAAAGGCAACAGTATATCAAATAACATGATTTCAGAAGAGCACCTCTGAGCACACAACATGTCAAACTTTGAAGCAGATGAGCTACAGCAACAGAAGAGCACATCAGTGCCAGTCAAACTACAATTCACATAGGCTCACCAAAGTTGGTCATTATAAAATTGGGAAATGGTTGATGAGTCCTGATTTCTGCTGCAATATTCAGTTGGTAAAATCAGAACTGGTGTAATCAATTTTAAAGAATAAATACTTGTATTATTTATCAATAGTTCAGGCTGATTGTGCTGGCAATTTTGGATAGAAATTTTATTGACATTCTTTAGGCCCCATTAATTTGATTTATCATTTGATCTTTTAAGTATTTGAATTTTCATTTGAATTTTGCTAGGAAAAAACTTCCATAATTAATACCAAAAGACAGCCACAAGTCAATATTGCCCAATTTAAGCGGAATATTTCCAGCATCTATGCCACAAAGAAAAGAGAAGGCAGTTCTGAGGGCAAAAGGTGGTCTATCTAATAAAGTGTCTGGTTAGTGAGTATATATATAGCCTTATATGCTATAAAAATTAAAGAATGTGCCACAAAACAATTCTAACTGTATTTAACCAACAACTGTCTTGCCTCTTATGTCCGGTTTTAATCTGTTTTTGGGATGGAACTGGTGCAAAAATCATAATACTAATAAAATCTTACCGTCACAACTCACAAGTTAGTCATTCGTTATGTGGTAATTATAGCTTGAGCAACAATTACAACCTACTAGGTAGTGTTCACAGGTATTTGGGTTGGGGTTTAGTCACTTCCTTTACGTGTCCTTCCTGAACGCGCCAGGATCTAATGCTACTATGGAGAAGACCGTGATCTTAATCTTTACAATCCAACATTAATATTCATAAAACAAATCTTGGCTGTGTAATTCAAGCATAGCAGCGTCATATAGACGTAATTAACATACACGAGTTAACCCTTCGCCATTGGACAGTTTGCGAGATGCGCTACGTAACTTGATTAATATTAATGAGCACAAACCTTCGTCGTAGTAGGATTCTGGGCGGGGTTTGCATTCCAGCCCGCACACCTGGACAGGAGATCTGTTTCACTTTCCAAAGGGAAAATCCTCAGGAACACATTTAGGTAAGTGGAATAAATTGTCTTTTTTTAAATTATCTTCTTAAATCAATTTAGATTATTACATTTGTAATAACCGTTTGCTTTGTTTCTCATCCGTTTGTTAGTTTTATTCGATATTGTTCACTGAAGCGGGTTGTAAAGATGTTTAGAGCTCGATGTGAGATACTTATCAAATAAATGCTTCATAGTATATCATGTTATTGATATATTATATATCAATATATGTTATATTCTTACGAAAAATAACCCTGGTTTTATTATAGTAGGCTATTTATGTAGTAACCATAGTTTTGGCGTATTGAAAAACATTTGTGTAACCTCAGTTTACTTCAAATGCCATGGTTAATGCTTAGTGTTACACATTTTTACATGTATTTTTAAAGGTTTCATTGTTTAACTACAAAAAAAAAACATGTTTTTAATATGAATTGTAGTAAAACCATGGATAATTGTCGTATGGTTTGTGTAAAACAAGATCATAAACTAGATCAGTCCACTGTTTACTTAAAAAAAATACACATTTATGCTTTTTCTGAGGTAAAAATTGAGGTACATTTACATATTTGTTATTGTTACAGTATTGTATAGTGTCTATTGGCGTAGCAGAAATGTTTAGCAAAGGATTTTTCTTATACATTGACATTTACAGCACTTTGGTTACAGCAAACAACCATTTTGTAAAATATAGGTGAACGAGGTTATTCAATTACACTGAAAAAAATATTGAAAGATGATTGCTTGGATTAACTAATTTTTTTAAGTTAAGTGGTTGTAAAGAATTTATTTGGGCTGAATTTAATCAAACAAATTAAGTTGAACATTACTAAATTTAATTTGTTTAAATTCAACACATAAATTGTTTGCAACAGTTTTGCATGCATCATTTTATTCAGTGTACTAGCTTTAATTCTTTGGAGATTAAAAGATTAACATTAAAAGTTAATGTTACAGATCTGTAGATTAGCACCTTGACTGTTGGTAACAAAGCAAAATGAAGCACTTTTAATTATAGTGCATGCATAGATGACTTTATTTTAATCTTCATGCAAATGTTGCATATTTGCAATCTTGAAATGCCCTACTTGTTTATATGTGAAGTCATGTATCCCGCCTTTACACCATATTGAGGTGTAAATACTTTTTTCTATACCCTGCAGTCATGCTAACCTACTCGCTTACTAGGCATACCCCAGGGCTACATAAATAGTTTGTCTTGTTAGTTCAGAGCTTGTGTTTTATCTGTAATCTAGTCAAGCATCTCTCCCTCCCCCACACACTCATATTGAACGTGGAAAGACCTGATTTTTTAAGAACTATTGAGAACTTAAATGCAGCTTATATAAACATTTATGCTTTCCTATTTCACGAAGTCACTTATATTGTGTAGTTTACACAGCAATACTTGACTGATTGTGTGTGTGTGTGTGTGTGTGTGTGTGTGTGTGTGTGTGTGTGTGTGTGTGTGTGTGTGTGTGTGTGTGTGTGTGTGTGTGTGTAGGACTTGGGTTTTGTTGTTTACTGATGCCGATGATGAGGCTGTGTGATTTGTTCTGTTGTTTCTGCCTCTGTTCTTGTCTCGGCTTGTCAGGAATTTTAAGCTGAAGCCTCTGTTGTCCTGTAATCACATCACTCCTCCACCCTGTTCCTCCATTTCTCTGTCTGTTTTTTAGGATATGGTGTCATTAGAGGCATTAAAGTAGCTCACCCCAAAAATACACTTCTGTTGTTAAGTGTGTGCATAGTAATAAGAGTCTGCCAAGTACTGGAAAAGACCAAAAGAAATTAAATAAATAAATCAAAAGCAAAATCAAAGGAGTTGTGTCTGTGCTCGTATGAAGATCGTACTATGTATGGACAATTTATTCATTCATTCATTCATTTTCTTTTCGGCTTAGTTCCTTTATTAATCAGTAATGAACCGCCAACTTATCCAGCACGTGTTTTATGCAGCGGATGTCTTTCCAGCTGCAACCCAACACTGGGAAACACCCATACACACTCTTTCACACTCATACACTACAGCCAGTTTAGCTTTGGACAATTTATGTGATCTTTTTTTTTTTGAAAAAGTGGATAAAACAAGGATTTATTATTAGTAATGTAAATAATAATCAGTTTTTGTCAGGTTATAATCAGGTTTCGTATGCAAATGTATCACAAAATCGTACCAGAATTATTATAGTTTTCTAGAACCATTGAGTTGTATGATTGAATGAAATTTAAAGTTTAAAAATAAAATGTATTTCTTATTTTTATTTAGGTTCATTTCATGGATAACATGAGCAAAAAATCAATAAATCAATAAAAACAGTAAATGTATACTAGGCATGGGACGATAACCGGTTTCAAGGTATACCGTGGTTTGGAAATGTCAAGGTTTTAAAACAGCCGTTTTCTGTTATACCGTTCTTAAGGTATAGATTTTATTAAATTTTTTTCCACAACTATTTTATTTAGTTTTTTAGGGCAACAGTACATCTAGCAGAATAGGAACCTGGTCCAAAATACCTTTTGGGGGGGTTGTTTTTTACCCAGACATTTAAAAAAACTTATTTTGGAGCAATAATCACAATACTGTGAAACCGTGATATTTTTATCCAAGGTTATCATACTGTCAGAATCTTATACCGGCCCATGCCTAATGTATGCTTTATATTACATTTTAGCAGTAAATAAATTCACAAAAACAAAGCAAAATTGCTACATATTTGAGAAATTAAATTGAAAATAGAAATACTCAAATATATATTTAATGTGTGCTGTGTTTTCTAAATAAAATTGTTAACTGGAAAAAAAAAAGAAAAGTTTTTTTTTTATTTCCGATTTCAAGGATTTTTTTTTTCTTCAACTTAACAAAACTAAAACTACTAAATATTATTGTAGACATAGAAAAAACTAAAAATAATAAATATAAAAATAACAAATTGAATACATCTTTGAACTACAATTGAAATAAAAATTACAATAGCGTCCCAGTATTAGTACATAACTCATGTGTACCACTCACTCCATTGTTATATTTCTTAAATTATAATTGACCCTTCGCTAAGCCCTGCCTTCCTTAGTTACTGTTGTTATGCCAGTCAAGCTTTCGTGCCTTGCACGTCTATTACAATATGTATAGCTGGTGTCAGACATTGCCAGAGATATAATTACTAATTTTTGGCGAACAGGTGAGATATCCGAGAAAGCCAGACAAAAAAAGGACTTCAGTATGTATTATAGGGGTATATTCACGACAACTGATTAGAAAACAATTTAATCAAAATTGAAGCTAGGTTAGCCTAGCCGCCTCATACGCTGACCATCCAACAGATTAGTTCATGCACAGAAGAAAGGTGAAATCTAAAAATAATCTAATAATAACAAATTAAACTCTTTTTTTTTTTGCCAAAAAGCCTGATAGACTAATTGTCTTGAAATGAAATTGCACAGATTAGTAACCCAAAAGAAAACACTCATGTGCACTGTGCAAAGCACTTGATGTGCAGTATAAATCCAATCCTGCTTCCAATCTACAATGCTAATTTCACTCTCACGTTCCATTATAACATCACATCTCACGAGACAAATTTTCACGTCGATGAGAAATCTCGTTGCGATTTAATCTCAGTAAATTTACATACTTTTTTGGTCACGTCCACAATGCATGTTTATTGCCCTCAATTAACATGCTTACAGATTGATATTTTTATGATCCCTTAACTTTGTGGTTAGTTCTTTTGAAAAATATAAACATTCAATATACTTTAAGTTTCCCAATGATGGGTTGCAGCTGAAAGGGCATCCGCTGTGTAAAACATATGCTGGATAAGTTGGTGGTTCATTCCGCTGTGGCGACCCCTGATTAATAAAGGGACTAAGCCGAAAAGAAAATGAATGAATGAATACTGTTAACATATAGATTCTCTGTGAGTTGATATTTTTTAATTTATATTTTACTGCAAATGTCACATCCATAATGCTGGAATTACTCAATTCAGCTCTTCTTCAGAGCAAATACAGATATGAAAGCATGTCAGTAACCTGTGAGCAGTTGTGTTTCAGGCAGAATCATGGCCTCGGCCGGTGAACATGGACACACCTGGGAGCTCAGCATTCAGGTGGACCAGCGGGAGGGAGACGAGGGCATGAGGTTCAAACTGCGGGTCAAAGGGGATCTGCACGTCGGCGGACTCATGCTCAAACTCGTGGAGAAGATCAGTGAGTAGTAGAAGGACTGCACAATGTATCGAAAAAACAAGTGTGTTCGTCACTATAATTAAAAATAGTGGTGTAACGTATCACAAATATCACGGTTTGGATCACATGATAGTTTTTTAGTCACGGATCTGACCATTTTCGGATCAGCCAAAAAGAGGAGGAGACAAATGTAATTTGCTTTCCATTTATTACAAAACCAGTACTGCAAGAAACTTTTAGTTTCAACAAACAGAACTTAGAAACTATAATTTTATAAAAATAAAATGAAGAAATAATCAGCCGAGTAAAAATAAATAGTAAAATATTCAGTACTGTGAAAAATTCAGTTACTACTACTGTTGCTGATGACGCTAAACATAGAAATCTAATCTTTCTACAACCCATGTGTCATTTTTAATAAATGATTCAGTTATTCACTCATAAAACTTCATGTTTTATTGCTAGATGGAGCATTTTTGAAGAATTATTCAGTGACATATTTTTGTTGGCTGGTTATTATTTAACCACCTATTGGTGCTGCCTACAACTTAAATTTTTGAGCGTCAAGTTAAATGCATATGCCGGTGATTTTAATCTTTACCATAAACAGCTGTGGTTTTATCAGTGGATTATCTAAACTATAATCTGTTCTCCCAGTACTTCTGTGTTATTTGACTGTTTGTAACTTCATAACTAACTCAAAAAATTAAAGACGAATCTCTTTCTTGATTTTTGCGTTTTGCAAACAAACATTTGAATGCAGCGATTCGAAGGATTAAACATATGCAAATAGCCATCATTTATAATTTGTTGCGTAGGTGTTGAGATCCCGATCTTTCAATGATTAATCGTGCAGCTTACACTGAATACATTCCTGCACGCTAAACAAGTAGTGACAGAAAACACCTTTAATAACCTAAGAAACCCACCACATCCCGAATAACTTACCACGACTTCTTTCGTCATCATTATATTTACAGGAAAGCCTAAATGCTTTCATAAATGTGATTTGAATGATCGTTACAAATTTAGCATTAATCTACAAGTCAAAAAAAAAAGTATTAATCCGCCGGTCACTTGTGTTCCGAACCGTGGGCTATGATTCATATGAATCACGGATCAACCGTGATCCATTACAACACTACTACTACACTACCACTAAAAGTAGAATAATATAATCAGAAAAGATCAGTTTGCAACATGAAGCAGCATAACGAGCTGTTTATAATGTCTAAAAATCAGTGAACGTTATTGAGACAAAACGATTCCAATGGCTCTCGTACGGTCCAGTGTCCACTCGTACGGGAACAATAAGGTCAATAGACAAATAAATAATTATTTTCATGCAGTGAAAATAATTATTTTGCAAAACACCAAATAAATACCACAAAACATCTAAACTATGTCTTATTATATATAATCAAATGCAACACCTATCTATTTCTATATGGACAACTTTTATGTGGTGGTCAGTTTGCCTGGTTAGGTGAAGCACGCTTTTACAAAAGAGATAAAGGCAATGTAAAATCAAGGTAAAACTATGGCTTCAATTGACTTTTTCTTTTCTTTGCTTTTGAAAGCACTCTTATCAAAAAGTATCCTAAGTAATGTATTTCAGATTCGCAAAAATTTAGACAGCGCAACAAAATGTACCCGGAGCAACATATTTAAGTTTCACGAAAATGTAGGCCAAGGCACGTATTTCCAATCAGTCTGGGTTGATTTATTCTCCCTACTTGTACCACAACACAACTGAACTGTGCCTAAAAAACTGATTATTATTACACGCCTAGTAATTCATTCATTCATTCATTTTCCTTCGGTTTAGTTCCTTATTGATCATGGGTCGCCACAGCAGAATGAACCGCCAACTATTCCCACATATGTTTTATGCAGCGGATGCCCTTCAAGCTACAACCCAGTACTGGGAAACACTCATACACTACGGCCACTTTAGTTAGTTAACAAATGTCTTTGGACTGTGGGGGAAGCCGGAGCACCCGGAGGAAACCCACACGAACACAGGGAGAACATGCAAACTCCACACAGAAACGACAACTGACCCAGCCGGGCCTCGAACTGGCGACCTTCTTGCTGTGAGGCGACAATGCTAACCACTGAGCCACCGTGCCGCCCACTCCTAGTAATTATTATATATTTTATATATTATTTTAATTGCAATTGTCTGCTTTAATGTTTCAAATAACGTTTGTAAATATGTCAAAATAGTGGTGTAATAATGTCATATAAACATATTTGTTACATATTTATTAAACATATATTTTTTACATATTTATATTAAAAGCCCTATTTCTGAACTTCAATTCTAGAGTGTCAAACGCTGGTTGAAATGTGCAGGTATGTCCATGTTTGCCTTGCATATCTTTGTATAACCTCGTGCTCTGAGCTATTGTTCTTTGACTGAGGTGCTGTTTACTGTTGCAGAGTCTGAAGTTCACTGTGTCAACCTGAGAGACGTTAGTAAAACTGATTCATCACACCACCCACTGACTATATTATGCTTTGCCTTCATTACTTATATTGGTCATTTATGAACATACTTTTATTTAAGATTACTTATGAACATTATTTATGAACATAATATTTTTAAAAAGGCACCAAGATTGCATTTATTTAAATAAAATAGAGTAAAAATGATACAACTGTCTAATAATAATAGTAATATTATTTCTTATTGAATGTAGTTTATACTTTAATGTATTCCTGTGATTCAAAGCTGAGTTATTTCTCCAGTGTTTAGTATCTAATGATCCTTCAGAAATAATTGCTGATTTGCTTTATAATTATTATTGGTAATCAATTAATCAGTCATTAATAATGACTCTTATAATTACATATACACTTTTTTTTCATTTAGCAGACTCTTTTATCTAAAGTGAATTACACTGGGCGAAATAAATATTGAACACGTCACCATTTTTCTCAGAAAACATATTTCTAAAGATGCTGTTGACTTGAAATATCCCCCAGATGTTGGTAACAACCAAAAAAAATTGTTATATGCGAAGAAAACAAAATTAATTCGTTTACAAATTAAGTTATGTGTAATAAAATAAAATTACACAGGGAAAAAGTATTGAACACATGAAGAAAGGGAGGTGTAGAAAGACAGTGAAAGTCTCAGTAGTTCTTCAGCCACCCTCTGCCCTTCCTCAGTGTAAATGAATATTAGCTGCTTTAGTTCAACATCTACATTAGCAGATGATGAAGATGAAACCAGGGTGGACAATTTAGCAAAACAATGATCCAAAACACAGCCAAGGAAATTCTCAAATGCTTTCAGAGAAAGAAAATCAAGCTGTAGAATGGCCCAGTCAATCACCTGACTTGAAGCCAATAGAAAATACAAAATAAAGCTCAGGTTTGATAGACGAGACACACAGAACCATCAAGACTTGTACACTCTGTGAAAAAATCACACCTGAGCAATGCATGTGACTTATGAGAGGCGTCTTTAAGCTGCCGTTACCAAAAAAGCCTTTTATATAAAGTATTAAATAGGTTTCAGTAGTCCAGTACTTTCTCCTTGTGTCATTTCATTGTTAATACACACAACTTATTTTCAGATTTATTTTGTTTTGTTTTATTTTTATGTTTGTTTTGTTTGGGTTTTTACCAAATTCTGGTTCAATTGCATGTCAACAGCTCCTTTAGAAATATTATTCCCTGGAAAAAAGCATTACGTGTTCAATACTAATTTCTCCCGCTGTAAATGATTCTTCAGGAATCCATCAGTTACAGTATGTTCAAGAAACATTTATTCTCGTTATCAGTGGTGAAAACTGTTGTTCCTATTTTTGTGGAAAATATGATATGGTACAATTCAAAATACAATTAAAATGCATAAATTACATTTATAATGTAAAACAAATATTTAAAACGAATGCTGTTTTTATTTTTGCTTCTTTTTATGGCAAAATATTCAAAACCAAATTATAAATGTAAAAAAAAAATCCCTGGTTTATAGTTTTATGGAAATTGATGCATTCTATTTTCAAAAATTACTTTAATAAAAAGAAAGTTAAATATTAAAAACACCTTTCATTTAAAATAAAAAATTGTTTGCATCATTTTTTTCTGAGTGGTTCTGTATCATGGTTTCCACAATTAGTGTTTTCAACACTAATAATAACAATAATAATAATAATTTAATAAGAATAATAAGTTTCTGCTTAATAAGTTTCCTGAGCAGAACATTTTAAAAATTGTAATATTTCACAATTTTACCGTTTTTCTTGTGTTTTTGGTTATAAATTCAGCTTTGGTGAGCAGAAAAGACTTTTTTTTGAAAACTCTGTTTGTTGTCAGTTTAATTTATGTATATTTAAGCACAGACATGCCAGAATGTCTTCAGAAGGTTATTATGAGGCAAATTAGATGATGATCATTGTTGAACATGAAGAAAATGTGAGCAACAGAGGAATCATTAAGGTTTATATGAGTTTGTGATGTCATCAAACATTGCTTCATTTTCCTATTACTCAGTGGCAGCTGGTTTGAACTGATTTAGTTTGGTGTAACGTCTGTAGTTGTTTAACTTCACTTCAAACCAATTCACATCAAGAACTTCCTGTTCCTGTTAATCAGTTAGTAGAAATGATTTATTAAAACTATAATATTTAGAAATGTGTTGAAAAATCTTCTCTGCTAAACAGAAATTGGGGGGAAAATATACAGGAGGGGCAAATAATTCAGGCGGACTAATAATTCTGACTTCAACTGTATATAATTTATAGAAACTTCTAACTATTTATTGTTACCTCGCTTATTGGTTAAATCTTCCCGTGTTTGTGTTTCAGAGGCTCCTCAGGACTGGTCAGATCATGCCATCTGGTGGGAGCAGAAGAGCTGCTGGCTGCTGAAGACTCACTGGACTCTGGATAAATACGGGATCCAGGCGAACGCTGATCTTCGATACACTCCTCAGCACAAGTCCCTCTGCATTCAGCTGCCCAACATGAAGAGCATCAAACTGCCCGTCACTTTCTCTGGCGTTGTCTTCAGAGCCGTGGCTGAGATCTGCAAAACACTCAGTAAGAGCAGTAAAATGGGTTTAAAAAAATGTAAAACTGCTTTTATTCTAGCCGAAACAAAACAAATAAGACTTTCTCCAGAAGAAAAAATATTATAGGAAATACTGTGAAAAAACCTTTACTCTGTTAAACATCATTTGGAAAATATTTGAAAAAGAAAAAAAAATCACAGGAGGGCTAATCATTTTGACTTTAACTGTATGTAATATATATTTATGAAATAAAAATTAACATTCTTCATAAAAAACAGAAAAAAAAATTATATTTAATAATAATAATATTTGTTTATTGCATATTGTTTATTAATTTACTTTTTATAAATAATAAATACTTTTTAGATTTTTAATAATTATTATTATGATCTAAAAATGAATTTATCTAAAAATGTAATCTATTTCTATATTTTATATTTTCCACTTTTAAATTATAATTTTACCTGCATTATATATGTAATAATAATTACAATTGATATATTTTAACAATAATTATTAATATTATAAACATTGAGTCCCAAATGTAAAATTTAAATATTTGATGACCCTATTGCAAATTTTATTCATGTTATATTTAGTTTTTTTAATATAAATATTTTTTTTGTCTTACAATATTTATTATATTTGATATAATATTAAATATATCATGTTTCATAAAACAATGTTCAGAATATAGATTATATTTTTATTATGTATTAAATAAAAACTTAAAACATTCATGAATAATAATAATAATTATGATCATTATTTTATCTAAAAATTGAATTTATTTGTATTGTTTTTAATTTTTACCTGTAATCTGTAATGTTACAATTTCTATCTGTATAATTATTATTAGAGAAATAAGCATTAGGTCTCAGAGGTAAAAAAAAAAATAATTGTGACGATATTACATATTTTACAAGATTTATAATTATTTATAATACTTATATATAATTTATTTTTATCATTTAATTAAGTGCTATTGTTGTTGTTGTTTCATGTAGACATTGTTCAGTATGTAGAATATATTGTATGATTTTATTTTAAATTTGATTTATTTAATTTATTTACTTATTTTATTATTTTATTTATTTATTTGACTATTTTATTAATTAATTATTTTAATTTATTTTAATTAGACTTTTCCCATGTTTTCTTTCTCCACATAAGCTGATTCACAAAACTGTTGTTGTCTTTTGTCTCTGTTCACAGACATTAGAAGAACTGAAGAACTTTCTCTCCTGAAACCAACAGATGAACCCAAGAAGAAAAAGAAAAAAGACAAAGGCACAGATTTAGCCACTGATGAGATATTATTCATGGACATGGCCGCAGGTATTTATTATTACAACAAAAAGCTAACATATAGCAAAAAAAAACATTCCATCATAAATAATAGCATACCAGGTGGCACGGTGGCTCGGTGCTTAGCACTGTCGCCTCACAGCAAGAAGGTTGCTGGTTAGAGTCCCGGCTGGGCCAGTTTCTGTGTGGAGTTTGCATGTTCTCCCCATGTTGGCGTGGGTTTCCTTCCGTTTTGGCGTGGGTTTCCTCCGGGTGCTCTGGTTTCCCCCACAGGCCAAATACATGCGCTATAAGTGAATTGAATAAACTAAATTGCCCGTAGTGTATGAGTGCGTGTGAATGAGTGTGTATGGATGTTTCCCAGTACTGGGTTGCAGCTGGAAGGGCATCCGCTGTGTAAAACATATGCTAGATAAGTTGGCGGTTCATTCCGCTGTGGTGACGCCTGATGAATAAAGGGACTAAGCCGAAGGAAAATGAATGAATGAATGAAAATTGGCTGTAGTGTATGAGTGTGTGTGCAATGTGAGAGTGTATGGGTGTTTTCCAGTACTGGGTTGCGGCTGGAAGGGCATCCGCTGTGTAAAACATACGCTGGATAAGTTGGCGGTTCATTCTGCTGTGGCGACCCCTGATAAATAAGGGACTAAGCCAAAGGAAAATGAATGAATGAATAATAGCATAAACAAAACAATACAAATATATACATTCATTTAAATATTGATTCTTAGATGTTTTTCCTTTACATGATTAAAAAAAGCCCACAACAACAACAAGTATAATTACTTGTGCATGTAAAATAAATGTACTTTTTAAAAATATGCATTAATAAGAAATATACTTTCTTTATATATATATATATGTATTTATGTATATTCGTTTGGATACACTTGTTAAATCATTTGTATTTATTTTTTTGTGCAGGAGCTCTGGGTATGTACAGTAAAACCATGACCCCAATCTATGACCCGGACAGCGGCTCGCCTGTATCCTCCACCAGTCTGTGGTATGGGGAAAGTCCGCTGACCGCCTGCCAGCCAAACCTGCCACCAGAGGAGCTCGCCAAACTGTACAAACCTCTCACCATGGAGGATAAAGCAGCCATTAATGCTGGGTAAGAGGAAGAACACACAGACACCACCACTCTAAACCTCTGGTGGCCGCAAGGGAAATCTTCTGCTCATTTATTTGATGACACAGTAAAAACAACAAAACATTTCACATATTATTATTTAATATTATTTAATATTATTATTTACATTTTACCATTTAAAGGAATTGCTATTAATTACATTGAAACAAAAATATATAGCTTACCTGATTCATTGTGATGGCTCAGTCTGTTTTTGTGAGGACAGCATGCTAATCTGTGGTTGGATTCCTGACACGACTAACCGTAAATCATCTTCCACTGTCATTAAACATGAGCCATAGCCTACTTGCTTTTGACGTACGTACATAAAGAAAATGTTGCTTCGCAAAGTTGGCACAGCCCTGACGGTGTGGTTGAGTCGTTGAGTACGTTTACATGGGCAACAATACTTTCATATGATTTTAATATGATTAAGACAATACTCTTGATTGATTACCTTAATCCGACTAAAGTCATAATTGAACTAAAGAGAAATGGAATTAAAACATTTGGAGTATGCATAAATTTGTGGCATTATTGATGTAAACACCGCGATCAAACTATTATCGTCATGTAGGACTTTTCGCCGCATTTTGCGACAAGATCCACACACATGGCTGTCAGTAAATGCCCGCAGACACACACCCCGAAAAGGGGAAGTTTTTTTTTTTTTCAACTTGACATGCGGTATCATATTCCATTAAAACAACACTCTTCCACCAGTCCTCACTCCATATTCATGTCCAGTACCCCAGTTTGTCATTGGGGCATGAATGAAATATTCATGAGTGAAAGTGAAACTGCCGAAACTAGCCTGGTGACGCAACATTCAAAAAGCACTTCACGTAATGCCTTAATTATATTATTATATTATTCAGATTAAGGCAAATAACTATTACTGATGTCCATGTAAACGTAGTCAGTATGTCTTCAAAGTAAGTGAAAGATCCAGCTGATTTGATTCAGAAGGGCACTTTTTTGTCAGACGGCTAACCGGTTTTACTTTTATTCACCGTCATTCATTTTAAAAAGCACCCAGTCCATTCTATTTGTATATATTTTACTCGAATGCATAAACTCTACAGGTGCCTGATAGTTAGCTGTGGAACTAACATTAATCAGATTCACTCTAGTGAACTCATAAGTGAACTCTCTAGTGAACTCTCGTCATCATAATTTACTCGAGTGCACGGCTCAAATTCTCGCACCCCCCCTACTCGCTTTTGACGTATGTACATAAAGAAAATGTTGCTTTGCAAAGTTGGCAGAGCCCTGACGGTGTGGTTGAGTCGTTGAGTACGTTTACATGGGCAACAATACTTTCATATGATTTTAATATGATTAAGACAATACTCTTGATTGATTACCTTAATCCGACTAAAGTCATAATTGAACTAAAGAGAAATGGAATTAAAACATTTGGAGTATGCATAAATTAGTGGCATTATTGATGTAAACACCGCAATCAAACTATTATCGTCATGTAGGACTTTTCGCCGCATTTTGCGACAAGATCCACACACATGGCTGTCAGTAAATGCCCGCAGACACACACCACGAAATGGGGAAGTTTTTTTGACATGCGATATCATATTCCATTAAAACAACACTCTTCCACCAGTCCTTACTCCATATTCATGTCCAGTACCCCAGTTTGTCATTGGGGCATGAATGAAATATTCATGAGTGAAAGTGAAACTGCCGAAACTAGCCTGGTGACGCAACATTCAAAAAGCACTTCACGTAATGCCTTAATTATATTATTATATTATTCAGATTAAGGCAAATAACTATTACTGATGTCCATGTAAACGTAGTCAGTATGTCTTCAAAGTAAGTGAAAGATCCAGCTGATTTGATTCAGAAGGGCACTTTTTTGTCAGACGGCTAACCGGTTTTACTTTTATTCACCGTCATTCATTTTAAAAAAACACCCGGTGCGAATTTGAGCCATTCTATTTGTATATATTTTACTCGAACGCATAAACTCTACAGGTGCCTGATAGTTAGCTGTGGAACTAACATTAATCAGATTCACTCTAGTGAACTCATAAGTGAACTCTCTAGTGAACTCTCGTCATCATAATTTACTCGAGTGCACGGCTCAAATTCTCGCACCCCCCCTTAATAGGCGGGGGCGTGCCCCAGAGGTTGAAAACCCCTGTTCTAGGCAGCCATGTAATTACGTTAGTTAATGTATTTAATAACATGATCAAACAACATTCATTACAGTATTTATTCATGCTAACATGTAAGGTGTTACTGAAATAACTCATAAAAAAAGTGAAAAAATCCTAAACATAACATTTAAAAAGCAAATCGCTGTAACTGTGTTGTGTGTGTGTGTGTGTGTGTGTGTGTGTGTGTGTGTGTGTGTGTGTGTGTGTGTGTGTGTGTGTGTGTGTGTGTGTGTGTGTGTGTGTGTGTGTGTGTGTGTGTGTACAGATGGCTGGATTCATCTCGTTCGCTGATGGAGCAGGGGATTCAGGAAAACGACAGACTCCTGCTGCGATTCAAGTACCACTGCTTCTTTGACCTCAACCCAAAGGTAAACCACATCAGCAGGCTTCCCACGGGTCATGGTAATTCTGGAAAACCATGAAATTTTGAAAGGTCTATTTCAGACATTGCATTTTATATTGAGAATATTTAAGTCATGGTTTACCTGGTTTCGGGGACCAGACTTAGGCCCAATCCCAATTCTACCCCTTAGCCCTTCCCCTTACCCCTACCCCTCGTTTTGCGCGTGCCCGCCAAGGGGTAGGGCTGTCCCAATTCTCTTTAGCTTGAAGGCGTAGGGCTAAGGGCTAGGGGTATACACCCCTTCGAACGAAGATTTTCCAGGAGCACACTTCAAACGGAGGGGTAAGAATATTTCCCAGAATACACCTGACACAACTGAACCCGGAAGTAAGGAGATCCACAAATTAGTATTTTTTGTCATTATTACGAATTTTTACGACAAACAAACACATGTTTTAGTATATTCATAACCGCGTTCATGTTTTACGGTCATGCTTTTTAAAAAAAACGAGAAAAAAAACGCTAAATTTCGCGACCTATAATCCCTAATAATAACTCCTGTACAGCAGTCCTACAACATTCTGTCACTCGATAACACTCGAATACCCTGTCAGAGCAGTCTAGTGGCTGAAAATGAGCTTTTTACAGTGTCTGCTATAATGTTAATGTTGTTTTTGTGTGTTTACATAGATGAATATGGCCACTGTGTAAATACATAGTACAGTTACGATCTTATTGCCACATTAGATCGTTATGATAACATAATATATGCCTTCAGTGATTTCCTGAAGATAAACACCACAAAATAACACTACTGCAATAACTACAGCAGTCGCGATTGTCTGATCTCATATAAAGGAAGAGATCGCGATGACATATGATGACGTGTGCAGGTGTTGAAGTGCTGTCCCAATTCTTAGGGGTAAGTTTTGAAGCCCTTCCCCTTAACCCTCGGTTGTAAGGGCCAAGGGGAAGGGGAAGGGGTAGGGGTAGGGGTACAAAAATAGAATTGGGATTGGGCCTTAAACCCCGTTCAGCTTTTCTCTGCATCCCAAGTTTGACGCCATACATGCTGAGCTACCAAGCACGTCACATCGGAAAAACCGTCCATTCTGCGGTAAGCGGTCAGCGGTACCAGTTCGTAGCATTCATTTTACACACAAAATGTAGCCATATCTACCTACGACCACATATGTCTTGGTTTTCAAAAATGTAGCCCTGGGCACATATTCCCAATCCGCCTTTGTGGCTCATTCCAGATACATGCCCATTTTTGGGAAACAGCAAATACGTGCCCTGGCATACATGCGGCTGCATTTTGTGTTAACGACATCTGTTCCTTTTCACGCTACTGCTAACCGTTTACCACCGTATAGTCTTTTCCAGCATGATCAGTTTGCTCGGTAGTTTACCTTGTACAGTATTGAACTTAGAACACAGAGTGGACTGGAAAAGGACTAGAAACCAGGTTAAAAAAATCTCTATGAACTTGTGGTAAAAGTTTGTGGCCATTAGGGATGCACCAAACCCGATACTTGGATCGGATATCGGTTTGATACCGCATATTTTTGCTGAATTGGGTATCGGCCAGCTGGTACCGATCCAAATCCGATCTTGCACGTGCGCTCTATTCTGTGTAATTTATAAGCCACGAGGGAAGCCTATTATAAGGCACTAGAAAGTTGTCATGTAGGCCTACTATATCCCAAATGTTCTGAAGCCATTCTATAGTTTAATGTGAAGTACAGATGAATATTCAAGTGGTTAAATTCATGTTCATTTCAGCGCTTCCCGCCGTCGCGCCTGTCAATCATTCTCTATTCGTTCACAATTCAAACTGCATGTAGCGATCATGACAACACGAAAAACTTTCTCCAAGACTATTTGTTCCTGTTAGTTTAAATAATCAGTGGAGAAATGCATTTAGTTTTGCATTAAATGGGTTCATTTTGACCTGCAACATGGAGGTCATTGCGGTTTCTAAATCATGCGCTGTGTCTGTTAGATCAGCAGATCGCATTCACAACACTGGAGTAGAGAGGGTTAGGCTATTACCTGCTCTTCACACACAAAGTAGGCTTACCTGAAACTTTAAATTAGAAAAGGCTCAATAATACATTGGACAGATCCTCAATGCACTGATTTCTCCCCTTTGTGCTTAGAAGTGTCCTTATACTGGAAGGCTGCGCTCGCTGTGTCTCAGTGATGCAAGCGCTTCATTCAGGCACCGGCTGCGCAGACGCAACATGCGCTGCTCCTTAAGATTATTCTTATAAGTTTATGTTCTCTCATCCTTCCGACTGAGTTTATTCTTCTAAGGGAAAACTTTGTGTTGCGAAAAGTTTGTAAAGCCTGGCTCATTGTGGTTTAAGTAGTTGATTAAATTATTCAAAGTGAAACTGACCCCCGGCATATTTGAATTGTCATTAACAGAAAATTACCAGAAGTAGTAAAGGTGTTGGTGTAGAAGTAGTAGTATCAGAAGTAGTAGATGTTGTTGATGTAGATGTTGTAGTAGGAGTAATTACTGTAGTAGTAGGAGACGTTGTTGTAGTAGTATTAGAAGTAGTAAATGTTGTTGATGTAGATGTTGTAGTAGGAGTAATTACTGTAGTAGGAGACGTTGTTGTAGTAGTATTAGAAGTAGTAAATGTTGTTGATGTAGATGTTGTAGTAGTAGTGATTACTGTAGTAGTATCAGTAGTAGTAGGAGACGTTGTTGTAGTAGTATCAGAAGTAGTAGATGTTGTTGATGTAGATGTTGTAGTAGGAGTAATTACTGTAGTAGTATCAGTAGTAGTAGGAGACGTTGTTGTAGTAGATGTTGTTGATGTAGATGTTGTAGTAGTAGTGACTTTTGTAGTAGTATCAGTAGTAGTAGGAGACATTGTTGTAGTAGTATCAGTTGTAGTAGATGTTGTAGTAGATGTTGTTATGGATGTAGTAGCAACAGCAATAGTAGTTGTGATATTAGTAACTTTTTGTAGTAGCAGTTGGTGTAGTACTTGTGATTTATTATTATTGTTGTTGTCAGTTATTACTGTTGTCCTTTCTCTTTACTGTCATCATTACTATCATACATTACTAGCGTTGTTGTCACTCTTTACCACTGACTGGTTTCTTTTTATTTTTTTTATTTATGTCTACGACACTTGCTTCATTTATTGACTGTTATTGTCCCTTATGTATGTACTTTGAGCTGACCATGTTACCTTTACATGCACACACACACACACACACACACACACACACACACACACACACACACACACACACACACACACACACACGCATACACATACATACACACACACACATACATATATACATGCACCTGCCAGTACCTGACTTTATTGTTGTTGTTTTTGTTTTTCGTTGTTGTTTTTGTTTTATTTTCTCTGTTTTTGTATTATCCCAATTTGTGTACCTTTTTTGCATATTCTAATAATAAAAAAAATAAAAAATAAAAAAAAAGAAACAAATACAGCACACAAAAAAAAAAAAAAAAAAACAGAAAATTATTTATCCTAATATAGGCTACTCTGAAACTGTGAATATTTTACTGTAATTTTATATATATTAACATTTTATTTAACAGACCAGTTTGTCAGATTGTGCGCTGAAGCTTTGTTTTGAACTTCACCTCAAATATTCTTGTTTATTTTGTAGATTTCTGACCAACAAAAATACATTAAAATAACCAACAAATTATACCAAACGAACTTCGTTTCAAAAAGATAATTTTTCAGACATGCTTTCAGTTTCTCCAACTCTCGGCGAGTTTAGGTGAGGGAATGTTTAGGTGGCCTCAGGTTTAGTTTAGTCTGCTTCCAACCTCCAGGAAAATATCAGGCTTTGCTAAAAGGCTGATTATTTTACCAACGATTAGGGTCAATAGTGGTAGCCTATTACAGATTTCAAAGAAAAATCTTAATATTAAAAAGGAAACAAAAGTTGGACCACAACAGATCAGATCAATGTCATAATGAATGCTCAAATAATGTAGCCCAAGCATCATGTTTAGTTAGATTGTGCCATCTGTCATATACAGTAGGCCTATAGGTCTGTTATTTTTACTAAAGAAGATATATTATTTGAGTTTATCACCAGAATTATAGAAACTGTATTATGTTAATAATAATAATAAAAAAAAAAACAGCACAGTATTGGAATCGGATCTGTATCGGTCGATACTCAGAATTTTGGTATCAAGATCGGATCAGTTCCAAAAAAATTGTGTCAGTGCATCCCTAGTGGCCATGATACACTTTTTTTTTTCTAGTTTGCTCTTGAAAATACTATCGGTTGGGTTTAAGGAAGGGAGAGGGGGTCAGCATGCAAGAAAAGGAAGTAGCAAACGTGGCCCACGTATTTGAGATTGTCAAAAATGTACACTGCAGCCTCTAGTAGATTTGTGAAAAAATTTACTTCAAGCAGATGTCGCCTCGGCTACATATTTCACTGTTCCCAAAAAATATAGCCCTGGGCACATGCTGTATTTTCAATGAGCCTGTGTTGGGAAATTCAGCTTTTAGTCAGTGAAAGTCATGGAAAAGTCAGGGAATTTGACATTTGGCATTTTGAGAGTTGGAATCCTCAAATGTTCATGAATGACAGAATTAGATGACCCATGTCTAAATCAGCATGTGTGTGGTGTTTTTCTCTTAGTATGATGCTGTGAGAATCACGCAGCTTTTTGAACAGGCCAGATGGACAATACTGCTGGAGGAGATCGACTGCACTGAAGAGGAGATGCTCATGTTTGCATCCCTGCAGGTACATACTGAAGATTTGATATTTACATTATATCTTTAGTCATTTAGCAGATGCTTTTATCCAAAGTGACGTACAAATGAGGATAATAGAAGCACTTCAGGTCACCAGAGAGCAGCAATATAGAAATGCTATGAAAAGTTTGTGTTAATTTTATTTTTTATTTGTTGTATTTTTTTTAATCAGACAAACAGGATAAACAGTAAAGGAATAACTAGGGAAAATGTTATTAGTATTTTATTAAGAGGAATTTCAGTCTGTATTTCAGGTATTTAAAATATTAAGATAAACTAAATGAAAATAGGTGACGCTGTTACGATTACCAGTGATCCACCCTGAGCAGATCGCTGGTAAACACCTATGGACTACAAATCTGCCATTTTATGAACTACAACTCCATACATGCACTCCAATCACACACACACATGTTCCTCATCCTGACTGATTGCACACACACCACCGGAGGCTTGTCAAAGACTGATTACACACAGTACATAAGCAGCACACACACACACTTCAGGGCCGAGTCTTGTTACCTGTTATCTGTTTTCAGCCAGTTTCAATTCTAAGCGTTTTCTTGTTGCCATGTGTTTACCCTCGCCTTGTTATCCTGTTTATCCCTGCCTGCTGCCAGCCTTTTGATTATCTGCCTGTTATATTGACGACGACTCTGGATTGCCCTCATACATCTGTTTGCTCCTGTTCTGATCATTGCTTGTCTGACCACTCCTTTAATAAATCCTGCATTTGGATCCGCATCCTGTTGTCTGCATCCTATCCTTGGTTACAGAAGACTCGGCCCTGAAGTGTGTGTGTGTGCTGCTTATGTACTGTGTGTAATCAGTCTTTGACAAGCCTCCGGTGGTGTGTGTGCAATCAGTCAGGATGAGGAACATGTGTGTGTGATTGGAGTGCATGTATGGAGTTGTAGTTCATAAAATGGCAGATTTGTAGTCCATGGGTGTTTACCAGCGATCTGCTCAGGCTGGATCACTGGTAATCGTAACAGACGCGGTGGCGCAGTAGGTAGTGCTGTCGCCTTACAGCAAGAAGGTCGCTGATTCGAGCCTCGGCTGGGTCAGTTGGCGTTTCTGTGTGGAGTTTGCATGTTCTCCCCGCGTTCGCATATGTTTCCTCCGGGTGCTTCGGTTTCCCCCACAAATCCAAATACATGCGGTACAGGTGAATTGGGTAAGCTAAAATTGCTAATTAAATTTATGCAACTGCAATGCCTTGATTTTAGTTTAGTACAAAGTCGTAGCCATAAATGCAATGGTACTAATAATTGTCATATTTTATTGTGGTGTTTCGGTTTTCGGCCTTGGTTTCCTCTTTTTCAGTTTTCGTTTTCAGCCAATATTTTTCATTTCATCGCATCCGTAATAAATTTCAGCAAAAGTTATGTAACAAACGTTTTTTATGGTGGTCGATTGGCTCATCTGAGAGGTATGCTCTGCTGTCGAGCAGTATTTTGCGTCATGACAGAGTAGATGGTGTTGATTTACAGTCAATTCTTTAGCACCGCTCTTTCTCACCTGAAGCTATGAGCTAACTTTCTTACAGTACAAAAGACGTGACATTCCTCAGCGAACGCAAGATAGAGTTTAGCTGCAAAGTGAGGTGAAGCGTAGGTGAGCATGGCACTAATACATGAGGAATGTGAAAAATAAAAGCTATAAAAAAAACACTTTAATAGAATTGCTTTCATACTGTACACACTTATTTGGCTGAATGCAACTTATGCATTGCACATTGAATATGTTCCTGCTTTTCACCAACATATAAGCACATTATTAACCCTTGTGTATTGTTCAAATTACCACCCTTTTGTTATGTTTGACTACCCTTTTGTTATGTTTTACAAGAAATTCACAGCTTGTCTGTTGTTTTGCTCACCAAGTTTACTGTTGTGTATCTTAATTGTTTAAAGGGTTAGTTCACCCAGAAATTTAAATTCTGTTATCCAACATAGGCTCATTCTGAAAACGTCCCCCTATTTAAATTTCTGGAGACCACGAATTATGTAGCCAGAAGTGCATATAGTTGCATTTCGTCTTAAAGACCAACGCTACGGGACGGTAAGACGTTATGACCTTATTGCGCTTACCAGCTGACCGCTTACCTTCGTATGGACAACTTTCCCGCTGTTACCAGTTTGTCCAGTAGCTCGCAGCAAATGCCAGCGAGCTTGAGACGCAGAGAGGAGTTGACCACGACAACAGGGCTCGAGTCTGGCGAAGAACGGTTCCAGAAAGTGGAAAACAGAAGCCAAAAAATTAAATAAACAACAGGGGGAGAATATGGTAAAATCTGAAAATGTGGTAACAATCAGGCGAGGGCTGTTCTGGATTGCTTTTGAAAACACTGTCGGTTGGGTTTAGGGAAGTGGGTGGGTGGGTCAGTCGATCGGTCAGGGATTCAATCAGTCAGTCAACAGCGGCCTCTGGTGGATTTACGGGAGATCAGCAGGTGTGAATGGCACTTGCGAGAGAAATTTGAGATCTCAAAAAGCGTACACAGCGGCCTCTGGTGGATTAATGAAAACAAAAACTGCAAAAAAAAACGTACCTCCTGGGACATATTTGGCACTCTTCAGAAATGTATATTGGGGTAAGTTTTCAGAATGAGCCTGGGTTGCTGTTATTAATTACTCACCCTCATGTTGGGTTGTAGCTAGATCGGATATGGTTGCGGCCGGAAGTTATCGAGAATAATTTATTAAATTTCCCATTTATTGTATTTTATTAACATTTACCCCAACCCTAAACCCAACCCTCACAGCACTGTAAAAATATTAACTCTTGTTATACAGTGTCATAAAAAAATGCTGGTACATTAATGTGCATATCGCATTTCCAGCCGGCCGTGTATCCGATGTAGACTTTACCCTAATGTCGTTCCAAACACCTGAGACCTTCGTTCATCTTCAGAACACAAATTAAGATTTTCTAGATGAAATCCAGGAGCTCTCTCATCCTCCAAGGCTCCCAGGATGTTCAAAGTCTAGAAAAGGAATTTAAAACAATATCAAAATATTCCATGTGACTTCAGTGTAATCATACAAAGCTCCTAGAACACTTTAGTATGCCTTGAACTAAACCTTTATTTCTTTATTTTTCTCAGTATCACATCTGTAAACTGACCTTATCGACGGAGCCACTGGACAATTCAGATGAGACAGAGATTGATGAAGTGGAGGCTGCGCTTTCAAACTTAGAGACTCATCTGGAAGGACGAAACGCTGATAAGATCCTGGTATCACTGACTTTTACGGCATTATGATTAGAGTTATGTTATATCTAGAACCTGGCTGAAATTCAATGATATATTTTAATAGAAAACAAGGTCACGCTTTATTTTAAGGTGACATAAGGTGCGTCCCAAATCGCATATTTATGCACTATTCTGCGCTATTTTGTGGCCGGAGAGACACCCACCAGACGCGGAAGAAGCGACATGCAGCCTTCACACCAGACGCGGAAGAAGCGTCAAGCGCGAGTGATTTACATGTTAAGTCAATGCAAACTCGCAAATAGACATCCTGCGGCACGAATTGCGTGATACGGGCGAATGGTGCGCCGCGAACTGAGCGTTTGACGCGCTTAATGCGCAAATCGTGCGAATCGCCCCAGTTCAAAAATCTGAACTTCTGCGGACATTCGCGCCACGTTACCAATCAGGAGCTTGCTCTTGTGGGGGCGTGATTGTGACGTAGCACCTGTTGTTGGTGTCCCGTGGGGAAATCCTCCAGCCGACACACCGACAACAGTTCATCAAACTGGGCTTGCCTCAGTCAGAAGCACTGCTGAAAGCCTCCGTCATCCAGGTTCAGTTTCTGGAGGATTTTATGAGCTCACAGAGCTGGATGCACCTCTGAAAGTATCTAGTGGACTCAGACACTGCTTCAAATGTATCAACGCTGTTTTTCAGCCTTCATAAAAGCACATAAACACACTTATTTTCTCAATAAAATCCATGTTAGCCATTTAGCAACGAAGCTACAGTCACTAGGCAGATTAGAAGCCCTGCCCATGATGCGAATCCGCGTCTGTTCTGATGTGAATTTGACGCGCAAATGAAGCGGATTTGACCTGCGAATGAAGCGGAGTTTGACGCACAAATGAAGCAAGTAAACTCAAATGTTCACACGTCTATTTAAGCGCGAGTAGCGCGATTTATCCACGCGTTCCACGTCTGGTGTGAACATACCATTAAGGAGAAGAGAAGGAGCAGCCAGGAGAGGAGAGAGCACACACACTCACAGCTACACGGGTGGTGTGATTATTTAAAATAAAAACATTTTGCATACCTGAATTGCCGACCCTGTCTTCTTGTTCCCACAACAAGAACGAATATTACTACACAGTGTAACTGTTAATTTAACTACTGAGTAATATTAATTAATTGCACGTTCTTACTATATGGTTGTGGTTAGAATGTGGGTTAGGTTTAGTTACATGTAATTATGCATAATTCATTGTAATTACTATAGTAAGTGCATTAAACGTGTAACTATGTCACCTTAAATGAAAGTGTTACCCAAAGCAGTTCTTTAAAATTGTCAAGATTCTCTGTAGTAATGTTATTACTGTATTTTTATTTAAATAAATGCAAACTTAAACTCATAAAATACTTTTAAACATTTTTTTTTTGGTCTCACAGGCGTCAGACTTTTTTATATGCTGTATGAATACTAACATGTGCTTTTCCTTTCAGGAAGATATAACGGACATTCCAAAGTTGGAGGATACACTCAAACTGTTCAGGTAAAATTAAAATTGATGATGAAAAATTAAGAGTTATTTAAATTAATTAAGTTTTAAACACTATTTTAGAGGGCAACGCAGTGGCGCAGTAGGTAGTGCTGTCGCCTCGCAGCAATAAGGTCGCTGATTCGAGCCTCGGCTGGGTCAGTTGCCTTTTCTGTGTGGAGTTTGGATGTTTCTCAGAGATGGGTTGCAGTTGGTGGTTCATTCCGCTGTGGCGACCCCGGATTAATAAAGGGACTAAGCCGAAAAGAAAATGAATGAATGAGTTGAAGTCAAAATTATTAGCCCCCCCCCCCCCCTTTTTAATTTTTTCATTCATTCATTAATTTTCTTTTCGGCTTAGTCCCTTTATTAATCTGGGGTCGCCACAGCGGAATGAACCGCCAACTTAAAAAATGGATTAACCCAATAAATGGATTTATATATATATATATATATATATATGTATATACACATATACAGTTGAAGTCAGAATTATTAAACCACATTTTTTTTCTTTTTCCCCAATTTCTGTTTAACAGAGAGAAGATTTTTTTCAACACTTTTCTAAACATAATGGCTTTAATAACTCATTTATTATAACTGATTTATTTTATCTTTGTCATGATGACAGTAAATAATATTTTTCTAGATACTATTCAAGACACTTCTATACAGCTTAAAGTGGCATTTAAAGGCTTAACTAGGTTAATTAGGTTAACTAGACAGGGATGTGTTTCCCAAACATTGACGTAACTCGCGGCTGAACTATCATAGTACGATGCATCGTTTGGGAAAAGAACGATGTAGTGACGAGTGTTTCCCAAAACCCTTAGTTTCTCTGTCGCAGATCCATCATTTGAACCACGTTAGTTAAACGTAAAACGCCCATAAAACAGGGTGGAGTAACAGCTTCTTTAGAGAAGAACCCCATAATTTCTTTGTGCAAATTATATTGTTTTACACGCACTCATTTAAAATAAAATCCAATATTAGTTTTGGTAAAAACATGCACTCGCTTTCCATATTAATTGAAATATATGTAAATAGCACATATAGAATCTGTGTTTCCTTTAAAAATATTATTGAGAAAATTACATATTCTATTCTAAAACATAAAATCACTTACAAAAGCTAACACGTATTCTAATATCATATATAAATCATATAAATAAATAAATAATGAGGCGATTTATTTAAAAAAATGAATTTAATATTTATTATTTATTAAAAAATGAAAAAAAATCCTATTTTAATAATAAAATGAATGATGATGATGGTTATTATTATTATTATTATTATTAAGTAGGACATTGTTTATTTATTTTTTGAAAAGTCTGCTTTTATAATTTTATCATGTGCAAACCACTGCAGATATGCTCTAACCAACAGGCCCATGTCGTATACAGTACAGATACTTAATAAATAACCCACTATAAATGAAAAGCATTAACGTATGCTGTGTTTTTTGTTTTCACAAGCTTTGGAGATGTAACATAAATTCCGCTTTTAAAAAATAGTCACCTATAGCTTTTGTCATGAGGCTGTGTTCAAAATGACATCAAAGTTTTCAAAGTGCACTGCGAAGGGAGCGCAATTGTAAAAATGAAGATCGCTAAAACTGAACTGTAAAAATACTTTGAAAGCAAATTACACCTAAAAGAGATGACCTTAATGCTTTTTTATTTTTAATCATTCCAACTTTGAATGTTAGAATGTTCTAAATGTTGAGACTGCATTGGACACGTGATGAGCAGTGCCTGATTTTCTGCACAGAAGAAATGGACAGCACCTGAGTTAAATATATGAGTGTCACAGCAAAGGGTCTGAATACTTAAGACCATGAAATATTTAAATTTTTCTGTTTTAATAAATTTGCAAAAAAAAACTTAAATGATTTTAGCAAATGGCTGCAATATAACAAAGAGTGAAAAATTTAAAGGGGTCTGAATACTTTCTGTACCCACTGTATACAGTGGGTGACACTTTAAAATGAGCATTATTGCCATGCCTTGTACCGCCGCTGCACTAAAGGAGTAAAAACGTGTTTTTAGGTATAACCGCAGTTTGCGACTCTGCCGCCAGGGGGCACAAAGGGACGGGATGCGAACTGACAGAAATATACAGTAGCTGTAAATAATCTGCTACTTGTAAATAAAGATAAACAATAAAACAAAGCATTATAATTCCTTCATTATTCATAAAAAATTTGCCGCAGGATGTCTATTCACGCGTTTGCATTGACTTAACATGTAAATCACTCGCGCTTGACGCTTCTTCAGCGTCTGGTGTGAACGCAGCATAATGCTGTGTTCACACCAGACGTGGAACGTGCGGATAAATCGCGCTATTCCCGCGTAAATAGACGCATGAACATTTGAGTTTACTCGCTTCATTCGCGCTTCAAACTCCACTTCATTCGTGCATCAAATCCGCTTCATTCGTGCGTCAAATTCACTTCAGAACAGACGCGGATTCGCATGATGGGCAGGGCTTCTGTCTGCCCGGTGACTGTAGCTTCGTTGCTAAATAGCTAACATGGATTTTATTGAGAAAATAACTGTGTTTATGTGCTTTTATGAAGGCTGTAAAACAGCGTTGATACGTTTGGAGCAGTGTCTGAGTCCACTAAATACTTTCAGAGGTGCATCCAGCTCTGTGAGCTCATAAACTCCTCCAGAAACTGAACCTGGATGACGGAGGCTTTCAGCAGTGCTTCTGACTGAGGCGAGCCCAGTTTGATGAATTGTTGTCGGTGTGTCGGCTGGAGGATTTCCCCCCGGGACACCAACAGCAGGCGCTACGTCACAATCATGCCCCCACAAGAGCAAGCTCCTGATTAGTTAACGCGGCGCGAATGTCCGCAGAAGTTCACATTTTTGAACTCAAGCGATTTGCGCAAAAGCGCAAAACGCTCAATTCGCGCCTTGCCATTCGCGCGTATCGCGCCATCCGCGGTGCGCCTTTTGCGCAATTCGCGCCATTCGCGCATATCACGCCACAGGATGTCTATTTGTGCGTTTGCATTCACTTAACATGTAAATCACTCTCGCTTGACGCTTCTTCCGCGTCTAGTGTGAACGCAGCATAAAACAGTCAATAAATAAGCTTTTTCATTTACAGTTTTCATTTACATTTTCGTCGCTGATTATATTTTACAATCTCATTTTATTCCTCAATTATTGTACCTGAATAAATAAATAGGCCTCAATAATTATTTATTTAAAGACATTACCAGCAAAACACGGAGAAACGGTCCGGCGCATGGTTTAAAGAGCCCTTAGGTTGAATGCTACTTCATCAAAAGCATAAAAATAAATTGACCTACCTCAAGCAGATCACTAAACTTATAATAAATTAATTTTGGCGCAGAACATAAATTAAGTCCCGCAAGTTTATTTTTAATAATATAGTTTCTGTTCAGTTTTTTTTCAAAACGTCAATGAAACGTCAAAACATTTTTTTTTTTTTACTAGTAATGGCTCAGTATCTTTTGTATTTTAATTTCAATTTCAGTCACCTTGCAAATGCGTGTGAAATATAATGGGCGCATAACAGCGTAAAAAAAGGAAAAAGCTGTCAAAAGTTATAGCTAATTCATCAAAATTAGCTGTATTAAAATACTTCAGAAGTATAAAGAAAACACCTCGTCAAAACAGTCTGTATATTCTTTACGATTTTTTTAAAATAGGCCCATTATAATTTAAATGAAAGCTGCAACGTGGGATATATTATTTAAATTCACCGTAATTGACCCATATTCATAAATGATGTACAAAAAGTGCCTTTGCTTACATATTTTGTGGCATTTGAGCGTAGATCCACAATTAAAGTTCATTATTTTCTTCTGTTCATTTTCTACTCTACAGGCCCAAGCGGCTGACGTTAAAGCCGTATAAGGAGTACTGGTTTGTTTTTAGGGACACCACCATTTCTTATTTCAAAAACAAAGATTCTGCCAATAAGGAGCCCATTGAGCAGCTTCATCTACGAGGTGAGCAGCCAATCAGAGAGCATACACTTAAATGCATATGCTGAGCGATCATTAACATTTTTTATTAATGTACAGGATGTGAGGTCATTCCTGATGTCAATGTGACCGAGAGGAAATTCGGCCTCAAGCTGTTATTGCCCACAGCTGACGGGATGAATGAGGTTTACATTCGCTGTGAAAACGTGAGTTTTCTCTGATTTGCATGCGAATAAACATTTACTGGAGCACTTTAGGTTGAGTAACATTCCATATAAATATAAGCAACTGCTCCAAATATTTTTCTTATTCTCTCTACATCTTACTAGAAGAGCCATAAAAGCCTATGAAGATTTGACACTCAATAAAAAACATGCACAAACATTTGTATTTAGATGTAAATATATCAGCAATATCACACTCGTAACAGTGCAAGATGGCTGTATATCGGCACTGGTGGGAGACGTATGTTGGCTCGAGGCCGCAGGCTGAGTGCCTTAGTGTTCCACCAGTTATGATATATAGCCTTATCGCACTGCTGCGAGTGTGATTTGTGTTTATACAACAGTTCGACGGCATGATCGTGTATAAAAAAACGAAAATCAAACACAGAGGGTCTCAAAATCCTTTTGTATGAGGAACTACTTTCTTCCGTCATTCATTCACATCTGCAGCTGACGTGAGAACAGCAGAAACCGTTGCTACTTCACTTTACGTCACTTTAGAGCTAGTATTTGAATGATTCTCTAGCGTAATGTCTAAAGTGATGACAAAACAGGTGATTTTGCTCACATTTTAAGATTATATGGCTGAACGGCATGAAATGCCATCAGTCTAGAAACATTTCCCAGTATTTCTCTGTTGCAATCGGGATATCGCAATAATTAACCTCGAAAAAACCAAAGCAAAGCAAACACTAGCAGATTACTATGGTATAAATACAGCACTACAACATACAAAAGATAGAGATCAACTTAGAATGTCACTTACCACAGACCAGGATCAGAAAACGCTGTTTTTCTCCCCTAAGTCATACCTGCCAACACATTCCCAGGAGTCTCCCGTATTTCAGACCAATCTTTCGCAACCATCCCGTTTTGTTATTTCTTCCAGAAATCTCTCATAATTTCACCCCCCCCTTTTTTTTGGCAGTCTGTAAACACCCCCGGGTCGTCAACTTTGGTACAGTACCAGATCACAACGGCCGCCCAAAACCCGCTGCATCCTATCCCGGTTCTCAACAGTGTTATTTAGAGACCTCCCCCCGGTCTCCCGGATTTTCAGAGACAAATGTTGGCAGGTATGCCCTAAGGACTCATTATGCTGTCTCTGTTGCCATCTTGTGGCGGAACATCAACCATCTTTGCTCTGCTCAGTATGACTAGCGGATAACCACCGATGTGCTGAATCTCCAAAATTATAAATATAGCCCATAAACATTGCAGTGACAAAAGCTGCACAGTTTGTGAATAAAAAAGATATAAAATAAATGTTCATTTATAATTTACAAACGGTTGTACAGTTCAAATAGTTGCTCAGTTATTTACTGCTGTCATTATAAGACCATGACTCCTTGTGTCAGCGTGAGTCTGAACAGCCTTGCTGCGTTGGGCGTCGCGCCAATCCCCCACCCCCACCCCCCACCCCCAAACTGTAAACCTAGGGGAAACACTGCATATGTATGTATATAAATATTGTTACTGGTGTAATTTGTTGAAAATATAAAAAAAAAACAGCAAAAACTATTTTACTACCATATTTTCTGGAAAATAAGTCACACTATATAAAATTGTTGACAGAAAAAATATATGTTGCATTGGTGCATAAGTGGTATTTTACTTTAATATGTAATATAGGCTACTGTAGGTAATATAGGACAGGGGTTCTCAACCTTTTTCATTTCAGGGCCCACCACCTTCTTTGAAACTTTTTTTGAAGGCTCACGTCTGACATTTTTTTTAACTGATTGTTTAGAGAAAATGCTTATTTTAAACCTTTATTTATTAGCAAAACATTTCTTTTGCTTATACTATTATTATCTTATTTTTCTACAGCATTTTATAAAAAAAACTAAACTAAACTAGTTTATATACTGTATATTATATGTAGTATTTGGGCCTTTTCTTTAATAAATTAACCTTTACACACAAAGATTACAAAAAAAGCTGCTGCTTTGAATTGGACTGACTACTATTCATCTATCAATCGTATCCAATAAAATAAACAAAAAAATGTTAAATACAGTAAAAACACTCTAAGTCTGTTGAAACACATCGATCTGACCACCAAGTCTTGCTAAGTCGTGTCCATTATAAAACACTTGCACTCACGTTATAAAATAATAATTTGGACAACTATGCTGAAATTCTAAAACGTTCACACAAAGAGAGCACGCATAGTTTGTGAATTAACAGAGATGTGCGACTCTGATACAAGTCGCAGACGTGAAGCATGCGTGAACTGGTTATAACTTTAATCACCGTTACCTTTACATTTGCTTGACGGTTGGTTTAATACAGCTGAGCATGTAGTCCTAGTTAACATGCAGCGGTTGGAAATACAGCCACAGTTAAGTTTGTATTTTACAGTGAGGGTCTTTTTGCCGAGTCTGAAGTAATCAATAACAGAAAATGGGAAATGCCATTACACCAATCATTTTTATATAAAACATATTTAATCATGAAATCAAATAAGTATAGTACAATAGTAAAGTTAAATTTAAGCTATCTCTCGGCCCACCTGCAGGATCGCTGAGGCCCACCGGTTGAGAATCCCTGATATAGGATACTATAGATATCCTTATTACAAAAAATATTTTAATTCTCCTCATTTCACAACAAAACAGTACAAATAAAAGTGCTATTCACTATTAACAAAGTAATAATTAATCCTAAACTAATTCATTTAAAAATATATATTATTTGGCATATATAAGCCATTTAAAATTTTTATCGCTGCATGTTTGAGGTGATTATTATATAATATTACATACAAACATAAACACACACACATTCACACTTTGTGTAATATTTCATATGTTTGACCTTACAGGGTTACATTAAAATTCTCACAAGCATCAAAATGTAGGATTTTGCATTTATTATTTTAGTCCTCTACTAAGAAGAAGTGTCTTGTGAAATCCAGGAAACTCAGTATGCCAAGTGGAAAGCTGCCTGTATTTTGGCATCCAAAGGCAAGACGATGGCCTACAGCTCGTACCGCACAGAGGTGAAGAACATCCAGTCGTTCCTGCAGATGAAGAGTCTCGCTCCTCCTCCTGGTCAAGCGGCGCCTGATGTAGAGTCCATGGAGATGAACCCAGAGTGCTTCGTTTCTCCGCGATATGCTAAGAAGTTCAAGACCAAACAGGTCAGATCACAATCTCAGGACCAGATATAACTCGTCTTCATTATGACATCAGATTATTGTTTGTTTTATTTTTGTGTTTAGTTATATTTCCATTAGTGCTGCACAATATTGGAAATATCAGACATTGTGATATTTTGTTTTCAGTCATAAATATTGTGATATAAATAGAATTACACCAGATGGCTTAAATAGCTCTACTTGGAAAGAAAATTTTGTATTTAGATTCATTGGGGTGATTTTGTAGGGGTGTGAATCATGCATGCCTTTCAACATTGGGATGTGAAAATAAGGAAAAAATTCCTAAAATTGCTAAATATGTTCACCTGGAGCTGTTTCATAGTAAATAAACAGTTGAAATGGTAAGTAATATGTTTTATTAATATTATTATTATTATTATTTACAAAGGATAGAATAAATAGTATACATTAGAAAAAGCTGCAAATAAATTAGCAAACAGTTTAGCCTATTAAAATTAACAGCTATTATAAAGAAATTTGATCATGTTATCAAATCTCATCAACCTTTTCTTCACTCGATAATTGATTAAAGAGCAGCGAATTTAGATTTTTCGTTTGATTACAATAAATAACAGAGGCATCACTTTAAAATTGCACACATCTAACATTATATTGAAAACATTCGATTGCTTTCCTAACTGTTTATGCTCATTTTAGACAAAATTAGTTGTGTTTAAAAGAAAACCCACCAAGATCGACATGTTTAGATGTTGTTGTTATTATTATTATTATTATGTTTGTATGTCTCTTCAAACACGCACCCAAAACCCAGAGTGTCCACTTTCGCTCTGCTTCAAAACAAATGTAATCCGTTTGGGAATCAGTGTCTATTTATGACTATGGAGCGCATCTGACAGTCACGCACCGCTACATGGACTGACTGTTTTGAGGATTGCAATGGAGGGGCAACGATGCATGTAAGGAAAAGGAAGGGAATCGTGCCTTTTTTATATTTATTTGAAAGGGTTTTTATGCCTGAATAAAGTAAAAAGAACAGAACTGAATAGGCCCTAATCATCCCCATCCACCGAATTGGCTCTATCACTGTCTCTTCACTCCACTAATAGCTGGTGTGTGGTGAGCGCACTGGCGCTGTTGTCCTGTGGCTGCCGTCGCATCCTCCAAGTGGATGCTACACACTGGTGGTGGTGTGGAGAGACCCCTCATGATTGTGAAGCGCTTTGGGTGTATGGCCATACACAATAAAAATGCGCTATATATAAATACACATTACATTACATAATGTTTATTGCCATCCTTCATAATAAGATTGAAAATACAGGAGAAATTCAGGAAAATACCTTTATAGGATAAAAGCGGTATAGAGTTGTAAAATATGTGAGAATCCCGGGAAAAACGGTATGGAATCATGTTAAAAAAATTATAAACAAATTGCAAGCAAGAATAATTACAAGAGAGCATAGAAAAAAGTCAAATAAACATCGCATTAAAACCGTATTCAGGTACAGAAATTGAATAATGAAGTGTAAATTAAAACTGTATAATCTTCATTGTATTAATAATTCATTATAATTAGTACATTTTTGTGCCCGAATGCTTTAAATTTTCTTGAAATGCCTTTAAATTGCATGCAAATGATAAAGATTCACTCTGTTATGGTTATACTTTGCAATGACTCCACAAAGTCTCATGTATTCTCAATTGTGCTGATCAACTATAATGATCAACTATAATCCCTCAACATTGCATATCCTGCGATGTGACTATTGCAGACAATGTTGAAACGATATATTGTGCAGCCCTAGTTTTCATCCACCAGTTTTAATCCATAGGGGTTAAATACATCATTTTTTCTCATTACAGCTGACCACACGAATCTTGGAGGCCCATCACAATATTTCCCAGCTTTCTCTTATGGAGGCTAAAATGCGTTTCATTCAAGCATGGCAGTCCCTGCCTGATTTCGGCATCAAGTACTATATTGTCAGGTAATTTTGCTAAATTGTTTAATTGTTATTGTATATGTAAAACATTTATGGTATAATTAAGTGGGCTATATGCACAGCAAGTGTTTTTCAGCCACCGATAACCTTCCGGTGTGTAATGTGGAGTTGAGGATCCAAATGTAGGGTTTATTGAACAGAGAATGGTCAGGCAAGCAACGGTCAACACAGGGGCAAACAGATGTACACAGGAAATCCAGAGTTGTAGTCAAATATCAGGCGAGTGGTCAGAAGGCAGGCAGCAGACAGAAGTAAACAATAAAACAAGGCAAGGGTCTATCACGGCAAAATAAGGCAAGGAAAACGCGTCATGATGTTCAAAATATTGTTTAAAGTAAACAAAACTCAGCAGTGATGTATGCGTGTGTGCTGTATACAGTGTTGGGGAGTAACTAGTTACATGTAACGGCGTTACGTAATTTAATTACAAAATAAAAGTAACAGTATTTCGTTACAATTACTGAGAAAACACGTGTAATTAAATTACAGTTACTTATAAAAATGTTAAAGATTATAAATGGGGTTACATCTAAATTTGTTGAATAATAGGAATCTGTTGCTTTGCCTGTTTTTGATATGCACGATACCTTCTGCTAAGGCCATTTATTAAAGCGGTGCTATTCTGAGACTTTTGATTGGTTTTCCAGTTTGATTGCGGCGCACCACGTCTACCAGTTACGTTAATCCTCTCTGCCGCTGAAAACATTAGGCTACTACAACCAGTCTGAGAGCTTTCACCATGGCGAGTGATAAAAATGCATTTCATTGCTGGAAATTTAAAAATAATTTCTCCCTGAAATCCGAGAAGGGCACAAATATAACAGTTCAGTGCAAAATGTGTTTGCCAGCTGTTAAAATACTTTTGTCATCAAAGGCTTCAATGTTGAACCTGAGGAAGCATGTGCAGGTATGTAACCTAGCCTTTCTTTATTTTATAAAATTATTGTATTAAATTTATTATTGTATTAAAATTATTATATTATTGTGAGTGTACAGAAATAAAAACAGACCCTTTCATTTCGAATGATATATTATGAATCACAAAGTTATCGATTTGTGAAATACAGGGCACCAACAGACTCCTTTGGCCAAAGCCATTTTATCACATTAACAGTGTTGGGCAGTAGCGTCGCTACAAGTAGTAAGGTTAGTATTAGCTAACTACATTTCTCAGTAGCGTGTCGGTTGAGTTGCTACTTTATAAATCAAATATCTTTTCAGTAGCGAAGCTATTTTATTAGTGAAGTAGCGCAGTAGCGTCTCCATAAGCTACATTTACAGATGGCAGATCAATAAGTGACGGCATCGGCATTCACGGAGCTGTGAGGCCGGTGTCTAACCGATGAAAATAAAGCCATATGACGGCGAGAATGACGATTTCTTCTTCTTCCTGTTTTACGGTGGTCAACAACAAACATTTTGGTGTGTTACTGCTACTTGTCGCTCTGGTCAGTGACGTCGACAACCAATCATTGTGCTGACACAAGAAACTTGCTTGATGGAAGGATGACTGAGGGAGAGGAGGTCTATATATATAGTTTACTGTAGTAAAGGCTGAAGTATACTATGGTAATTACTATTAGTTTATGATAGTTACTAATGATACTACATTATGTAGTGTAATTCTTTAATGAAGAGTTGTATAATATATATACAATATAATGCTCATTTTTTCTGTTATATACTATAATTTGTTTCTGTTTAGTACAGCATATTATTTAGAGTAAATAACTGAACTGAACAGTTATAAAAATACTTTTATAAAATAATCAAAAAGGTACACTACTTATTACATTTTAAATAGGGTAATTTGTAATCTGTAACCTATTACATTTCCAAAGTAACCTCCCCAACACTGTGTGTATATATTCCTTGTAATTAGACTTTCACAATCCTCCCGCTGATGTAATTTAAATACAAAAGAATTAAGCATTCGTTTAGTTGTTCAAGACTAAGTGAATGCAAAACAAGATAAAATAAATTCTTATAATATTTTTTCTCCTAGAAAAAGTCTTTTTTGTTTTTATTTTGGCAGATACTTTTACTACAGCCCATGATAAGCAAATAAACACTTAATTTATGTTGTCATATTTTCATTGTCAATTTTTTAGTTTCTGGCTTAATAAAAAACAAAAAACTCATAAAACATTTAAAATGCTTATATTTATATATTTATTACTGAATGATAGGGTATATATATATATAACTAAAGCACAACAACAGCCTGTTTACGTTTATTAGATACAATGGAAAGTAAGTTAGTCAGTGAAAGTCAGGGAATGTAATGCTTGAATCCTGCGCATCTCTTTCTCCATCCGCGGTGCTGGAGAGGAACTGACTGCACAAAAGGAGCGCAGAGTGGGTTATATTGAATACAGCTCTCATCTGATTGGCTGAAAGGTTACGAGTTGCCTGCCTCTGCCAGGACAGTCTCAAAAATACACACACACACGTATCCAGGGGGAGTCGTACGTGAAAGAGGATTTGCACATTCTCATTCAGGATGAACTCGCAAGATTTTAACATTCAAAACTTTTTGTACACTCTTATACATTTGCAAATGGTGTTTTGCATTCGTGAAACGTATTTTATGAATATGTATTTTTATTTTGTGCACGTGAATTGTTTTTGTGAATATATATATATATATATTTTACGCACGTGAATTTGGTTTTATGCACGTGAATTAGGCTACGCATGTGTACATATTCGTTTAGTTGTTCAAGACTAAATGAATGCAAAACAAGATAAAATAAATTCTTATAATATTTTTTCTCCTAGAAAAAGTCTTTTTTTGTTTTTATTTTGGCTAGAATAAAAGCAGATTATTTTTTTTACACCACTTGGATTGCTTACAGAACAAACCATCATTATATAATGACTTTAAATGTCACTTTAGGCTGAATACTAGTATCTTGAAAAACACCTAGTAAAATATTATGTACTGCCACCATGGTGAAGATGAAAGAATTCAGTTGATAGAAAGTAGTTAGTAAAACTATTATGTTTAGAAATCTGTTAAAATCTGTTAAACAGAAATTGGGAAAAAAACATATGGGGGGGGCTAATAATTCAGGAGGGCTTCAACTGTAATCCCTTCAGTAATGAAATGCAATTAAAATGTGTGTTTTGTGTGGCACAGATTCAGAGGAAGCAAGAAAGATGAGCTGTTAGGCATCTCCTACAACAGGCTGATCCGCATCGACATGTCCACTGGTCTACCAGTGACCACCTGGAGGTACTCTAACATGAAACAGTGGAACGTCAACTGGGAGATTCGACAGGTCAGTCAAATCATTCGACCCCAAAAAGCGGCACCTTAGTGAAAATAAGAATTCGAATAATTAATATTAATGATCCTGCTCAATGAAAATCAGATGATTCACTACATTAATAAATCTGACATAACTTGATCAGAAATCTAAAAAGGGGAGAAAAAGATTAAGCCATCAATAGAAAGTAATACTGTGGTTAAAAGTAGAGGTGTGAACCTACACTGGTCTCACGGTTCGGTTCAGTTACGATTATCATGCCATCGATTCGGTTCAATTCGATATCTCGGTGCATCACGGTGCATTGTCGATGCTTTCCCCAAACACAGTTTTATATTTGGGGCTGTCTGTATAAACACACACACACACACATAGACACACAGCACCAAGCTAGCGACACAGAGCATCACGCCCTCTCATTCACACACATACACGCACACACAAATATAGACAGCAACACACAGCATCGCTCTCTCTCATTCACACACATAAACACACACACACACACGTGCTTGCTCGGGAGCAATATTGTTAGACCGCCCGCTCCCGTTCAACTTACACCAGAGTTACCGACCGCTCCCGCGCTTTATTCGGAAATTTATTTCCGCGCCGCAAGAAATCTGGTCTGGTCCAGCGGCTCCCACCTTACACCCACAGGAATGCAGACCTCTATCCAGAAGTATCGCCGTATCAGCCGAGAGCTGAGAAAAAGTCACGTCAGCAGGTCAAATGGGCCACAGCGAGAGAGAGAGAGAGAGAGAGAGAGAGAGAGAGAGAGAGAGAGTAATGGAGATTACTTTCATTCTCTCAATCGCAGTGAAATAGGGGCTTCTGCTGTAAGTGTCAGTAAAAGAGTGTCCAGAAAACACACACGCAGTGAAATTGTGCACAGTTTAACAGTCAAGTAGGCGAAGCATTGTAAACACTCGCGCTAGCCTCCCTCGTCATAGTAAGCTACCGCGACATAACGCATACAGTAGGAGATAAATGACGTCAGTACATAATAACCGGTTATGATTATTACTGAACCGATACCGAATTGTCCGCATCTGCATCGCGGTGCACCGAAGAAACAATTAATTTTGACACCCCTAGTTAAAAGAGTCTTGCAGATATCAGTGCAATACTTATTTTTTATTCCAAATGCACCAGTATAACAGCGCCATTGTGCTGAGTTTCACCTCACCTGAGTTTCAAACCTCACTATTTTTAGTGTTAAGACATAAAATACTGTTTGGGTTACTTATGTAGGTGTACAAATTTTATTTTTATTTTTTGCGTGACCACTGTTACAAAGGACTGGATATCTATAAAAAATTTTGCACAGAATATATATTCAGATATTGCAGGAAAGGACATAGCGATGTTTTAAAGAATAGTGTTGGAGATTTAGCTACCCTTTAATGTTCTCATATTTATGAAAAACAGTTCTAAAGTTCTAAAGCAGCTGTTTCCTTGAAAAAGGCAGGATAGTGTCATTAGAAACTGAATTGGAAATGACGTTATTTTAGGGTGCTTTCACACTAGCACTTTTGGTCCGCACCCGGGTTCGTTTGACGTCATAGTACGGTACGTTTAGCTAGTGTGAACGTGTCTTCTGAACTCGGGTGCGCACCCGTGAACCGTACCCGAGTCCGCCTGAAAGAGGTGGTCTTGGGGGTACGGTTCATGCGAACTCTGGTACGGTTCACTTCTAGTATGAATGCAATCGTACCAAATAGCGGAAGTGAACCGGCAACTGTACAACAAACTATCGTTTTCATAACGTTTATTCGTGTGTGTGTGTGTGTGTGTGTGTGTGTGAGTGTGTATGTCACGTATTGTACCTTGGTGACAAGCGGGACTGAGCAAAGCACAGTGATACACAGTGATGTCTGCTTGTCTCCTCCAAAAACAGCTTCTGCAGTCACTGTGTGATGTTCTGAATGTTTATAATATTTTTGCGGCAGATAGACGCGAGTCGCTTTCTGTATGTCCAAAACTAAAAGATTCAGTAAAAGCAAATCGACTGCGATGTGCGGAAGTCTCCATTTTGGCGCTTTGCTTTCGTGACCGTCACCTAGCAACAGCAGTAAACAAAACAGCAGCTCTATGACGCAAGCGTACCGGGGTTCAGAAGGAAAAAAGACAGTGTGAACACAAACCAACCGAGAAGGTGGCAAGGGGGGACAATCGAACTTGGGTACGGTCCAGGCAATTGAACCAAGTGTGAAAGCACCCTTAATATAGTCAGTTGTGAACTGAGGTGGGCCTAAGGCTTGAAACTCCAGGGCTGAAAAGGAGTCCCACTCCGGCCCTGGAATGAGCCGAGCCCTGTTTGATCAACTGTTGTCTGGTGTCGGTAAGAGGATTTCCCCTCGAGACACCAACAACAGGCGCTACGTCATAATCACTCCCCTACAAGAGCAAGCTCCTGATTGGTTAACGCGGCGTGGTGGTCATTCGCGCGAAGCATGTCGCAGGATGTCTATTCGCATCTTTGCATTGTGGGATTATAAATTTATATAATCTAGTTTCAAATGA
>LR812538.1:52413071-52475571 GCA_903798195.1 Danio kyathit | reverse complement strand
TTACAAATTACAATTTGTGACCCAGTGTGTGAAAACCAGGCCAAATCCAATTCTGAGATAAAGTTTGATTGTAGCCATTCATTTCACTGTGATTTCAGTTGTTCATATGGTTTTACTCAGTTAATATTAAATACATATATTTTTATTATTTTCACAGACTGTTCTTTATGTAGAAAACAGTAAATTACAAAAAAAATGACTCCAGCTAGATTTTCACAGACTGGGTCACTGTCATTACCATGTCTGCTTCGGGAGATACATGGGGTACGAAGAAGAGCTGTCTGACTGTGCATTGATTTTTGTGAGCTCTGTCATTGCGGGAATGCTGCATGTTGTCCCACGTCCCACATGAGCCAGAGAACGCTCCCTGACAAATCGTGCAGTTGGCTTGATAACAATTTCTACCATTCTGCAGCCAGGTATTTGTTTACTCCCGCTCTCTGCGGTATTTTGCAGCCGCTTGCGTTTAAACTCTGAAACTTAAAAACTTTTTTAAGACGCGGGGGTTACCTGGAGAAGCATCTGCCATTAGGCTAGTCTCTGTCAAGACTTCGCAGACCCTGCTTAAAAAGACCCACCCTCGTCACTGGAGGAGGACTAATCAAACTAATGCTTACATCAAGTATTACCTAATCACAAGTAGGAAATGAGGCATCTTCATAAAATGCGTGTGGAATGATTTGCATCAAAAGCTACTTTAAAAAAATGATAAAAAAATACGGGACAAAACCCGTCCCGTATTGATTCAAAACGGGACGATTCCGTATTTTAAAGAACGGGTGGCAACCCTACACCAACTTATCCAGCACATGTTTTACGCAGTGGATGCCCTTCCAGCTGCAACCCATCTCTGGGAAAAAGTGCATTTTCAGATTTCAATTAAAAGATTACAAGGGCAAACATTTTTTTTCCTCTTAATGACATGCACAGATGAATTGTTCGCCACAAAACTTAGCAATGTGAGCTAACAAAATCAGTATGGTTAGCTTGATTTCATGGTTAGCTTACTTTAACTATTTAAAATTCTTACTACAGAGATTATATGATACGATAATGAAATGATTTAATGATGTTTTTTTACATTGCTTTATTCTTTGTATAAAGCTAAGATCCATTTACTTCAATAAATATGAGCATGTATCGCTATTATCTCGGACTTAACTAGTCAGCCTGTCTGCTGCTCTCTAAATCTACGCTCGATTAGTCGGCCTCTGCGAGCAGGAAGTGACCGCTCACACGTGTGGAAAGCAGGAGCATCGCTTGCATGAGCAAGTGTTTGGTGTGTAATTATTGATATTAGTTTTGACATTTACTTTTGAGTTTGTTAAAGCATATTTCTACGCATCTTCCGGACGGTCTTAATCCAGTAAATGGCGGAGTGTGTGATAGACAGCGATGCAGACAGCAGAATCGCTTACGGAGATTATGTAGTGCTGAAGAGAGGAGAAGTCTTCAAATCTGTGCAGGTGGAGAATAAAAAGTGAGTTGAATAACTAAATATTTTTTTATTAAATGCCATCTTTTAATGCAGATTTTGCACTGGAGAGCCTGAGGTTTTGTATACAGTGGTATTTAAAATCGGACACCACATTACACTGGGGTAAAGTTGGGTTTATATTCGCACATTCGGACTTTTTTAATAATAGAAGTTCAGAAAAGTATTGTTTGCAAATTGTAAATATGGAAGTCATATTAGCAACTAATGACTATCAAAGTACAGCTTTATCACAGTCAATTAAATAGTGCTAATAGTCATACTTACTTGAACTGATTTCAGACCGAATATTCAGAGTACCATGGTAAACAATGTAGGGCTTGTTACCTAAAATGAAAGAAGTACAATTCAAAACAATTAACAACATTTATCCATGTTATGAGTTTCTTAAAATACGATTTAAGTTAGACAGTAATGCTTGTATTTTCTGCTTGAAAGATTTTGAATCTCAGGAACATCTGCTTTATAGGTGTACTATTGTCAATTTTTTGGGGGGACAGATTGTATGAGTGGTTGATAACAAAAAATGTAATACCTGCTGTTGACTATCACATTGTGAAATTTGGTATTTTTGGTAATATGAAAAACAACCCTGCTGAAAAAAAAACTGGTTTTAGCTGGTCAACCAGCCTGGTTTTAGAGTAGTTATGACTATTTTCAGGCTGGTTTCTAGCCATTTCCAGCATAGAGGTCAAGTTGGTTTTATATTCGGATATTCAGACATTCTCCTTAATATTATAATTTCAGAAAAGTATTCTTTGCAAATTCTAAATAAGGAAATCATATTAGCAGCCAATGACTATTAAAGTACAACATTGTTTACAGTCAATTAGATAGTGTTGGTGTTGTTTTGAAGTCATACTTGCATGTTAATTCCGATCGAATATTCAATGTAACATGGTAAACAATATAGAGACTTCTAAATGAGCGAATGTGCGAATATAAAACCAACTTTACCTCTATATTTCAAGCCTGGTCTTAGCTGGTCAAGCTGGAAAATGACCTGCCTGGTTTAAGTTGGACATAGCTGGTTTTGGCATAGAGGTAAAGTTTCTTTATATAAAACTGCACACACTTACCTGCCAACATCTGTCCCTGAAAATCTGGGAGACCGTGGGGGTTAGGTTCGGGGTGTAGTGTCTGAATAACACTTAAGGGCTGGAGCAAAGCTGAATTGGCGCTCTAGGCAAATGGCGATCACGCCGCCCTCAACCTGAAAGTGAAAAAGAACGTGACCGGTTCGCGGTTGAAAGTGAGGACCGGGAGGGAGGGGGTGGGTGTCGTTGATAAAAGTGAGGACCGGAGGGGTTCGCGGACGCTGCCCTCACTATGGACACGCTGGCCCTGATAACACTGATGAGAACCGGGTACTGTGTTCTATGGTGTTCGTAACTAATGTGAAGTTGTTTCTTTAAAAATGCATTCTTTGTATTCTGTTTTTGAATTTTTCTGTTATGGACTTTGATTTGGTGTTGTGTCCTCTGAGGAGGAGGGTGTGTGTGTGTGTGTGTGTGAAGAGCGGGTAGAGTGTGACGGGCTAGGAGACTCGTGTCTATCTCCTCCCTGGTTCTTGGAGTTTTTCCTCAATAAAATACTTAGTAGTTGGTATTTACATTCACCCACCGGCAGTTAAAATGCACGCCTTATACACATATGAAGCGTGTATGCACTCTGACTACTTCGCTGAAATCTGTGAGTGTCGACCAATCGCAACAGGCTGTCATTGGTCCAATCAGCGCAGATTAGCTTTTGCGCTAAGGAGGGGTTTGGGAACAAATGAATCGCTGAACGAATCATATGGGAGTCGCTGGGATAATTAGGTAAAAATAAATGCATATTATAAGACCATGAAAGTTTTTTTTGACCTTGCATGCATATTAGACTGCACGATTAATCGTTAAAAGATCGCGATCTCGATTCGACCCCCCAGTGGTTCTCAATTCCAGTCCTAGACGATCTTAATCCAGCATTTCTACGATTCTGCCAATCATATTTTCAAGTTCAGGAGAGAAGGCGGCCGCACAAGTCTTCACATTGTATTACAAACCTAGCTTAGGAACATAGACACCACCAAATAGTGTTGATAGTCACATATTGTATATATATAAATCACCCAAAAAAGTCATTTCTGTCTTAATGTAATGATGTATTCACGGCTGCGAAATCACATGTGACTTGAGCTGACCGTGTCGTGAGCTGTTACCACAGAGAGGGCGGGTGCGCGCCTGTGAATGAAGTATACTTTAGTAAACAGAACCTGCATAGGGTGTGAATAACAGGTAATAAAGTTGTATATAACATTCAGTTTGTGGTACAGAGTGATCGTTTGGGAGCCACGCGGAAGTATGAACCGCGTTTAGCAGTGAAAATGAAACCGAAAGCACGCGCACATCATTATGGTGGCTTGAGAAAGCCACCATTCTGATATTCTACATAACTTCTTCTTCTTCTTCTTCTTCTTTTTCTTCTTCTTCTTCTTCTTCTTTTTCTTCTTCTTCTTCTTCTTCTTCTTCTTCTTCTTCTTTTTCTTCTTCTTCTTCTTCCGTCTTCTGAGACTAATTTTTAAGTGTATCTCCTCCTAAACTGTTCAAGCTACATACTTCAAACTTTCGTCAAACTTTCAAACTGGTCTGACTCGGGTTGCTATATCTTTTCTAACTGATCCGATTATCGGTTTTCCGAAAAACGACCCAGAAAATTCCCAAAAGTCCCATTGACTTAACATTGGGTCAAACTTTGTGAGCTCATAACTCTGCATCAGACTATCATACAGACTATCATATCATAACTGATGACTTTTTAACTTACTAGCCACTCCCTAGCAACCACTTACAGCACCCTAGCAACTGTCCCATAGACTTCCATAGTAAAAGACTGTCATTGACTTAACATTGGATGAACCTTTGTGAGCTCATAACTCTGCATCAGACTGTCATACAGACTAATGGCTGAGCTCATTTAACTCAGTCTAGCCAGCAGCCAATCACTGATGACTTTTAAACCTAATAGCCACTCCCTAGCAACCACTTACAACACCCTAGCAACTGTCCCATAGACTGTGACTAGCTATTCTAACACATGCTAATAGTTTTAACATCCTACTGACATGCTAATTTTGCTAGAAAGATGTTAGCAACACACTAGTGACATGCTAGTCATGTTAGCACATGCTAATTCATGCTAGAAACACGCTGATTCATGCTAGAATCATGCTAGTAACACACTAAAATCATGCTAGTAACATGCTAATTCATGCTAACAACATGCTAACTCATTCTAGAAACATGCTGGCAACATGCTAATTCATGCTAGAATAATGCTAACAACATGCTAATTCATGCTAGAATCATGCTAACAACATGCTAATTCATGCTAGAAACAGGTTAGTAACATGCTAATTCATGCTAGAATCATGCTAGTAACATGCTATTTCATGCTAGAAACATGCTAGTAATATGCTAATTCATGCTAGAAACATGCTAGTAACATGCTAATTCATGCTAGAATCATGCTAGTAACATGCTAGAATCATGCTAGTAACATGCTAATTCATGCTAGAAACATGCTAGTAATATGCTAATTCATCCTATAAACACGCTAGTAACATGCTAATTCATGCTAGAATCATGCTAGTAACATGCTAATTCATGCTAGAAACATGCTAGTAATATGCTAATTCATGCTAGAAACACGCTAGTAACATGCTAATTCATGCTAGAATCATGCTAGTAACATGCTAATTCATGCTAGAATCATGCTAGTAACATGCTAATTCATGCTAGAATCATGCTAACAACATGCTAATTCATGCTAGAATCATGCTAGTAACATGCTAATTCATGCTAGAATCATGCTAATTTATGTTAGCAACTGCCTAGCAACCACTAGAAACATGCTAACATATATGTACTTATCTATGCCGACTGTTTCAAACTTCATAAAAACTACTTCAGTTATTTACACTTTAAAACTATTTCAAACTTTCAGAGTCGGCTTTCTCAAGCCACCATAAAGTTTGTCCTCAAACTTTAATATCTAGTTTAAATGATCATATCGCATTTTAGAGTTATGATTACGACAAGCATTTAATATGTTTTCCTTTCATAGCGAACACAAAGTCTTGTGCATGAGAATAAATGTTTAACAGTGTCAGTATAACTACTCTAGCCTGTATAAAGATGAATATAATGCAAGAGGGAATCTGATAATGACAGATGTCTGTAATAATGGTGTAATAATGTTGTCAGTGACCGATTGCAAGCATATGTCTTAAGCACAATAATTCAACTTCAGATTTATTAATGGTTGTGTTCTGATGTCATCACTTTACTGTTCATTAACCTTTGATTTACACCTTTAGAATCGTGAGAAAATCGTGACCTTTATTTTAAGCAAAAGAATCGCGATTCTCATTGTAGCCAGAATCGTGCAGCTCTAATTAGACTGTTGTTAGAGACCCTTACGACCAAAATATGACCCTATTTAATGTATAATAGGGGCTCTTTAAAAAAAGGTCATGAAGTGTTAAATTTAAACCTGTTCGAAAATTATTTTAAACTTGTATTTAGCTTTCATTTTATATACAATTTTTAAGTGATAAAATTATTGTAATTTTAATCATTTAAATTTAAAGAGTTGTTCAATTTACAGCGCAAGGTTTCCGCTACATTCATTCATTCGTGGCGGGCCGCCACGCCAAAATTCACCCCGCCACGGCTTCATTACAACTTCTCATTTTAAACATTTAGTCGTGTTTTTTTTATAGAGGGTTATAATCGCACCAAAACATATTAAAAGGTAAGTGAATTATCACAGCGCAAACATTTCTGTAACCGTAGTAGTGCTGTGTGCTATTTGTTCAACCCTTTAAGGTGACATGCTGACTGACTGACAGACAGGTGCGTGATGCGTGGGGCGCCAGCAAACACGGCGTAGCTTTCAGTTAAGATGAACACAGTTTCCATAAGTATACTTATCTTTCTGGAGTTTATAGCCGTTTCACTTTACTTGCACAAAAACGCACTAAATCGCACTTCAGCAGCGCTTACTGGAGAGCGCACGAGAAGATCTGCACATGAGCATGTAAATTTGAGTGCATGAAGTTTTGTGCACGAAGAGGAAATCGGCGCGCAAGCAAAGAGATGCGCATGCTCATATTACATGAATGTGTTCTCGACTTGTAATACTGCGTGTAATATTTGTCTTTGAAATAGTTGGCAGATTTGTGAAAAAAAAAGCCTGCCGCCACAGCTGGGAAAAATCCTAGAGGAAACACTGCAGCTGGAAATGTGTTTTGTTTTTTTGTTAATGCATTTATTTAATTTACATTGAGTGTGTTGATATCAATTTTGAGGTTCAATTTTGGCGATTAATGAATCTTGAAATGAAATCAATTATGTCAACATTTGAAACCTACATTTGGTAGCTTGTGGAGTATGTCTCTTGGGCATTGTGTGCCTTTTTTATTAAATTTTTTAATAAATTGTTATATGTAATTGTCAAATTGTTTAAACATGTATTTTAAATGCTTATAGCATTTGGTTAATTCTGGTACATTTACAAATGTTTTATTAATGTACAACAACCCTGTTAACTAAACAAATAAAAATGTATAGATTCTTCATAGCTGCTGTTTTTGTTTGTCACTGAATCATTGCTGAATATGTTGTAGTCTTCTAAATAATGTTTTATTATTTATGAAATTTAAACACAAAGAAGCCTTATTAAAAAAAACAAATTAGACGTTGATTGAAACCTGTTCTTTTCCCTGTGACATTAGTCTGCTAATCGAAGGCAAGAAAAATGCTAATGGATCGTAATTTTTATTTTTTTTTATTTAGCAAATTAAAAGAAAAAAAAGTATTAGAATTTTATTACCCTTCTCATATAAGACTTTTGGAGGCCACTGTAATAATATATTTATCAATATAAGCTATTAATCTTGTGGTAATTGATAAGTCTAAAGTGACATTTCACTTCTGTTAAATGTGTGTGTGCTCGCCTCACTAGCTTTGATTTTGTGTTTTGTGTGTTGTAGGAAAGTGATTTTTGAGAAGCAGTGGTTTTTCATGGACAATGCTGTCGGGCAGCTGTACGGGACCATTTTTGAGATCGTAGCCGGCGGTTCACTCAAACACAAGCCTGTAAAACGTGCTGGAGACTCTTTAGGTATTCAACATATGCGTTTGTTTCGTTATTATATACGTTTTAATATTTCATGTTGAGATGAGATTATGTGTGTGTTATTCTCTGTCACAGATTCTAAAGAAGCAGGCCAGGATAACAGGCATATAGTGGATGATGGCAGATCTCAGAAACTCACCAGAGATGATATTGAAACGCTGAAAGAGCAAGGGCTAAAGGGACAGGTGTGTACTACATAAAACCTTTACATTAACTCTTGTGTGATGTTGGGGATGTTTTCATTCACTCTGGGGTGATTTTAATGCTTAATTTGGCCACAACGTTCTCTGTGTTTCAGCAAAAGGAATGTTTTTCATGACATCTTATTTTGACCAATATTTTGTGAAAATGCTTTGGATTTTTTCAGAAACTCAACAATACACTCTAGGCCAGGGCTATTCAATTAGTTTGTCATGGGGGCCGGTTCATGAAAAGCATCCCGAACGAAGGGCCGGAGAGATATGACTTGCTATATGAGTGATAACACAACAGCAATATAAGAGCCCATATATGTTGTATTTTTGCTCCTTAAGACACCCACGTTGGCTTGTTCTACATTAAAATGTTAATATATTGTATTTTGAAACTACAAAACATCGCTGCATTGTACAATACTTTTGTTTGTTTTGTTGTTTTTTCAAACTTATAAATGTTGTATTTCAGAGCACAACAAAAGCAGTGCATTGCTGAAGTAGGCTTCTACATTCACACACATTCATGTTATTTTTTGAACTGCATAACAATTAGGGATGCAACAATTATAGATTTTGGTTGTACGATTATATAGTCTGAAGAATAATCATGGTTTGACGGTTATCACGTCTAATGTAAATTCAAGCTTTATATTAGGTGAGCTATTTAGATGACCTGTTGTTGCCATCTGCGTTCATGCATACATAATCATCTTAATATTAATTCGTCTTCCATGTCTTTTGTTTACACCGCACTGAAAGGCATGCACAACTCTCACCGTGAGATGTTTTCTACTGCGTGCGCCCGCAAAGACGCAATCGCGTTGCTTCGCTTTTGCGCGCATATTGTCATATATTCTTACATTAGAAACAACAAACTTGCAAGCGGAAAAGACGTGATATGGGAACGGCCGCTGCGTTAATCCGGTGTGCGGGCGTATTAGCCTCAGTGTACATACTTGGAACTTTAAACTAGGGCACAGTTGGCAACTTGGCATAACTTTGTTTAACTGCAGCAGTTTCGTTTTGTTCCATGCAACAGAAATGCGGCTTGGAGAAGCCTTTATGATTAATTGTGACGAATTAAAGGGCAGTTAATAGTGAAATCAGCTAATTGATGCATCCCTATTGACGATATCAGTGAATAGTACAAAAGGCCTTTTCTACAAACATATCCAAATATTTTTGGCTGCCCGCGCTACTCCCTGAATGTCAGGTGCGCAGCTTGCAGCTCATGCTGTATTGAACAGGTGCACCTCACTTCATAACTATAGCGGCCGTTTTTCGACTGAACTAAATTTATTTTTGATGTCTTGGTCACACTATTTGGAGGGCCGGAACAAATTGCCTCGGGGGGCCGGGTTCGGCCCGCGGGCCACCAATTGAATAGCCCTGCTCTAGGCAAATTGACTACTCTTTCATTATGTTCGGGGCTGTTTTTACCCCATTTCATTATAATGACATTTTTTGATTGCAAATTATGTCAGCATGTAATCATGCATTTTGATTGTTGGTGGTTTTCCCTGTTGGGAAGAGGTAGAATTTGTCATTTTTAATCTGTTAATCATCAGTTGCAGTGCGAAAAAAGCTTCGTTTTTGCCTTCCGTATGGAGTGTGTTTGTGAGAGCGCGAAAGTGAGACTTTTGCACACCTTGATATGTCTGAGAAAATCAAAGTAAGCAGCTCAGCTCACAGAACATAGTAAACATAGTATGTTTTTGCGGGCACACACACACACACACACACACACACACACACACACACACACACGCTGTAAGGTGCTATTTTACTCCATAAAGCTCCATATAAAAACCAGAAACTATTTGCCCAGGCCTATCTAAAGGGTTAATAGTGCCAACTGATGATCAACAGTACAAATGACATGTTGTACCTCTTCCCAACAGGGAAAAACCACCAAAAATCAAGAATGCATGATTTTAGGATGTCGAGGCTTTGCAATCAAAAAATGTGGTTATAATGGAAGTCAATGGGGCAAAACCAGCCACCAATGTATCGAAAGGGTTGTACATTTGAACAGTGCACAAGAGTTAAACAGCATGGTAACCAAAATCTGAACTAGAAGTCGATCAAAAAATACTTCAAATTACAAAAATCAAATTTGTCCTAAAACCGTTAAACAGTACCTGTTTTTGTATTAAGTAGTGTTTGGATGAACTTTTCAAAGCTTCAAATCAATGCAACCAATTGTTTCGCAAAATGATTCACTGTTTTGAAGTGTTCAAAATGCCACATGCAGCTCAATGGTTAGTACTGTCGCCTCACAACAAGAAGGTCACTGGTTCAAGTCCCAGCTGGGTTAGTTGGCATTTCTTTGTGGAGTTTGCATGTTCTCCCCGTGTTGGCGTGGGTTTCCTCCGGGTGCTCCGGTTTCCCCCACAGTCCAAACACGTGCTATAGGTGAATAGAATAAATTAAATTGTTCGTAATATATGTGTGTGAATGAGTGTGTATGGATGCTTCCCAGTACTGGGTTGCAGCTGGAAGGGCATCCACTGTGTAAACATATGCTGGATAAGTTGGCGGTTCATTTCAATGTGGTGACCCCTGATGAATAAAGGGACTAAGCCGAAGGAAAATGAATGAAACGCCACATGTTAGTGACACCTGCTGGACAAAATTGTGGAAGTGTCATTAAAACATACGTTAGAATTTATTTTTTCATGCATTTAGTGAACTTTAAATTCAAAGTATAACCTATCAATGCACTTAGATTGTCATCTAATGTCATTACATATTAAGTGTCTGCATAGTGTGTGTTTCTTTTCTGTTCTAAGTTGTATTTATTGTTTGTTACATCTGGGTAATAAGGAGACTTTTACAAATGCCTGCAGGCGGGCTGACAATCTAAATAAACACGCATGATTCATGTGGATTTTGTGGTATGGCACAGATCACCCTCCAGTGGAGAACCATTGGATTTTCTAAACATTTCGTAACAGTAATGACGTAACGAGGTCTCATTTAATGAAATCATGTGACCTTGCCACGCAGCCGGTGATCAACGAGATTACCAGAGCTGGGGCGGAGTTGAAAACGGAACTGTCAAGCCGGACACTTCGGGGCTCAAAGTTGCGGCTGTCATCATGACCGATCACATGGCGTTATTTATAACAACAAAAGATTTTCAGTACAAATAAAACATACAATCTCTACAAACTATAGTTCATTTTTAAACAACAAGGGAATATAAATTAAATTTAAATAGCCTATATAACAAACGCATTAGAGAAATAAGGGGAAACGAGAGGGTAATAGAAAAACCTAAAAAAGATTAGGCCTATTAAATTCAAAGCAATAAGCGCAAATTTTAGGAGTTAAACACCCCTCTTTAGGCTAATACTTCTTGTTTGAATATGCAAAAAAAAAGGTTCACATTTATTTACATTTATAGATATAAAACTTTCCAATATATATTAGTGTAAAACCCAGAACAAGGTGATTTAATTAAGTCTTAAACAATGAGTAAGATTATTTTGAAAAAATGAAAGCATTTTTAATAAAAGCACTTTAATCCAAAAAGATTGCACGAAAGGACATTCCTAAAATAAGTGAGCTACACTTTAAGTCTAAGTTTCCTAGTAAGAGCAGGTACATCAATGTCACTTTTAAAACTTGTGCATAAACGGCTAGACAGGAAAAAAAAAATTTTTATAAACGTATACAGTTGAAACCAGAAGTTTACATACACTCTAAAAAAAAAGGAACATAACCATTTTTAAAAAAAATGTCTGATGGTAAATCATACTAAACGTTTACTATTTTAGGTCCGTTAGGATTACCTAAATCATTTACATTTGCTAAATGCCAGAATAATGAGAGAATTATTTTTAGAGAATTTTTTATTAATTTCTAGACAGTCAAAAGTTTACATGCATTTCCTTGGTATTTATTTAGCTTTCCTTTTAAACTGTATAACTTTGGTCAAATGTTTTGGGTATCCTTCCACAAGCTTCTCACAATAGTTTGCAGGAATTTTGGCCCATTCCTCCTGACAGAATTGGTGTAACTGAGTCAGATTTGTTGGCTGTCTTGCTCGCACAAGCTTTTTTAACTCTGCCCACAAATTTTCTATAGGATTGAGCTCAGGGCTTTGTGATGGCCACTCCAAAACATTCACTCTGTTGTCCTTAAAGCACATTTTAACTAATTTGGCAGTTTGCTTAGGGTCATGGTCTGTTTGGAAGACCCATTTGTGGCCAAGTTTTAATTTCCTGGCTGATGTCTTGAGATCTTGCTTCAGTATTTCTACATAATGTTCTTTCTTCATGATGCCATCTATGCTGTGAAGTTGACCAGTCCCTCCTGCAGCAAAACAGCCCCACAACATGATGTTGCCGCATCATACTTCACACTTCACAGGATGGTGTTTCTAAGCTTGTAAGCTTTCCCCTTTGTCCTCCAAATGTAACAATGATCATTATGGCCAAACAGTTCAATCTCAGTTCCATCAGACCACAGGACATGTCTCCAAAAATTATCCTTTTTCCCAGTGCAAATTGTAATCTGGCTTTTTTGTTGATTCTGGCTTGTTGATTTTCCCATGTTGTCACACAAGGAAGCAGTGTGTTTGAGGTTTTCCTTAAATATTATTCTACAGTTGTGCCTCCAATTAACTCAAATGTTGTCAATTAGCCAATCAGAAACTTCCAAAACCTTGACACCATCATCTGAGCTTTTTCAGAGGCATAATAATCTTATTGTATGTAAACTTGACTTCCAAGAAAAGTTATAACAATTTCTCAAAAAATCTCTCTCTCATTATTCTGCTATTAAAGCATAACAGAAACACATTTGATAATCCTAACTTACCTAAAAGAGAAAAAGTTTAGTCACATTAACACCTGACTTTTTTAAAATGGTTATGTGCCTTTTCATACAGTGTATGTAAACTTCTGCTTTCAACTGTAAATAGTTTTATAATTATTTAATAAAAGAGTTATTTAACTTAATTTAAGAAACCTTATTTAAATCATTCATGGACCTGAATGCAGTAAATAGTCTGTATATAAAAAAGGTCGTAAATAAACCTATGCAAACAATCTAGCCTTTATAAAGAAATTATTTAAGAAAAGATATTTGTAGTCTTTTAATAAGCATGATATATACAGAGAGATAGATACAACTGTTTTCAACAGTTAATAAAATAACAAAATGAACGAATATATTAGAGTTCAACCGGACTGAAGATTATGCAAACAACCACATGCATGCAAGTAATAATCTGTTATACAAGTAGCCTAATAAAAAAAATTACTTTAACATTTAGGTTTCAAGCAGTGATAACAAGAATGAAAATTATTATACAAGTGACAATGTACAGCCAAAGTGAAAATAAATAATAAATAAACTATTTATGAATAAATTAGTTAAATAAATAATTATTCAAATAATACATAGAATAAACGTAGACACAGTAAACAAACAAATGATTACATGATAACATGCAGACATTATGCAGAGAATGTCGTAGAAAAAAAACGCAACGCAATTATGAATAAAATGCGCGTCTTGCAATGTAATCATTTACCCTGTTTTCGTCACAAATAAAGAATAGAATCTTACTTCATCGGACTTTACAAAGAACACAAGTCATCCCCGTTATCAATCCTCCAGCCACAGACCGTCTTTGGTCGAGCTTGTGGAAGCGCATCTACGTGAGAGGGATGCAGGCTTGCTCTTTGCCTTTTTACGATGTTGCCGGCCAAAGAAAAATGATTTCACTTCGTGTGCTAGTGGCAGCAACAGCAAGAAACGATTTCGCTTGCTTGGATAGTAGAGGAAACCGATGTTCATTACATGACCATTCAAGAGGATTGATTCCCTATGGTGTTATTGTCAGGCATCTAAAATAATATTAATTTTAATCCTCAATTGTAGTTGGCTGCTTTTAACCTTGAATCGTGTTGTAGTCGATTGCTCGACTAGTCTATGCAAGCCCTAACTAATATACACTTATTTTCAAAGAGGAAACCATGTATAATGCATACAGTGATGCAAAATATGTATTTTATGAATGTGTGGTGGCATTTTGAGTTTTGATATTATTGGGCTAGTTTTGATTGGTCATTGGGCTTGTTATGTTGTGAAAACCTGGCAACCCTGCTTTTATTACAACTTTGGATTTTTTGATCCTCTTCAAATGTAGGCTACTGTATGTCAATCAGCTATGACTTTAATGCGAATTGTGCATGCAATTTAATCATATACTAGTTAAGTATTGTTGATTAGAGGAAAAAATAGCATACTTCCTAACATACACTGTCATTTGTGCTTTTATAAAATGTTTTTAGGGGTTTTTGATGTGGTTAATGAATTATTGAACTACCATGTGTGTTTCAGGAGATAGTTCAGCAGCTCGTAGACAACAGTACAACATTCAAGGACAAAACTGAGTTTGCTCAGGAGAAATACATCAAGAAGAAAAAGAAAAAGTATGTTCAAGCATTTGTATTTCCTTTTTTTATAATCACTTGTACAATATAAGCCATAATAAGGATTTTGGCTCCATGTTTTCAGGTATGAAAGTGATATAACAGTCTTAAAACCCTCCACTCGTCTTCTGGCGATGATGTACCATGGCAGAGAGCCTGGAAAAATATGGTAGGTGATCTAGAAAACTTGAAATTGTTATCATTTACTTAGACTAGTGTTATTTTTTGATTCTGGGAGTCATCTGAAATTACCTGTCAGTAATCAGTGACCTAAAATGAGAAGGGACCTGACATGGTTGACAGCTCTTATGTACAATCACTGTTTTAGTTGGCCTGTTTGTAACGCCGTTTATTTGACTGTGTTAAATATTTTTGCTTCCTCTAGTCATCTGCGGTACGACACGTTGGCTCAGATGTTGACTCTGGGTAACATCCACGCCGGCAGTAAAATCATAGTGTTTGAGACGTGTGCTGGTCTGGTGCTGGGCTCAGTCATGGAGAGAATGGGAGGTAATAACATCAGTTTTACGTTCAGGCACTGTTAATTTTACAATATTGAAAAGGCATCATTCCATTCAAAACGAATGCATTTATGATCTTTTCTAAATGTTGACTTAAAGTGTGAGAAATGACACTCGTTAGATCAATAAAGAATGCTCATGTTTTGTTATTATTAAATAAATAATTACATCTTTTTAAAAATGTTAACCATATTGAAGCTTTTGAAAATATTTTTCTGTGCCATCATTTCTCATTTTTAATGTGTTTTTTATTTTATTTATTTAAAATATTGACTTTTATTTGATTTAAAAAAAAAAAAAACTTATTTTTTTCTGTGCTGTCATCATTTATTTTTACTGTGGGTTTTTGTTTTCTTCGAGTTTTATTAAAATATTAAAAGTATTGATTTTTACGTACAGCCTGTGCTTGATAAAAGTGAAAATTGAAAATTTTCCTTTGTAGTTTAGCAAAATGAGAATTTTTCTAATTGCTTGAAAAACCATGTCATATAAGAATAAAACTTGAAAAAATATATATACGGTTGTCGATAGACATCACGATGCTGAGCCGGCATCGCGATCTTCTGCCCCGCCCCCATCGCAGCAGCAACCCAGTTGCGAAAAATACACACACGGCCCCGTTTACACTAATACGTCTTAGTTTTAAAATGGCATTAGTGATTTTGGTGAAATCCTCAGATACTGTTGGTTGGTTCCTGTTGGTTGTGCACCTTTTTTACAAACCAAGTTTGTCGACATCATTATAACAACACGGATCACTCTGCCTATTCAAGTCCCCCGGAAAAAGTGATTGACAGGTGGTAATTTGTGTGTAACTTTATTTATTGATGATTCGGTTATGGGTAAAACAAAGACCATGCGGGCCAGGTAGTTGAAACGGTAGCCTACAAATAGTTAATTCATTATAATGCCATCGTCCATCGCGATGTTTTACATTACATTAGATGCCAAATACATACATTACATTGTATGATGCCAAATTGGTCGACATCGCCCAACCCTAAAATAAAATTGAACAATCAAGCGTTTATTTAAAATAGTCAACAGGGTCGCAAGCGTGTGGAAAAACCAAACCAAAAACCAAGGCGCAAAATAAACTGCCCATGAACTGAGAAAAGTCAAGCGTGCAGCTGCTGAGATGCCACTTGCCACCAGTTTTGCCATATTTCAGAGCAGCAACATCACTGGAGTGCCCAAAAGCACAAGGTGTGCAATACTCAGAGACAAGAAAGGCTGAAAAACGACCACCACTGAACAAGACACACAAGCTGAAACGTCAAGACTGGGCCAAGAAATATCTCAAGACTGATTTTTCCAAGGTTTTATGGACTGATGAAATGAGAGTGAGTCTTGATGGGCCAGATGGATGGGCCCGTGGCTGGATCGGTAAAGGGCAGAGAGCTCCAGTCCGACTCAGACGCCAGCAAGGTGGAGGTGGAGTACTGGTTTGGGCTGGTATCATCAAAGATGAGCTTGTGGGGCCTGTTCGGGTTGAGGATGGAGTCAAGCTCAACTCCCAGTCCTACTGCCAGTTTCTGGAAGACACCTTCTTCAAGCAGTGGTACAGGAAGAAGCATCCTTCAAGAAAAACATGATTTTCATGCAGGACAATGCTCCATCACACACGTCCAAGTACTCCACAGCGTGGCTGGCAAGAAAGGGTGTAAAAGAAGAAAAACTAATGACATGGCCTCCTTGTTCACCTGAGCTAAACCCCATAGAGAACCTGTGGTCCATCATCAAATGCGAGATTTACAAGGAGGGAAAACAGTACACCTCTCTGAACAGTGTCTGGGAGGCTGTGGCTGCTGCTGCCGCAATGTTGATGGTGAACAGATCAAAACACTGACAGAATCCATGGATGGCAGGCTTTTGAGTGTCCTTGCAAAGAAAGGTGGCTATATTGGTCACTGATTTGTTTTTCTTTTGTTTTTGAATGTCAGAAATGTATATTTGTGAATGTTGAGATGTTATATTGGTTTCACTGGTGAAAATAAATCATTGAAATGGGTATACATATTTGTTTTTTTGTTAAGTTGCCTAATTATTATGCACAGTAATAGTCACCTGCACACACAGATATCCTCCTAAAATAGCTCAAACTAAAAACAAACTAAAAACTACTTCCAAAAATATTCAGCTTTGATATTAATGAGTTTTTTGGGTTCATTGAGAACATGGTTGTTGTTCAATAATAAAATTAATCCTCAAAAATACAACTTGCCTAATAATTCTGCACTCCCTGCATATATATATGTATATATGTATATATGTACACACACATATACACACACACACACTAGTTTTCGCCTGTATAGAGGAGTTTTAAGCATATTTTCTAGTTGCGTAACGGATCCCAAATCTCAGTATTCAGACCACATTATGGTTCTTTAGTCACGGACCATTTTTCGGATCAGTCAAAAAGGAGAGGACATAAATGTAATTTGCTTTCCATTTATTATAAAAACAGTACAAGACTCTTTTAGTTTTAACAAACAGAACTGAGAATCTGTAATTTTATTAAAAATAAAATGAAGAAATAATCAGCTGAATAAAAGTTAATTAAAATATTCAGTACTGTAAAACTCAGTTACTACTATTTTGCTGATGACGCTAATGTATAAATCTAACATTTATAATTTGTACAACCCCTATCTATTTTAGTCTCATTTTCAATAAATTATTCAGTTAATCACTCAAAAATCTTTGTGTTTCATTGCTAGATGTCATCTTTGAAGAATTATTCATTGGCATATTTTTGATGGCTGGTTGTCGCCACCTTTTGGTTAAATAATGTACGGTGAATGACGATGATTTTAATCTTTACCATAAACATCAGTGATTTTTATCTAAATTTTAAACCGTTATCCCAGTACTTCAGTTTTATTTGACTGTAAACTAAAGACGAGTCTCTTTCTTGATTTTTGCGTTTTTCGAACACAGATTTTAATGCAGCGATTCAAAGGATTAATAAACATATGCAAATCACCATCATTTATAATTTATATTGCATGGGTGTTGAGATATTTTAATGATTAATCGTGCAGCTTGCACTGAATGCATTCATGCAGGCTAAACAAGTAGTGACAGAAAACACTTTTAATGAAACCCACCACATCACCAATAACCTACCACAACTCCATCATCATTATATTGTACAGGAAAGCCTAAATGTTTTCATACATGTGATTTGAATGACGCAAGAGGCAATCTCTCTGCAATCCTTACAAATTTAGGATTAATACAATTAAAAACAAAAAAAGTATTAATCTGCGGGTCACGTGTGTTCCAATCTGTGTGTTGTGATCTGTACGGATCAACCGTGATTCATTACACCCCTAATATTTTCAATTCACAATTTCATTGTGGAATTTAAAGGGGATTTATTATGTAAAAATCACTTTTATAGGTGGTGTAAGCACAGTTATGTGGCCACAGTGTGCGACTATAATCAGCTTCTAATGGTCAAAGTGAATTAACTTAATGATTATAATCACACTTGATAAAAACACTGACATTCTCTCTTTGTACATGTCATCAGAGAGGGAAAGCCCTGCCCATTTGTGACGATCTCTTCCTCATTAGCATAAGATGTTAGCCTTGTTTTTGAATCTGCCACTATGCTGACACGCGGGCATTTGTAGCTCCACCCTCTTTTGAAAAGAGCACAATCTCATTTGAATTTAAAGCGACAGTCACCAAAATTGCACAATTAGGATTAAAGCATGAAAGGGGCAGCTTCGGCGGTTTATAAAACATTATTTGTGTGATATGTTGAGCTGAAACTTGATATACAAACCCTAGGGACATCAGAGACTTATTTTAAATCTTGTAAAATGGGGCATAATAGGTCTCCTTTAAAGGCTAATGTAAATGCACCTTGTGTTTGTCAGGCTTTGGGTCAGTGATTCAGATGTTTCCCGGCGGAGGACCGACGAGAGCCGGCATGGAGAGCTTCGGCTTCCCGTCACACTTCCACAAGACGCTTCACGAGTTTCCTTTATGCAAAGTGAACGCGGTGCTGGCGGGAAAGCTGGACCTGTCGGAGAAGGACACGGAAAACAGCCGATCTGAAGAAACTTCAGCTGAGAAAAACACTGAGGCTCAGAGTATGGAGATCAGTCTCGACCCACAGGAACAGATGAGAAGAGCAGAGAGAGACAAACTCCGAGAACTTCGGGTGAGAGAATTCAGATATACCATCTGGAGTTTTGTGTTTATTAACTATTATTATTATTATTATTATTATTATTATTATTATTATTATTATTATTATTATTACTATTATTAACATACACATGAAATCAAAACTAAGCATATTGATCTTGTTAGCTCACATTGCTAGTGTTGTCATTAAGAAAAAAAAATGTTTTGCCCTTGTAATCTTTTAATTGAAATCTGAAAATGCACTTCCTGTTTGTTTTCAGTTAAATTCTCAGATTAGTCTGTCTGAGGTATTGGGCGTGGCTAACATACTTAACCATGCCCCTCCAGCTGTCAGTTTTGACAACAAGCAGAAATGCTGAGGAAGAGTCTATTAGGTTGCAATAAATCTCCCCAAACTCTCTTCCTGATCTTTCTGAATGAAATTCCTACTTTACTGCATCCAATCAGCTTGCAGTAGACAAAACAAGCCACGCCCACTGTTTTCGTATTGCGTCATGATACGGAAAAAAAAACGGTCGCAGACTTTAAGCAAAAAACTTTCTTGTTTTTATTATTATTATTAATATATAAATGAATCTTCTTATTAAGATTCATATTTTAAACTTTAAGAACATTGAAAAAAAATTTTTCTGTGGCATATACACTTTTTATTTTGTTTTATTCTATTACTGAAACATCATTATTAGGCAAATAAGTTTCTTGTTTATATTAATATTAAAAACATAAATCAAACTTAATTAACATTGAAACTTTCTTGAAAACTTTCTTTTACTCTGCCGTCTACATTATGGCTTTTATTTCATTTTATTTTTTCCAGATCAAACTTTCGATTTTAAGATGTAAATTAAATCATAGTTACAGTGAATTTCATAGTTTAAAGTAACATCCATATTTAATTATTATTAAAAAAAATATATATATATATATATATATATATATATATATATATATATATATATATATATATATATATATATATATATATATATATATATATATATATATATATATATTCATTCATTCATTTTCTTTTTCGGCTGAGTCCCTTTATTAATCCGGGGTCGCCACAGCGGAATGAACCGGCAACTTATCCAGCACAGCGGATGCCCTTCCAGCAACCCATCTCTGGGAATGAATATATATATATATATATATATATATATATATATATATATATATATATATATATATATATATATATATATATATATATATATATATATATATACTCAAATTAAAAATGTATTATGTAAAAGCACATTTTGAAGTATAAATCTAATTTAAACGATTGTAATTTTTATAAATTTTTTAATTATATAAAATGTGATCTTTAAATAAAAAGTTACCACTATAGTATTTTAAAAAGGGCTTAAAATAAAAGCAAGGAAAGAGAGATCTTTTCAAGCAACAACTATTTTTTTAGACGTATATTGTATAGGCATGGGCCGGTATAGGATTCTGACAGTATGACAACCTTAAAATATCACGGTTTTACGGTATCAGTGTATTGAGATTACTGCTCTAAAAAATGCTCTTTTTAAATGTCTTAGTAAAATAAAAAATAATAATAAAAAAAAAAAAAAAAAATATATATATATATATATATATATATATATATATATATATATATATATATATATATATATATATATATATATATATATATATATATATATATATATAATTTTAGAAAACATTTCAAGTATTTTGGAACACTAAACAATGCAAAATAATTGAAATAAATCATTGACTTCTGTCTTCATTAGTTTCAAGGGTTTTATTAGTTTCATTAGGTTCCCGCCTCAAAATGAGCGAGTTTGAGCTACTTCTACAATAAGGTAGTGTTCAGCAAAAACAAAACACCAGCGAAGAAACTCGACACAGAGGAACATAAAAACCTAACTGCTAGCTAGCGGTTCGGAAGTGTTATTGCAGAGCAACACAAACAGCACGCAGTTATAAATGCACGACTATGCGCAAGGCATGCGCCGTGGGTCACGCCGATCACTTGACGCAGAAGTATAAATCAGCCCTAAGTGTCATTTAAAATATTATTTCCTTTTTTGAAAAGTTATATTTTAGGAAAAACTTTATTATTTTAAATGTATTAAGTATGTTTGGTTCATGACTAAAACTATCCATTTTAAAATATGAATATAAATGCTTATCATCGGTAATTATTTCTGTAAACAGATCATATGAAAAGCCTAAATCAATGGGTAATACTAATCATGTATTATGTGTGGTCTGTTTTTAAAACGTGAATATAATTAAAATAATCTGAGAGCACACGTTTTTAATTGTTATATATTTTTATTTGTGTTTATGCACAGTGCTCAGCATAATTGAGTACACCCCATTTTGAAAATGAATAATTTGATCCATTTCTCAGTGAATATAGGCAATGTATTTTGGTGAATTTAAACAAAACAGATTTATTAAACAGATATATTTATTAAAATAATATTTTAGTCACCAAACATATATAGAAATTGAAAGATAATACAATTAAATTTAAGCTAAATATTGCAAAAATTTCAGCAAAATTTTTCCATTTTTTTCTTGATTTTTCCTCTTTTTAAATTTGTACTTAATATTTTTTTATAACATATAAATTTGGTTGTACTAGTTTTTGGACCGTTATCGTAAGTTATTTTGTTAGATAAGCTCTAGATATGGCTTCAGTACTGACTAATCTAATGCACAATTATAATATTGTATAGCTTCCAGGGCTTAATTTGTGCAGGATCCGGCACCTCTGAAATCTGATCCAGCACTTCATTTTACCGATCCCCCTCCTCACACGGCTCTTGTGGTGTCTTTTTCTCAATGATCAAACATTGTGCCCTCATTAAAGTCTGCTAGGTTACCATGGAAACAAAAGTTTAAATGAAGAGCAGCTTGGTGTGAAATGAGACGTGTGAAGAAAACAGACAGATCACTGTTGAACATTGGTCATCACGGGCAAATTGAAGTCTTAAGAGTTTTTTTTAAAGTCTAACTCAAGCTCTTAACTTTCAGGCTCAAGAGAAGAAAGTGAAGATGGAGGAGAAGAGGAAGAAACTGGCATCAGCTGCTGCTCTGCTGCAGGACAGAAATGCAGACGGGTAGGCTTTAAATTGTCCTCTTGTTTAGTCGGGATGTATGGAAAACTGTTTCCAGTTCCAAGAAAACTCTCTCAACATATTAATAGACATTTATGACCACTGTTTACTCCTATCACACATTAAAGGAAACTTAATATGCTCCTTTTTTTTTTTTTTTTTTATTTATTTTTTTTTTTTTTTATAAATACAAAATTTAAAATAAGTCTCTGATGTCCCAGGACTGTGTATTGGCTTGTTTCCACTCACTGGTACGGGTCACCTTTATCAGGCTTGCGTTTCCACTGCAAAGGGTACCCTTTTGGTGGGCGTGGTGTACGACAGAGAGTTTCAGTCGACGTCATTCTCGCTCGAATAAATGTCTACAGTAAAGCTGTACGGGTCGTTCACATATCATATGAGAAGCACTTCTCTCAAAACAGATGCTTAATACTCATAAATACTTGTGTATAAATGTTTATTACTAACCTTTCTTCGAACATGATTTGATTATAACTGCAGATCAATGACAGTGTGAAATAGCCTACTGTAACGTCTGCGATTATATAAAATAAATAAATAAATGCAACATATATGAACAGATACAGACCCTTACAGTCTCTGATATGTTACCAATTACAGAAAACTACACACAGCATACATTTAGTCCTTATTTGAGTTCAAAAACAACACGCAACATATAGCCTACAGTCAGAGCAAACCTCTCATCTGTGTCTGTAATCTTCACTCGCACATGTAGCCTCTGTTAGAGAGTAATTCCGTCATTCATAATAGTCCAAAATGCGATGAACATGCCGGTTTGTTCGTGATTCAGGTTGCTAAAACAATTTGCTCCTGTGTTTTGTCTGGCTTTTTTTTTTTCGCACTTCACTCTTGCGTTTGTCCTTTTCTTTTCTGAAAGGGTCAGATGTCGGAGACACTTCAATAATCACACACGCTATTATCATCAGCTCAAGAAGTTCGTTATATCAAATATAGGCACGATCGCGAGCTCCCTGGAGAAAGCGAAAACCGCTCGCACTTTTAGATGGGCTTGTAAAGCAACAACAGGACACTGCAGATTTGGTTTTTCTTGGCTTTGTGGCTATACATCAAGACAACAACAAGATTTGTTTGAGCTCGGGTCATCCATGGCTCGTTATTATATGCATATAGATTTACGGTGTAATGTCTCGGGCCTCGGCTGTGTATTGAAAACATGGCTGTTCCTTTGTTTTCATTCTGGCTAGCTCCACGAGATCGGGACATATCTCTGTTACCAATCAGCATTCAGCTGCGTGTGTACCTCCACCTTTTGGTACCCTTTCTCGTGTTTGGTACCCTTTCGAAAGGGTGCCGATAAAAGGGGTACGGTACGGTTCGGTCTGCCTTTTGACAGTGGAAACGACCATAAAAGTGTACCGTACCGTACCACTCAGTGGAAACGGGTCATATGTGAAGTTACAGCTCAGAATACCACACAAGTTACGTTTTATAATGCTTCGAGTCTGCCCTTTTTAGGCTTTGATCCAAAGTGTGCCGTTTTGGTGACTGTTGTAGTGGAAAGTTACACTGGATCTCAACAAACATCTTCTAGGTTTCAAAAAAGAAGCTGAGATCTTCAAAGTTCTCAAGTTGAAGCAGTTTGCTACAGCAGAGATGGTCGATCGAGCTCTCTCCCTCCCAATGTTCAAAAATCCACAGTTCTTATACAGTTTCTTATCCATAGTTATCTTGAGATATGATGTAACATCACCCTATTCCAGGCTCCAATAGGATCCTAGATTTTTTAATTGATTGCTGTATGTTAATCGGTTTTTACATATCTTAAAGATCATACAGCATGTGTTTGCATATGATCATGTTGTTTCCATACTTTTTAAATGATTCTCTTTATGCATGCTATTTTAGTGAGGGTTGTTTTTGTCTTGGTCAGTACATACAGTTGAAGTCAGAATTATTAAACCCCCTTTTGAATTTTTTTATTTTTTATTTTTTTTAATGTTTCCCAAATGATGTTCAATAGAGCAAGAAAGTTTATATTTAAAAGCGAAAATTATGTTATAGTACGTCTCCAAAGCTTGTGAAAATAAAAAACATAGCATACGTTAATTCTTTTATTTTATAGTGGATTATTTATTAAGTTTCTCTGCTGTATATGACATGGGTCTGTTGGTTAGAACTTTCTGCTGTGGTTTGCATGTGTCAAATTGTATTTTTTTTTTTTATATAAATAAACAATATCCTAAATAATAATAATAATCATCATTAATATTATCAATATTATTATTAAAGTAAATATATTTATAATAAATCGCCTCATTATTTATTTATTTATTTATATGATTTATATATGATATTAGAATAGTGTTAGCTTTTGTAAGTGATTTTATGTTTTAGAATAGAATATGTAATGTTCACCTTCTCATTAATATTAGTAAAGCAAACACAGGCCCTATATATGTGCCATTTACATTTATTTTATTTAATATGGAAAGCGAGTGCATGTTTTTACCAAAACTAATATTGGATTTTATTTTAAATGCGTGTTTGTGTAAAACAATATAATTTGCACAAAGAAATGATAGGGTTGTTCTCTAAAGAAGTTGTTACTCCACCCCGTTTAGAGCATCATTATGGGCGTTTTACGTTATAACTAACGTCGTTCAAGCGATGGATCTGCGATAGAGAAACTAGGGGTTTTGGGAAACACTCGTCGCTACATCGTTCTTTTGCCAAACGATGCATCGCACTATGATAGTTCAGCCGCGAGTTATGTCGTTGTTTGGGAAACGCACCCCAGTATAACAGCAGATGGATTTTTAAAATAATGACAAAAAAAAATCCTATACATGAGTATTTTTTGCATTCATATCTCGAGTTGCACTGTCATTCTAAATACATCTAATATTATAGATTATAAACATATATATATATATATATTATAGATATATATTATTATAGATTCTATTATGGATTCTCCTAGTTAATGTTGTGAAAGTTGAACAGTTTACACTGTTTGTTTCAGGTTGGTTATTGCCAGTCGGTTTCATCCGTGTCCTGTGTTGATGGGTCTGCTGAAGTTTGTAGCTCCATCACGCCCGTTTGTAGTCTACTGCCAGTACAGAGAGGTAAATCTGATGCTAGTTTTATGAAATAAGAATATATAATGTTTTAGTAATCCTTGTAATGCAGAGCACAAAACTTTTTTTTTTTTATTGGGGGGATATACACAATTACAGAATGTTTAGAAGTATATAAAGATCCACATTTTACTCATGCATACTAAATTAAACAGAATATTTCCTTCTATGATTATTGAATATGATTATTTACATATAGATATAGCAAAACTGGTTCTTAAGCAGAATATTATGGATGACGCAGAGTTTGAGTTACTGTCCCACTCCAAAAAATAGCAAATAAAACCTCATCCAATTAAAATTTATTTATCGAATATACTGGACAAAAGTGAGGTTGGCAAAAATAACTCGAGACTTGGACCCTATATGTGATCGCTGTAATCAAGCACCTGCAGACTTTATACATATGTTTTGGCTTTGTCCATCAATCACTTCTTTTTGGCTATCAATTTTCAAGTGTTTCTCTTCTGTGACAAAGATGCACATCGAACAGTGTCCTCTTATTGCACTTTTTAGGCTTTCTGCGAATATAGCAGGGTTACCGAGCTGTACTGCAAATGCCCTTGCATTTTTGACACTTAGCAAGACGGTGTATTCTGTTAATGGGGAAACAAAGATTTCCCCCGAGTTTTGACAACCGGTTGCGAGATGCAATGAGCTTTATCCATTTGAAAAAAATCAGGTTTACAATAAATGGCAATACTAGGGCTTTTTCTGAAACATGGGACCCATTTAGAATTTTCTTTTCTGAGCATGTCAGTATCTCTACAGTACACAAGACAGTACAAACAGACCGTACAAACTGTCAATTGAAATCTTAGGACCTTTCAATTGCAATGCAAACATATTTAGATACTTTGTATAAATACCTGAGAATTCATTTTTGTATTGGGTTATCAAGGTATATGTGTATTCTGTACAGATGTTTTTTTAATTAATTAATTTTTTATTTTGTAATTAATTTTTTTATTAAATTTTTTATTTTCTCTCTTAGATAAATGTCATTTCAAATTGTTTAGAGGGTAGGGGTGGGAATAATATTTGTTTACATTTTTCTGTAAAAAAAATTTCTGTATTTGTTATATCTGTAAAAGTTTAATAAATAGATAAAAAAAAATAGCAAATAAGGGTGTTCTGTCACTTTAAGGAGATATTGCATATTCAATTGAGTCAGACTTTGATAGTTGCTTCTTTGAATATTTACTATTTTAATTTGTATCGATGCAGCCGCTGATCGAGTGCTACAATAAGCTCCGGGAACAAGGAGGAGTAATCAATCTCAGATTGACTGATTCCTGGCTCAGGCATTATCAGGTAATTAGTCACTGTGTACTTGTTTTGTTGCTTTCTTATGTTCTTTTTAGACTTTAGTTTAGAGCTCTGCCACACAAACCTTATATAAAAAGTTTTATTTACTGTATGGCACAGAATATGATCATTTTGGATGAATAAATTTAAAGTAGAGCCTTATACCTAAACCAGGGGTCTCAAACTCCAATTGGCGAGAGGTTATTTCAGTGACTGACAACTCATAGGAGGGCCGTTTTAAAATTCAAGCACAAGAAAAAAGGGGAAACCTGACATAATTGATGCATCTTAGGACAACAGACATGAGGTTTATATTTCAAGCATTACCTGTCACCAGTGATAATGCAAATCATAACGTTTATCGTGTCACTCGTCAGCTATTGAAATACATCTGTAGTTGTGTGTATGGTCGAGCGGTAGACACACACTCTGTCATTCTTCCACAGAGTATATGCAGTCAAAACTTCAGCTTTTTGTTTCTTGTTGTACATATTAAAGGGGTTGTTTAAATTGCTATGAAAATACTACAAATAATAGGCATAATAGTTATCAGAAACAGTTTTATTGCCAAGTGCGCTTCACACACACAAGGAATTTGTTTTGGCTACAGAAGCTTATTATTCTCTCCCAACCGATTGTATCATAGCGTAGGAACAGCAGAAAGTAGTTTGGGTAACTTTAGTGACTTTACTGATAATTGTTCTTCTCAATATCTTTCTTTTTTCGTAAAACTACAACAAAGAGGGGGAAAGTATGTACATTCACATTTATTTTAACAAGTTCAATTCAACTAGCAGTACAATTTGACTAATGTACATAGTTTTTATGCAAATCTTTATAAGCATATTAAAAAAAATCTATTAAATGAGACCATTTGAATTGAACATTAGCAAAATGATCATATTTGTTACACCAGCATAACAGGTGAGCCATGAACTGTGTGTATACAACAAAATACAGGTGGTATAAAACTGATAACAATAAAACAACCCTTGAATATTTACAAATATAGAGCTTTAGTAAAAATAGAGCACCTATGGACATCTATTTTAACGTTTAAATCAGCCACAGAATTCAAACGTGTGTGTTACTCTCGCCCGTACACTGAGAGAAAATTAAAGTAAAGCTAATCTGAATGCAGTACTTTAAATAGGTCAAAACCACAAGTGGCTGTATGTGACAGCACAACAGTGATAGTGATTCAAAATGTATGTTTTGGATTAGTCCAGGTTATGCATAATTTCGCCTTTTTTATGGTTGTTAATGCAGTTTTTGTTGCATTTCTAGCAAAACTATATTGCAATATAATTTCTATGATATTACTGTAGATAACTCTTATTGTGTAATGTTTCTGTCATGCATGCCCACACTAGATACTTCTGTGTGTTTGTGTTCCAGGTGCTGCCCAACCGGACTCATCCAGTGCTGCTGATGAGCGGAGGTGGAGGATATCTGCTGTCCGGAACCACAGTCAACGCAGGCACTGCCAAAACCAAAAATCCACACAAATCCGAAGAGCCCGACGCCAAGAGGCTGAAACTGGAGGAGATGGCTTCATCATGTGACAGCTCCGCCTAGGCAATTAGTTCACTTTAACTTATTTAAGTGAGAACCAAACTAAATCAGCGTAAATCAGCCAGTGCTTTGTTGTCTGTACGAGTTGCACGACTTTATTATTTAAAGTTTTGTACTGTGTTATTTCTTTTTTTTATTTCAAGCTCTGCATTTCAGGAGCTACAGAAGTCCTCCTTATTTATTTTTATTTCGGTAATATGTGGAGGAAGGAAGAGATTGTTTATCAGTATCCTCTGCACTTGGCTAATATCCCAATTTTGCTTACATAAAGTCAGTTCACTAGTAAACCTTATGCAAAAGCCTCTAAATACCATTTGAAATGTTAGAAATATGCTAAAAGATGCTTATTTTTGGTAACTCTATACAATAAGGTTGTATTAGTTTATGTATTTATTAGCATAAACAATGAACAATAGATTCATAACAGTGTTTATTATGGTTGTTAATGTTAGTCAATGAAAATAAAGTCATTCATTGTCTGTTCATGATAACTCTGTGCATTAGCGAATGTTAATAAGCATGAAATTGTATTTTAATAATGCATTAGTTAACATCAAACTATAATTAGTAAATGCTGTACAAGCATCGTCCATTATTAGTGCATGTTAGTGAATACATTAACTAATGAAACCTTATTGCAGGGGTGTCCAAACTCCTAGAGGACCAGTGTCCTTCTGAGTTTAGCTCCAACTTGCTTCAACACACCTGCCAGGAAGTTTCTAGACAAAACTTGACAAAAGTGGTCCTGGGGGGCCGGTGTCCCAATCAGGGCACTGTCCCAATTTTGCTACTGTACAAAATAGTCCTGATTTAACATCCACAAACTGGGACTTTTGTGGGATTGAAGCGTCCTTGTTTATAGTTGTACTGACACTAGGCAGCTGTAGTAACAGCTGTAGTACAGCTACAGCTAATAAGACACACCTGAACCAGCTAATCAAGCTCTTACTAGGCTTTCTAGAAACATTCTTGCAGGTGTGTTGAAACAAGTTGGAGCTAAAATCTGCACCGGACCTCCAAAACCAAGTTTAGACACCTGTTCTAGTACATTTAAATAAGGGCTTGATTAGCTGGTTCAGGTGTGTTTGATTAGAGTTGGAACTAAAGTCTCCAGGACACCGGCCCTCCAGGACTGAGTCTGGACACCCCTGTTCTAGTATATTTAGTAAGGGCTTGATTAGCTGGTTCAGGTGTGTTTGATAACAATTGGAACTAAAGTCTCCAGGACACCGGCCCTCCAGGACTGAGTTTGGACACCCCTGTTCTAGTATATTTAGTAAGGGCTTGATTATCTGGTTCAGGTGTGTTTGATTAGAGTATAGGAACTAAAGTCTCCAGGACACCGGCCCTCCAGGACCAAGTCTGGACACCCCTGTTCTAGTATATTTAGTAACGGCTTGATTAGCTGGTTTAGGTGTGTTTGGTTAGAGTATAGGAACTAAAGTCTCCAGGACACCGGCCCTCCAGGACTGAATTTGGCCACTCCTGTTCTAGTATATTTAGTAAGGGCTTGGTTAGCTGGTTCAGGTGTGTTTGATTAGAGTTGGAACTAAAGTCTCCAGGACACCGGCCCTCCAGGACTGAGTTTGGACACTCCTGTTCTAGTATATTTAGTAAGGGCTTGATTAGCTGGTTCAGGTGTGTTTGATTAGAGTTGGAACTAAAGTCTCCAGGACACCGGCCCTCCAGGACTGAGTTTGGACACTCCTGTTCTAGTACATTTAATAAGGGCTTGATGAGCTGGTTCAGGTGTGTTTGATAACAATTGGAACTAAAGTCTCCAGGACACCGGCCCTCCAGGACTGAGTTTGGACACCCCTGTTCTAGTATATTTAGTAAGGGCTTGATTATCTGGTTCAGGTGTGTTTGATTAGAGTATAGGAACTAAAGTCTCCAGGACACCGGCCCTCCAGGACCAAGTCTGGACACCCCTGTTCTAGTATATTTAGTAACGGCTTGATTAGCTGGTTTAGGTGTGTTTGGTTAGAGTATAGGAACTAAAGTCTCCAGGACACCGGCCCTCCAGGACCGAGTCTGGACACCCCTGTTCTAGTATATTTAGTAAGGGCTTGATTAGCTGGTTCAGGTGTGTTTGATTAGAGTATAGGAACTAAAGTCTTCAGGACACTTGCCCTCCAGGACGGAGTCTGGACACCCCTGTTCTAGTATATTTAGTAAGGGCTTGATTAGCTGGTTCAGGTGTGTTTGATTAGAGTATAGGAACTAAAGTCTCCAGGACACTGGCCCTCCAGGACTGAGTCTGGACACCCCTGTTCTAGTTTATTTATTAAGGGCTTGACTATCTGTTTCAGGTGTGTTTGATTAGAGTTGGAACTAAATTCTCCAGGACACCTGCCCTCCAGGACTAAGTCTGGACACCCCTGCCTATTGTAAAGTGTGCATCCTGCATGTGAATTATTTTCACTGCCTTCAAATTGAACTGAACATAAATTTGGGAGGATGAGTAAAGGTCTTGTATCTGAACATTTCATATGGTTTTAGTAACGCTTAAAATGGCTTCCAGCATCAAAACTCAAATGATATCCACATTCATCTGGTCCATTAATTACACATTTTATTAAATGCAAACAATAAGCAATGCAGGGATGTTTATTATAATTGACAACATTTTTTTAAACACGTACTACATCTTTCACTGCTGTAAAGTAGCATGCTCTTGAACACAGTCAGAAGTACATGGGCATTTTGTTTTCTTGGTTATTTTAGATCATAATAAAGAGAAAGTATTCACATGATGTAGCTAGTTTTGCTTTTTATAAACTATTAGCTAACACTTTAGTTGAGGTCACAATTCATCCTATTAACTACTGTCTTATTACCTGCCTATTATTAAGATATTAGCTGTTCATTATAAAGTGTGATCTTATTCTGCATCCCTAATCCTACCCAGAACATAACCCATACTAACTATTAATAAACAGCTAATTAGTAGCTATTTAAGCAAGTAGAGCTACTTGATTGTTTGATAATATAGTGAATGGTGACCTAAACTAAAGTGGTACCGACTATTATTCTTGTTTCTCAGGCTTTCACATCGAACATTAAACTTGACTTGCAGCAATAACAAATGTCTAAAGCGGTTGTAATCGTGTACGACATATAATAATGCATTCATTTAAAGCAGACCGCACACGCAGGCAACACAGAAAGATGACGTCTCGGTTGGTTGTCTGAATGGTTAAGTTGTTTCTGTCGTCTGTTGATCCACAGAGGCCAGCTCCTCAAGTTCTTTTAACTGCTGACAGAAAAGTACAGGAATTAAATGTCAGAATTCTGAAAGCAATGCCTTAAAGGAGTAGTTTACCCCCAAATTGATTGAAATTCATCATTTGTTTTCCCTCATGTGCAATGGTCTCGAACTCAATTCCTGGAGGGCCACAGCTCTGCACAGTTTAGCTTAAACACAAACCTGCTTAATAGTCTCTAGTAGTCTTGATTAGTTGGATCAGGCATGTACAATTAGAGTTAGAGCAAAACTGTGCAGAGCTGTGGCCCTCCAGAAATCCAGTTTGAGACCTATGCTCATGTTGTTTTAAACCTTTGTGAGTTTAAATATCACAAAAGAAGATATTTAGAAAAATGTTGGAAGTTTGCTCACCCACAGTGCATTAGCGAATGTTAACAAGCATGAATTTGTATTGTAATAATGCATTAGTAACTATGATTAGTAAATGCTGTACAAGTGTTCTAACCAAAGCCTCTCCACTTTGCATTTCCGCCATGTTTGTAGTTTGTTGACACTATTTACCCTCGTTTGTAGTTCTAATCCAGGGGTGCTCAATCCTGTTCCTGGAGATCTACCTTCCTGCCATAGATATATACACTAGATATCACATAGGGACCCTGAGCATGCGTCAATAGTGCCGCCACATTGGTACAGTGCTTCTAGGACAAACGTCATTCAACCGCACTAGTCAAGGCAGTGTGCCAATGTGAAGATGCTGGACTTTAGCGCTGTGTTTGTGTTGTAGTAACGAGCAAACAAAGAAAACAAAGCCCAAAGTCATCACATTTCATAGGTAAGATTTCGTTTTTTATGTTTTTGTATGTTATGAACTTGTGCTTAACAAGTAACGTTATTTATGATAATACAGTCACTTACTGCATTCACCATAAGGCAAAGTAGCACCAACTCGCACTAAATTCTAAACTTATGCTACTTTTGTTGAATAAAATAAGCAAACAAAGTTATGAAATATGACAACAAGATGCTGCGCTGCTAGAAACTTGTATTATTGTCGGCTAAGAGAACGAGTCGTTCATAACGGAGATTCATTTACAAACGAATCGCTCCCTCCATTAGAATGAGGTGAAAGCAGGAGAGGGGGTGTGTTTCAGGACATGGATTAGATCAAATTAAACAGGGAAGAAGGAAAATGCATTTCCATGCACACAAACACTTGCTTTTGTCAGGAATGCCCATGCGGTCACATCCATCAATGTAGAAAAGTGAAGTAAAATTATAATATTTCGTAATTTAAAAAAATATTTGCATACTGACCACCGGGGAAAACTCCCGATCATAGATATGTGTATTTCTCTGGCTTTGGATGGCCACAGTCCTCCACTTCACCCTGGTTCTGCATTCATTTCAATCGAGCGGTACCCTGTACTAAAATGGCGGCTCTATTGACGCATTCCTTCTAATAGACAACAGTAGGGTAGGCGACATCTAATGTATATATCTATGCCTTCATGCATAGTTCAGCTCCAACCCTGATCAAACACACCTGAACCAATTAATTAGGACCTGAACAGCACTTGATAATTACAGGCAGGTGTGTTTGATATGGGTTGCAACAGAAATCTGCAGGAAGGTCGATCTCCAGGAACAGAATTGAGCACCCCTGTTCTAATCGAATTCACATCCATCGCGCAATGTGTGGGTAATATTGGTGGTTACTTCAAATAGTAAACCATCTAGGTAACTTTTGGAATGCTTAATTTGACATATTATGATTGGGACACACTCGTTTTATTTTTGAATACTATTTTGGATGGATGGTATGTGAATTGGGAATCGCTGAAATTGACATAGTTAAACAACGAAATCATCTCGTCTCTTTATCTGAGTGTATAAAAGATGTATCTTAAAGGGACAGTTCACTCAAAAAATTGTATTATGTCATTTACTCACCCTTCACTTGTTCAAAACCTGTTTGAGTTTTTTCTGTTAAACACAAGAGGAAATATTTTGAAGAATGCTGGTTGATGGTACCCATTGACTTCTAAAGTAATTGTTTTCTTACTATAGAAGTCAATGAATGCCATCATCCAACATTCTTTGAAATATTTTCTCTTGTGTTCAATAGAAGAAACTCTTAAGGTGAGGTAATGTTAGGTTTAAAATGCACAAGGGACATACTTTAGTTGGTAAAAAAAAAGAACTTCATATTGGTCTCAATCTTTGAACAACTTTTTTTTTTTTGACCTCAGGGTATTATTTTAAGGTGAACCAGGTTTTAATTAATCATATTTATGTTTTAATTTAAACTGCTATAAGTTTTGTTTGATTTTAAATAGAATTTTACGCTCCTTTAATCTGTGCACGTAACCTCATTCTTTTTCCTAAAACAACATGTGCAAAGGTTAACCCTTCAAAGGGCCTCTTAAAAAACCGCGTTGGAGCCATTGGCCTAAATGTGGGCATAGACAGTGATATTTATATATTTTTTTTGCTGTCATTTAAACTTGTATGTGATCCTACCCCTCTCTCTCCTGCTTCACTTTCTGTCAATTTACTGTCCTGTCAAATTAAAGATGCAGTAGGTGATTGACTTCAGAAACATTTTTTGTTGTTCTGGTTGAAAGTCTCTTCACATTCCAATAGTAATGATTAAAGTAAATGATCTAAATGTATATTCATCCAATTAAAATAGTGTCGGGCCGACATCTCCCATAATTGTGATACGGAGCTCAAACTGTCTGTCAGCAAATGCAGATTTGAGCTACTGCACACCTGTTTGTACGCAGCTCTGCCGTTTGTGCATACACGTGCTGCGCGTTCACGAGAGAGAGAGAGAGAGAGAGAGAGAGAGAGAGAGCGCAGTAAAAACCTGCTGAATCTAAACTTTTTTTATGAATGGGTTATATGCACAGAGGTGTTGTTCAGCCTCTGAAATTTTCCGGCGAAAGGTTGATGTGACTATTTCCAGTTTTATAAGGCTATTCCGCCTAGCCTGCTTTACTGAGCTGAAGATGGTTTTATATTCACATTGGTTCATTTTTGAACAATGACAACCTGTGATGCTCTCCCTATATTGTTTACCGCTACTCTGAATATTCGCTCAGAAATAGCATGCAAGTATGGCTTAGAAATGAGTGTAATAATGAGTGTAATTCCTGCACGCCGCCGGCCAAGCTTTAGCTCAACACATGAGAGAGGGTTCTGCTGTGCTCTTTAAGGTACTCGCGCTCGTGATTTCAGGAGGCGTGGCTTTGGACGGCAGGGGAGGGATGGTGTTTCAGAGATTTATGCTAACAGGCTAGCATTGTGGCAGATCACCTACTGCACCTTAAAGGCAAAAATGACACAAAATAAAATCAATCGCCCCCCATTCAAACATTTTAAACAAAGCCTCTCTACTTCGCATATGACAATCAAATTCACATCAATCAGGCAATGTATCATGGGTGATATTAGTGGTTTGAGTACCTTTTCTAATTTCTACCGCACTAAATCTGTATTTGAATACTATTTAGGATGAATATTACACTGAAAAAGATGATTTCTGCAAATTTGTTGAATTTAAACAAACTTAAATATAGTAATGTTCAAATTAATTTGTTTAAATTCATCCCAACTAAATTGTTTACAACCACTTAGCTTAAAAAAATGAGTAAACCCAAGGAATCATCTTTGAATAATTTTTTTTTTCAGTGTGTATGAATTGAGATGCTGAAATTGACAAAGTTAAACAACAGAATCATAAGTCCAAGGCACTCAAAGTTAAATTATCTATTTAATATTGTCACTTTTCGAGTGTCTTGGATTTATGATTTTGTTGTTTAACTTTATGAATCCCTTATCCAAAGAGCACTGACGCATTAACTACCCCTGAAGCACTTTTTGTTAGATTTTTGTACTTATTAACTTCCATAGTATTTGCTTTTCATAATATGGAAGTCAATGGTTACAGATTTTCAGCTTTTTTTTCAAAATATCTTTTGTGTTTAGCAGAAGAAACGTATAAAGGTTTGGAACCACCTAAGGGTGAGTAAACACTGAGTAAAACTTCATTTTAGTGTGAACATCAAATGTTTGCAGCCTGCACCCCCCAAAAAAGACTCTGAATGAGAGGAAATGTGTAGATCTAGTAAATTAAATCTCATATTTCCACAACCCAAGTTGGAATGTTACAGGAAAGTACCTTTTAGTTACATAGTATCCCTGTCATGGTGAGAATTGATGCTCTTGGTATCCTGTAGAGTCTAGCTATCCCTCTTCACCCTTCAGCAAATGCAGTATTCGTGCATAGTTTGCGGGTGGATTGAATAACTCAGAGAACATTGCTGGGAGGCAGTTGCCACTTTTTTTGGTACACATGTACTCAAGAACCACAATTAGAGTAGACCGAGGTGCTCTCATAGTCTCTCAAATGATTCATGCTGAAGTCCAGTAAGAAGATAATTCAAGTGGAAAATTTCAAGCTCCATAAAGCAAGTTTGATTGCGTTGATGTCATTCTTTGCTTGCGATTCATCCATCTAGACCAGACTGGCTTAGTGCATGCTTTTTATGGCAGTTTTTTGGATTTAAGGGGTCCATTTGTTATACATCATTGGTGTGATCTAGTCTGTTAGTTTCTAAACTGCTTCAGAAAGTACACTTTATGGTCTCTCTTCACTGACCTTTAGGACTTGGTGTGTCTTTGAACAAGCTGATGAGTTGAATTATAGAAAAATTGCAAGTGTAAAGAAAAAAATGCATCTTAAAGGGACAGTTCACCCAAAAAATGATATTATGTCATTTACTCACCCTTCACTTGTTCAAACCCTCTTTGACTTTCTTCTGTTGAACACAAATAAAGATATTTTGAAGAATGCTGGTTAATGGCACCCATTGACTTCCATTGTCATTTTTTTCTTACTATTGAAGTCAATGGACGCCATCAACCAAAATATCTTCTCGTGTTCAACAGTAGAAAGAATCTCTTAAAGGTTTTAAAATGCACTAGGCACACATACATTTGTTGGTATAGCAGCTCACCAAAACCTTTATATCAGTCTCAATTTTAGAACACCTTTTAGACCTCAGGTTTTTATTTTATATTAAAGGTGAACCAAATTATCGATCAAAGCAGCAAAACGTGTATTTTGCACTGTCTGTATTTTGCACTGTCTGGAGCCAACACCTAAGCTTTTCACTCATCATAGCACACAAGCTGCTGATTATGTGACAATAAAAGTGATTTGATTTGAATTAAACTGTATATAATTTTTTAGAATATTTAACTATTTTTATTGCTTTTAATTTGAACTTTTTTTTTAACTGTTTTGGGTCTCACTTTATTTTGAAGGTCCCTTTGTTGAATTTAAGTTACACTGCATCTACATCTCAACTAATTCTCATGAGATTATAAGTAGACTGGGGATAGTGTAAGTTGACCTGTATTTGCAATGTTTCTTATAGTCAGTAAATGTCTGTTTAGCAGCAGTATCACCAGATATTAAGCAGACGGTCTACTAACACTCAAATGGACCATCAAGTGTTACCCTTTTTTTGTTGTTTGTTGTTGTTGCAAGAAACCTCAAAGTCTCTTCCTTAAAGCAATGTGAATGAGTTCAATGTTCCAGAATTATATTGACATATATGGTATATTCTGACATTACCTTTGCAGGCCTACACTCGACAATGGGTGTGACAGTAAACACTCTAAAGGGTCTCCTAAAAAACACAATGTTCTGAACCATTGGCCTAAAGTTGGGCATAGATGGATTTTTTACTGTCCTATAATAATTTTTTTGGTAACACTTTAAAATAATGGTCCATTAGTTAATGTATTTACTAACATGAACAAACAATTAGTAATACATTTGTTATGTGTTTGTTAACATTAAGGTAAATAACATTAGTTCATGTTAGTTCAACACACAGTGGATTAGCTAATGTGAACAACTATGAATTTTGGATGTTAATAATGCATTAGTAAATGTTGAACTATGATTACAAAATGCTGTACAAGATTAGTCATACTTAAAGGTGCTGTATGTAAGTTTTTGACCCTACTAAAGCATAAAAATACACTGTAAAAATGGCTGTGATTTCAACGGTAAAACTCTAAAAATGCTACAGTAAAAATCCGTAACCTGGTTAACATTGTTTTCTTGATATATACGGCGAATAACCATAAATTGACTTTTTTTTTCAGAATTCCCTGCATGGCACATCACATATGCTTTTTGTTGCCATTACTATGAATCTTTTTAGTTTTCCCATCAGTTATGTACATTAGAGATTTATGTTACACGTAATGTTGATAAACAATGTTTATTTCATGTTTAGTAGCTGTGTAAATGACACTGAGCACCTTCTATACACTGATACGCTTTTCTGCTTGTGGGAATAGTTGATTGTGATGAGCATTCATTATGTAACTTTCTCATCACCACCATGTTAACAACTGTATAACAAAAGATGTGTAGATGTTGGTAATTCAAACTACAGACATATTACCTCTCTAAATTAATAAAATACGGTAGTTTACAATAAAAATGAGAAATGACTTTTACGGTTTGTACCGTATTTCTAATAGTGAAATACTGGCAACCACAGCTGCTGTTTTTTTTACCGTAAATTTTACGGATTTATTTTTAACAGTGTACCATAATATGTTTGCAGATGTTTAAGAAACATGCTAAGTGAACATTCTTGTTCATCTGAAAAACAATGCTGAAGTCAGATATTCTGCTTTGAAAATGTATTTTCCGAGCTGTCTTTGTTTTGATAACTTTAACCTGCCCAATGCCAGTTTAGCCAACTATATTTCAGCAACCCCGGGGGTGCCTTGGTGGAAAACCACGCATTTCATTTATTCATTCAGAAAGGCTCTGAAAGCATACGTCTGTGACTGAAATGCGACCTCATGTGGACAGTAGCAGACTCTGAAATGAGAGGCAGGTTCAGTTCCACATGAGGTTAATAATTAGCAAATGACTTAAATATTACAGTAAACATTAGGTGAGCAGGTTAAAATAATTTTAACCGCGTGTCCTAACAACACGCTTCGTGACGAGATGTGCAGTGATGAGCTATTTGGCTGTTTGCGCAAGACGAAACATGACAGAATTTTAAATACAGCCATTCAGAAGCACAGAATATGCACTCACTCACGAAACGGTACGGTTTATAATCTAGTTAACACATATTAACCCTCTTTAAAACTATTAAATGTAGATGCTGAATCACTGATACGTGTTTAGTTCAATTTCAAACGGTTTATTTTATTTTCAAGATCTGAGGTGAACTACCTGCTGCTGCTTTCAGTAGTCTGGCAATAAATGGCATGTAAAATGGCATTCAAACTCACATTATTAGCATTAAACACTGAATAAAGCACATGAGGTTTACCTGAGGTGATCATTGTCATAGTTTTCTGTTGTTCAGCTGTGAGAAATAGAAGCCGTTTCTAATATATCAATTCCAGCTGTTGGTTAGGACAAAAAACTCCTCTTAATATGGAAAATATTTCTTCTATCGTGTGCCGTTGCTTTTATTTAGAACACTATTTAAGTCACTCGCTCCTGTCCTCAATCTGACAACCTGCGCTTGCGTTTGTTTTGATCCAGCAGTGCAATACCTAGTTCAACCACTGGGTGTCAAGTTTACATACTGCACCTTTAAATGTTAGCTAATACATTACCTAATGGACCATTATTCTAGTGTTACCAATTTATTTATTTATTTTTTTCAGTTGCATGGAAATTAGTGACATTTGTATGGTTACTGTGAGAGGAACCTACAAGCCAACCAATCAGCCCACTAGCTCCCAATCATTTTTAAATGTCCAAAAATGATGCAGTTATCAGTTTGAATTTGTGAGGGGTGATAAAATCATGTCATAAAATAGTGTCATAAGAGCGCCCCTGCAACTTTTACATTAACTTATGTGACACGTGCATGCACATACCATTTTCTGGCCATTACAATTTGCACTGTGTATGCCCATGTAATGGTTACAGGTTCAAATTCAGCAAGACCCTAAGTGAGTAAGACACTTAAAGGTCTCGTGAATTGCTTTGAAATGTGCATTTATTTATTTATTTATTTGATGTTTGACAATTTTAACCGAACCATGATAAAAGGGTGGGACATAGAGTAGCTCCTCCCCTTTAAAAAAACAGCCAATAGGGTTTTGTTTTACAACAGCTTTGCCAGTGAGAGTTGTTGAGCTCAAATGCATCAAATGAAAAGAAGCTTGAAGGGGGTGGAGCATATCAGATATTAGAGAGCATTTGATTGGTCAAGATTTCATTGAAACTGTGAATTTTGTCACTGTTTTGAAGCACACTAGCTTATAGATATCCTAAAAACTAACAATTCTAATTTATTTTATTTTAATTTCATGGGACCTTTTACCCCTAGTAACTCACGAAGAAGGGTACTGATAATAAACATACTGTCAAGCATACTGTACCTCCTGTTGCGGGGCGCTCATTTCCTCCTCCGGTGACTCCTCTTGAGAAAGCAGGCCTCTTTTGTATCTGAGAGTCTTGGCGAGCTCCTCTAGAGTGTGGTAGGGGTGCTGATCAGTTCTTTCACCCACCTTCTGGCTCCTTTTGTACCAGGCTGGATGGTAGTAACCTCTGTCAATCCATGGAGAGCGTTTCTCATAGACGTCACCTTTGTTGAGTAGACGCTCCTCTAACTCCTTCTTTTTGTTTGTTAGGTATCTCAATGCAGCTTCTGCCGAACTCTGTTGTCCTTTGTTGAGCTCCTCTTCGTCCTCCTGACTGGCTTCACCTTCATCCTCGAGCTCCATGGAGTCGCCACGCTTGTTGCGATAATGTTTTTTGTGGTGATATCTGTGTGTGGGCTTCCAGTATCGTTTTGCAATATCCACATCTTGCTCTTCAGACTCCTCAGGTTGGGCGTTCACCACATCATCAGTTTGTTTGTAGTGACTTTGGCTCCTTTTGCTTGGGAAGTCTTCTTGGCTTCTGTCGTAGTCTGGATCTTCCCCATTCTCACTGCGTTTGTGGTACTTTTTCTTGTGATGGTATCTGTGTGTTGGCTTCCAGATCCTCTTCTCCATCTCCTCACTTTCTTCGTCAATTTCTTCTCCATTCATGTAGTTTCTTTTGTTGACGTAGCTTGGGAAGTCTTCTTGACTTCTGTCATAATCTGGATCTTCGATATCTCCATTCTCGCTGCGCTTGTGGTGCTTTTTCTTGTGATGATATCTGTGTGTTGGCTTCCAGATCCTCTTCTCTCTCTCTTCACTTTCTTCGTCCATTTCTTCTCCATTCATGTAGTTTCTTTTGTTGACGTAGCTTGGGAAATCTTCTTGACTTCTATCGTAATCTGGTTCTTCGATATCCCCATTCTCGCTGCGTTTGTGGTGCTTTTTCTTATGGTGGTATCTGTGGGTTGGCTTCCAGATCCTCTTCTCTATCCCCTCATCCTCTTCATCTCCGTCCCCGTAGGTTCTTTTGATCATGTAACTTGGGAAGGCTTCTTGACTTCTGTCGTAGTCCAGGTCGTCACGTTTTTCCCTGCTGGTCAGAAGACGACTTCTTTTATACTCGTAGAAAGGGAATTCCTCCTGGCTGCGCTCCTCATCAGGATTATCACGCTTGTAAATCATAGAGAAAAATCTTTTCTGAGGAAATTCCTCCTGGCTTCTGTCATCATCAGAATCTTCTCTTTTATGCATGTTGAATCTTTTATAGAAACTTGGGAAATCTTCCTGGCTTCGTTCATCATCCATCCCCTCACGTTTTTCCTTTAGTCTTCTCTTCATGAAACTTGGGAAATCTTCCTGGCTTCGTTCATCATCCATCCCCTCACGTTTTTCCTTTAGTCTTCTCTTCATGAAACTTGGGAACTCTTCCTGGCTTCGTTCATCATCCATCCCCTCACGTTTTTCCTTTAGTCTTCTCTTCATGAAACTTGGGAACTCTTCCTGGCTTCGTTCATCATCCATTCCCTCACGTTTACCCTTGAATCCTCTTTTCATGAAGCTTGGGAATTCTTCCTGACTTCGTTCATTGTCCATTTCCTCACGTCTGTCTTTAGTTCTTCTTTTAACGAAGCTTGGGAACTCTTCTTGGCTCCGTTCATCACCCAGCTCCTCCCGTTTGTCAGCAGTCTTGAGGAGATGGTCAATGAGTTTCTCACCTTTGGCTTTAGACTCTTCTCTTGGTTTTTTCAGCTCCTCTTGAGTTGGTTCTTGAGCATCTTTGTCATCTTTGGAATGACCTGGTCCCAAATTGAGGTAGAGATAATAAAAAAAAGGTTACTTGTAACCAGTGGTGTAAAATAATGAATTGCAAATGAATAAAGTAATTGAGTAGTTTTTATCAGGAGTTGTACTTTACTAAATAGTTTAAAAAAAATGTGTACTTAAGTATGTTTTTAGTGCTGTATCAGTACTTTTACTGCACTATTTTCTTTCAGCCTGCTGTCACTACTTTATTTTTTCTCGTCTTCAAAGGTTGGTTAAGTAGAATAATCAGTCCTGTGATTTCTGTCCAATCAAATCGTAAAACAATGAATTGCAAATTAATCAAATTACTGTAAACCAAATAATTTTAATCAGGAATTATACTTGACTCAGCAGTTTTAAAAATATGTACTGTTACGCCCCGTGTGGTTCGGAGGGTGAAAAGGGTTAAACATAATTATGCCAACCCAATATCTTTTAAATTCCCCTGAGCTGGCAAACGGGGCTTGGCAAAAAGTGGTATGCTTTATTTACAATAATAAAAATCAGAAAGAAAAAAATAAGAATATTTAATCACCCAACGAATATTTACAAATGCGTACAATAAATGCAAACGAAACAAATAAGCAAGTTGAAACAAACCTTACAGAGGAAAGGAAATGAAGCAGTGCCAAATCAAAGAAAATTAAACACACTTTTTTTTTTTTTTTCCTTTTTTTTATTAGAATATGCAAAAAGGTACACAAATTGGGATCATACAAAAACAGAGAAAATAAAACAAAAACAACAACGAAAAACAAAAACAACAACAACAATACAGTCAAGTACTGGCAGGTGTGTGTGTGTGTGTGTGGGTGGGTGGGTGGGTGTGTGTGTGTGTGTGTGTGTGTGTGTGTGTGTGTGTGTGTGTGTGTGTGTGTGTGTGTGTGTGTGTGTGCATGTAAAGGTCACTTGGTCAGGTTTGAGTACATACATAAGGGACAATAACAGTCAATAAATGAAGCAAGTTTCATAGATATAAATAAACAAATAGAAAGAAACCAGTCAGTGGTAGAGAGTGACAATGCTAATAATGTATGATAGTAATGATGACAGAAAATAGAAAGGACAACAGTAATAACTGACAATAATAATAATAAATTACAAGTACTACACCAACTGCTACTACAGAAAGTTACTAATATCACAACTACTATTGCTGTTGCTACTACAGCCATAACAACAACTACTACTACTACGTCTACTACTACAACATCTGTTACCACTGATACTACTACAACAACGTCGCCTACTACTACTGATACTACTACAAAAATCACTACTACTACAACATCTACATCAACAACATCCTCTACTTCTGATACTACTACACAGACTACTACCACCACTACTACTACTACTACACCAACACCTTTACTACTTCTGGTACCACTATACCAACGACATCTACTACTACAAAAAAAATAAATAAATAATAATAATAATAATAATAAACAAATAAATAAAATAACTACTACAACTACTACTTCAACAATCCCAACTACAAATACAATCGTTACTACTACAATGACTACCACTTCAACTACTACTACTACTACTACAATAACAACAACTACAGCAACCTGAATAATGTCAATGGTTTGTAATAATGATAATGAGGAGATAAAGAGAGAACAAGTCAGAATAATAATGATAATAATGGTAACAAAAGTAAAACCAATAATGATAATAGGGAGTAGGTGAGGGGAGGTTGGGAAATCAGGAAGAGGACAAAAATTTATAATAATTAATATAATAATAATAATAATAAGTAGAAGAGAAGGAAATAGGAGGGGGGAAAAAAAACACTAACTAAACCCTCCCCACCTCTAAATAACTCAAGAGAAAGCTGAAAATAGGAGAAAAAAAAAACGTCTTAGGAAAAAACTTAAGTATGTTTACTTCGTTTGCATTTATTGTACGCATTTGTAAATATACTTTGGGTGATTAATTATTTTTTTATCATCGTAAATAAAGCGTACCACTTTTTGCCAAGCCCCGTTTGCCAGCTCAGGGGAATTTAAAAGATATTGGGTTGGCATAATTATGTTTAACCCTTTTCAATTCATCCTCCTGAGCCACAGGGGGCGTAACAGTACATATTTTTAAAACTGCTTAGTAAAGTACAATTCCTGATTAAATTATTTGGTTACAGTAATTTGATTAATTTGCAATTGATTGTTTTACGATTTGATAAAACAGAAATCACAGGACTGATTACTCTACTTAACTAATCTTTGAAGAAAACATACATAATACACTATTTTATTTCAACCTGTCACTATTTTTTCTTGTCTATGAGGATTGGTTAAGTAGAATGATCAGAATACTTGCAATGACCCTGAGAAGACACACTCCTGCTGTATGTATGATGAGTAAAATCGCCAAATGCCCTTAAACAACAACTAAATGTGCTATAGAAAGCTACGTTTTCAAATACATGCACAATTTGCTATCAGATAATTTGACTCTATTTGCACTTTGTTTTTGGAAGTTAATGAGACTTTTACTTGAGTATGATTTTGCTGTACTCTTTGCTTGTAACTCATTTCATTTCAGTGTGTATGCGTTGCATGAATTCATCCAATTATTAGTCTGCAGTCTTAGAATGAAGCCACTGACCCATAACTGTCTCATCCACAAAGCACGATGTGCTGAGGTTAGAAATGATGGTAATATAGTGTGAGCGTTCTCGCGCTACATGTCCAAATGATAATTCACAACACATTTAAATGCAAACACTGTTATGCTGGAATTACCCTGATGAGGTGTCTGCACTGAAAAAAAGATGATCATTGGATTTACTGCATTTTATTTTTAAGATAACTGATTGCAAACAGTTTAATTTAATTTAATGGGCTGAATTTAAACTAAGTTGAACATTACTAAATTAATTTTTTTTAATTTAGCCTATATTAATTGTTTGCAACCATTTACCTTAAAAAAAAAATTGTAAATCCAATGAATCAATCTTTTTAGTGTGCATATTTGATCAACTAATAAATCCTAATATTCTCCAACCTCAAAAACACACTGAAAGCAACACATACCTTGTGTAAGGATGTTTCTGCATTCTGGACGCAGTGGAGTATCATCAGTCTTATACAGCGCCTTTGAAAGGATCTCAACTAAACACTCGGTAAGCTATAAAGGAAGGAATGTACTTTTATTAAAGCGATTAGAAAAATAAATACTTTGTTTTGTTTTTCATAGACAGAAGATACAGCATACCAGCTCCTCTCTTCGGCTGTCCTGCTCAACTGGTATGGACCCTCCATCTGACAGAGTAAAAGCTTTTTTTTACAGTAATCCTCATATCAGTATCATCAATTAGCTTTCACTTATACAAAAACAACCTAAAGAGGAGATATCCGTCGTGATCTACTACTATAGTCCTGCAGTGAAAGTGTCGTGCTGCTGACCGTGGTGCTGAAGTGATTTATCCAGTGATTCTCTATGTGGAGTATCAGAGTATTTGACTTACCCGCAGCGATGAAAGCGAGCACGCAGAGAATACCCGCAAACTTCATGATGCACTCAGATGTTTTCTCCTGTCTTTGTTATCCGGATCGGATCTTTTGTCGTCTTTTTTCGGTCTGGGTGAGCAGAGAGAAGCTCGTCTGCGGCTCGGAGCGCGCGCTGCGTCTGTTTTGAGCGCGCGGGACACGCGGGTCTGCCCTCGTCAGTTCATGCGCTGCTTACGTCACGCCTAATGTGATTTCTAAATAGGACTACCACACACACACGTAAATTAAATCTTACAATACTTTGCCTATGTTTAGTATGGAAGTTACGTCGATGCGTTTGTTTGTATATTTGCATGCACAATTTCTCATTCATCTCTCTTCAGTCTGTAAGTTTGAAATGTTGAGAAATGTAACTCAGTAGAGGAGGTTGTCACGTGGATTTGTTTTCGTAGCTGGATTTTTATATGTAAAGCACCCTTTATAAATAAGTACACCGCTTACAGATCTTTCTATAGGATGCTATAGAACAGGGGTGCTCAATCTTTTTAGAAGGCCAAAAAACCAAATATCATGGAGAGCTGTGGGCCGAAGGTAAATATACCAAAATATATTACATTAAAATTCCAATAGGTAAATTCCTAATTTATTTCATAATATTTAAAAATAAACCTTTAAAAAGGCCTTTAAGTCGGCGCCAATAGCCTATAGTGGTTAGTGCATCGACACATAGCACCCAGGTGCTCGCGGCGACCCGAGTTCGATTCCCGGTTCGAGGTCCTTTGCCGATCCCTCCCCTATCTCTGCTCCCCACACTTTCCCGTCTGTCAATCTTCACTGTCCTGTCCATTAAAGGTGAAAAACCCTAAAAAATAATTATAAAAAAAAAAAGGCCTTTAAATCGTATTAACTAATGCAGTATAATTTTTTAAATGATAAATTATTACAATAAAAAGAAACAATTACATTTATAACAGTCAATGCTGAATACACTAGTCACGCAGAATCTGCCTTTGCCTTCATTTGCACACTGATGTCTCTGCATTGTCTTCTATCAGTCGGGTGACAGTATGTACTTTTAAGAAAAGCTCTGATTCATTTAAAACTATTCATTTCAGTCAGTTTTTCATAGCTTAGCAATAAAACAAACAAACAAAATGTTACATTAATTTAGAAATGACAGTCTCTAAAACCATCCCCATCATTCTTCCTCTCTTCTCAGATGGGATGGTGGGCCTAATCAAAGGTTAAAATGGGCCAGCTTTGGCCCACGGGCCCTAGTTTGGGCATCTCTGCTATAGAATAACATATTTATATACAGTTGAAATCAGAATTATTAAACCATTTGAATTATTTTTTTTTATATATTTTCCAAATGTTTAACAGAGCAAAGAAATTTTCACAGTATGTCTGATAATATTTTTTCTTCTGGAGAAAGTCTTATTTGTTTTATTTCGGCTAGAATAAAAGCATCAGTTTTTAATTTTTTAAAAACTATTTTAAGGTCAAAAAACCTTTTAAGCTATTTTTTTTTTTTTTTTTGTAGTCTACAGAACAAATCATCGTTATACAATAACTTGCCTAATTACCCTAACCTGCCTAGTTAACCTAATTTACCTAGTTAAGCCTTTAAATGTCACTTTAAGCTGTATAAAAGTGTCTTGAAAAATATCTAGTCAAATATTATTTACTGTCATCATGGTAAAGATAAAATAAATCAGTTACTAGAAATGAGTTATTAAAACTATTATGTTTAGAAATGTTTTAAATATCTTCTCTCCGTTAAACATAAATTTGGGGGGAGGGGTGGGGGGATTAGTATATACATTAATTGAGTCAGTACCAAAGACAAAACTGGAGCGAATCTAACAAAATAGCCTAACCTATAAAATTTGAATAAAGAGGAAAAATCAAGGGAACCATTTAAAAATATATGAAATTTAGTGAAAATTTTGTAGTTTTTTTTTTTTTTTTTTTTTTTTTTTGAGTTTAAGTGAAGTTTTGTAAATTAATTTTAAGAGGAGCACGTGATAGGATTAAGCACAGCTGGATTCTCATCCGTAATCAGTAATAATTCAATCAAGTTCTCTCCCGGGACAGCATGCCAAACCTGTCATTAACGCCAAGCATAGACCTATCTAACTGTGAACTCTTGAAATTGATTACATTTGCATTCCTAAAAATGTTAGATGACCACACTTTTTACGTATTTTAATGAATATTAATGTTTAATAAAACTGTTTGGTTTGAATGCACGAAAATATATTGTTTAAATTCACTGAGAAATTAATTTTACTCATTTATGCTGTGCACAGTATTATCAACTCCTATATCTTAGAGAGCAAAATATATCAGTTTCCTAAAATGTGAAGCAGGAAAAATAAAGTATTTTTGTAATAATGACAAGCAACTGAAAACTCCAATAATACAGGATCAAATCTGTCATATTTGAAATGATTTACAGTTGAAAATATTCAATCTATATGAAAGAAATTATTCATCATTCATTTATTTTCAGTTTAGTCCCTTTATTAATCAGGGGTCGCCATAGCGGAATGAACCGCCAACTTACCCAGCATATGTTTTACGCAGCCAATGTCCTCAACCCAGCACTAGGAAACACCCATATACACTCATTCACACACATACACTGCGGAAAATTTAGCCTCTTCAATTCACCTATAGCGCATGTGTTTAGACTGTGGGGGAAACCAGAGCACCTGGAGGAAACCCACATGAACACGGGGAGAACATGCAAACTCCACACAGAAATGCCAACTGATCCAGCCGGGAATCAAACCAACAACCTTCTTGCTGTAAGGTGACCGTGCTAACCACTGAGCCACATTGTCTCCCTATCTGAATAATGCAGATTTTTAATTATCATTCATAATTGATTAAATAATAATCTCTCGTTTGCCAGTAGAGAGTGTGTTGTGAAGTTTACAGACGCCGCTTCATTCATGGGTGTGTGATTTGTGAATCCTCAAAGTAATTTCTGCCCGGTGTGCTCAGAGTTTTTGCGGACGGATTGCACCTGGGATGTTGTAGTTGACATGAACACGAGGCGCTTGGAGTTAAGCACGGCAGCAGAATGATGAAAGACCAGCTCTGATTTATGGATTTTTGGTGGATTCATCATCCACACAAGCAGGATAAGGAACAGGCCACAATTTAGCTTGTCAAATGCAGGCGGAAGAGCCTGTGGCCATGTTTTCGGCTCGCCTTTTCATTTCCCTGTGAGACAGTTTGTCTTGAAAATGAATGTTGTGGCGCTAATATGAATACCGGAAAAGGTATCAATGCAGTGAAAGCTTTCTGAGTGTGAAAGAAGGACATGTATCCCTTAAAAATGCACCTTCTTTGGCATTTGATTCAAAATAATAACTAAATAAACAGTAAAAGTGCTGTAAAATTGGACTTTAGAGCCAGCAATGATTGAAATTACATGTTTAAATTGTTTGTTAAAATTTGAAAAATATATTTGTACTTTAAAAGTTATGTTACATGATTTTTGGGCTTTTATTTGTTAGTATTAACTGGTAATATTCACTTTATAATCAATCGTGTAACGAAAAAGTGCGTGTTAGTACGTTTTTAATTGAGTTATTTGACCAAGTATTAGATGAATTCAAACACAAAGTGTGGGTTAAATGTAATGTAATGCTTTCAAATACATAAGTGCACATTATTTGTAACTTGTCAAACGTAATTATATTAAATTAGTTGAATTTGAGCATGTAAACCCATTTAAAGTCAGCATTAAAGGTAAATGTACAATGTTTGTTTTGCTAAAGCACATTGTTAGGCTTAAGGTGAACCATTAATTTGAAAATTTACCATTTACTTTCACTCTGGAATGGCAATGGAATGAGACGTTTAGCCACGCCCCTCCAACAGGAGGAGGAGGAATGCAAATTAAACCCCGCCCCTACTCGATATTCCAGTTCGGTTGGAAATTCATCATCATACTAAACGGCATGTGGTCTTTAGTTATAAAAAATATTCTTACAGTTTAGATTAATAAATACAGTTAGTATAAGTATTATTAGTTGGTAGAACTATTTATTGTACACTAAACGCATTCAAAATATCTTTAAAATGCAATTTGGGACAACTCAAGTTGACATTTAAAATCACTTGTTTCACGTGCTTTAGTATATTGTGAACATAAGTGTACTTTCTAAATGTATTACGAAGACAAAAAACAAACAATGTACATATGTAAAATTGAGATACATATTGCATTTTTGTATTGTTAAAACAGTAGTCAGTCTTGTCTAAGTGCACTTAAGTGTATTTTAAGGTCAGAAATGGTATATTAGGCTATTTGAAAGTTCGATTATTGTTTGGCAGTGTTTGTACAAAATATTTTTCATAGTTTAGTCATTTACTGGCAGTGTTTATCATCTCAAATTACAACCCCAAATCAGGGACAGTATGAAAAACTCAAATAAAAAGAAAGTGATTTTTAAATTTGCTTTGACTTGTATTTCATTGCAGACAACACAGCAAACATTATTTAATGTGTTCCTCGTGATTTTTATTGTTTTTTTTTTTCCAACATTGGTTCTTGCAACACATTTCATAACAACTTGCAACAGTAATGCGTTTACCACAATACATTGTTGCCATTCCTTTTCACAACACTTAAAAGATGTTTAGAGACTGAAGACACCAAGTGATGAACTGTTTCAGGTGTAATTTTCTCCTATTCTTCCTGCAAACAAATCGTAAAGTGGGCAATAGTACGGGGTCTTCAATGTCGCATTTTGTGCTTCAAAATATACCACACATTCTGTATTGGAGACAGGTCAGGACTGCAGGCAGGCCAGTCAAATATGTACCTGTACTTTTTTAATGGTGCCATCACAGAAGTGCAAGTTACCTTTGCCAATGGCACCGACACAACCCTATACCATCACTACCCTGGCTTTTGGACTTGTTGCTGGAAACACTCTCGATGATCCTTTTTTGTCTTTGATTCAGAGCACACGGCGTCCATTTTCTCCCAAAAAATACCTGAAATACTGATTCATCTGGCCACAGTACATGTTTCCACTGTGTGATGGTCCATCCCAGATGCAGAGAAGCCCAGAGAAGTCGATGGCGATTTTGGACACTGTTAACATAGGGCTGCCTTTTAGGCACAGTACAGTTTTCACTGGCATTTGTGGATATAACTATTGTGGTAATTGTGGTTTCAAATCACATCATTATTTAACAAAATTGCCTGATTATTAGCACTAAATTACGCACCTGTCCCAACTTTTTTTTTTAAAATGTGAACCAAAATTGGAATGTGTTTTATATTGAAAAAAATACAACAATGTATATCATTAACACATTAAATAATGTTTGTTGTATTACCACCTCCCCCTTCAATAAAAAGAAGATAATTTGAAGTATGCTGGAAAGACGATGGAAGTCAATGGTTACAGGTTTCCAGCATTTTTAGAGGTTTAAGAAGAAAGATAAATGATGTTTACTTGATTATGCCAGTAAATAATGACAATTTTTAAATTCCCATTCCTTGTTTGTGTCTAAAGTAAGTTGACTTTTTATATAGTGTATAGATATGTAACATTTAAGCCAAACACTTCAAATAAATAAGCAAACAAGTCTTAAGGTGGGCAACAGTACAGGGTCTTTGTTGTCGCATTTTGCACTTCAAAATGTACAAGACATTCTGTAATGGAGACAGGTCAGGACTGCAGTCAGGCCAGTCAAGTATGTGTACCTATACTTTATTGATGGTGCATCACAGAAGTGCAAGTTACCTTTGCCAAGGGCACTGACACAACCCTATACCATCACTACCCTGGCTTTTGCTGGAAACACTCTTGATGCTCTTATTTTTCTTTGGTCCAGAGCACACTGCATCCATTTTCTCCCCCCAAAAAACCTGAAATACTGATTCATCTGACCACAGTACATGTTTCCACTGTGTGATGGTCCATCCCAGATGTCTCCGAGCCCAGAGAAGTCGACGGCGCTTCTGGACACTGTTAACATAGGGCTTCCTTTTGCCACAGTACAGTTTTCACTGGCATTTGTGGATATAACTATTGTGGTAATTGTGGTTTCAAATCACATCATTATTTAACAAAATTGCCTGATTATTAGCACTAAATTACGCACCTGTCCCAACTTTTTTTTTTAAAATGTGAACCAAAATAGGAATACGTGTTTATATTGAAAAAAATACAACAATGTAAATCATTAACACATTAAATAATGTTTGTTGTATTACCACCTCCCCCTCCAATAAAAAGAAGATAATTTGAAGTATGCTGGAAAGACGATGGAAGTCGATGGTTACAGGTTTCCAGCAATTTTAGAGGTTTAAGAAGAAAGATAAATGATGTTTACTTGATTATGCCAGTAAATAATGACAATTTTAAAATTCCCTTTCCTTGTTTGTCTAAATAAGTTGACTTTTTTTCTATAGTGAATAGATATTTAACGTTTAAGCCAAACACTTCAAATAAATAAGCAAACAAGTCTTATGGTGGGCAACAGTACAGGGTCTTTGTTGTCGCATTTTGCACTTCAAAATGTACCAGACATTCTGTAATGGAGACAGGTCAGGACTGCAGGCAGGCCAGTCAAGTATGTGTACCTGTACTTTTTTGATAGTGCCATCACAGAAGTGCAAGTTACCTTTGCCAAGGGCACTGACACAACCCCATACCATCACTACCCTGGCTATTGCTTGCTGGAAACACTCTTGATGATCCTTTTTTTTTCTTCGGTCCAGAGCACACGGCGTCCATTTTCTCCCAAAAAATACCTGAAATACTGACCACAGTGTTTCATGTTTCCACTGTCGACGGCGCTTCTGGACACTGTTAACATAGGGCTTCCTTTTGGCACAGAACAGTTTTCACTGGCATTTGTGGATATAACTATTGTGGTATTTGTGGTTGCAAATCACATCATTATTTAACAATATTGCCTGATTATTAGCTGTAAATTACGCACCTGTCCCAACTTTTTTTATTTTAAATGTGAACCAAAATCGGAATACGTGTTTATATTGAAAAAAATACAACAATGTATATCATTAACACATTAAATAATGTTTGTTGTATTACCACCTCCACCTCCAATAAAAAGAAGATAATTTGAAGTATGCTGGAAAGACGATGGAAGTCAATGGTTACAGGTTTCCAGCTATTTTAGAGGTTTAAGAATAGATATAAATGACGTTTACTTGATTATGCCAGTAAATAATGACAGAATTAAAAAATTTCTATACCTTGTTTGTGTCTAAAGTAAAATGACTTTTTATTATATAATAGAATAGATATTTAACGTTTAAGCCAAACGTTCTAAATAAGCAAGAAGTGTCGTATAGTATTTCTTAATGAACACTAAATGTCTTTTTTGCACTTGACATATGAGATTTCTGACTAAGCTATGCTCCTGTCAAACTGACAATGAAAAAAAAAAAAACTGATAAATGTCTTTTAATTAAAGACTACATAACGAGTCTCATGAATAAATAAGTGATAATTGCAGAGCGCTGTCTGGCTCTCATCCCTATACACTAATGGATTTCAACACGCTCTATTGTTTTATGCTGGAAACTGAAACATAAACCCGTAATATCTGTTGCATCCCAGTATTTATCATTTTTATAGTCACCTCTCTCCCTCCTCTGGGAAATCGGGACTGCTGGAACGTTTAGGATAATATCCCACGACCGTATATCCATCACACTTGTTTTCAGCTGTGATCTAAAGCCCAAATCCCTGTTCATTATTTATTCAGTCAAAAAAAGAGCTATCGGAGTCATTGCTGCACATATGTGGACACGATAAACAGCGAGGATGAGATGCAAATTTAGTACGTAGGAGCTGCAGATTTAGTAATTGTGCTGAGAGCATCAGTCCCTAGAATAATATCTGGTTTGTTTGGCTTTAATCAAAGTTATTTGCATACAGAAACAAAAGGCAGTGGCCGGCAGTGGGGGCACGAGTATGGCAAGCCTTTCTAACATTTATCTACAGTATAATCTACCTGACAAAAGTCTTGTCGTCAATCCCAGTTGTAAGATGCATAGTACATAGTAACTTGACTTCTAGTTGATCATTTAGAAAAGTGGCAGAAGGTCGATTTTTATTTTTTTTTCAGATGAATCATCTGCTTAACTGCATCCCAATTATCACAAATACTGCAGAAGACCTATTGGAACCCGCATGGACCCAAGATTCTCACAGAAATCAGTCAAGTTTGGTGAAGGAAAAATCTTGTTTTGCGGTTACATTCAGTATGGGGGCGTGCGAGATCTGCAGAGTGGATGGCAACATCAACAGCCTGAGGTATCAAGACATTTGTGCTGCCCATTACATTACAAACCACAGGAGAGGGCAAATTCTTCAGCAGGATAGCGCTCCTTCTCATACTTCAGCCTCCACATCAAAGTTTCTGAAAGCAAAGAAGGTCAAGGTGCTTCAGGATTGGCCAGCCCAGTCACCAGACATGAACATTATTGAGCATGTTTGGGGGTAAGATGGAGGAGGCATTGAAGATGAATCCAAAGAATCTTGATGAACTCTGGGAGTCCTGCAAGAACGCTTTCTTTGCCTTTCCAGATTATGCACAATGTAAATTCTTTTTCCATTGCATATATACATTTATATTCCATACTGTACATTATTTCTGTTAACTGACAAGACTTTTGTCTAAGCAAAGTCAGACCTTACTGTCCTGATTAAATAATTAAAAATCAAGGCATGATCATATTTTATTTTGGTAAAGTAAGCATAATCTAGAGGCCTTTGCCTTCCATATAAGCCACTTCTGATACCAAATGATCAATACTAGGAGACTAGCTATACTAGGAGAGTGGGGACAGTTCCGACATGTTGCAGTTGCAACAGGACTTACTCCTTGCTTGTGAGTGATGATATTCATACTACATATTCTCAGTTAGACCTTCATTTAATCTAAAAGTAGTCTAAAAGTAGTCAGCCAAATGTGACTATTCCTTTAGTATAAAACTCATTTTAAGGTTAAAAAAAAAAAAATAAAATTTTTTTTACTGTTCAGAAAATTTTACATACTCTCTAATCTGTTTTGTGAAACATTATTCGTTCATATAATTTAAATAACTTATTTTTTAGTTTCAACTAGGTATAGCTATCAAGCATTAAAGCTTTTGTATCTAGTGTTGGGCATGTTCCTTTAAAATAGTAATTATAGTTACTAGGGATGCAACAATACAGTTAGCTCACGGTTCAATACATACCTCGGTTTTTTTAACACTGTTTTCGGTTCAGTTCTGATGATATACCACATAAGTGTTTTTTTTTTTTTTTTTTTATTTATTGTTTTTCTATGCTTAGGCAATAGGAACAGTAAGAAAGAGAAAAAAATAAAAACGATTTATTGCAATACTCCTTTATTTTACTCCAAAGCCAAGAAAGGTACACTAGTTCCTAGTGTATTGTATAATAAAAAAATTAACACTGAAATTCACAGCTGCGGGTAGCCTATGTACAAACTGGGCAAGACATAAATTCCTACATTTTAAAAATAAACATGCATGTGAAGTTAATGAACATAAATTGACCATTTCAAATAAACACATTTGTACTTCAGTAAATATAAATAAACCATCTTAATTAAACTTAACACTGCCTTTGTTATTTTTATGTGTCTTTCGGAACCAGTTGGATATGTTTGCTGGAAGGATTCAGTGAGGGATTGTTGTTTTATGGAGGTCTTCATTACCTTCTCTGCTATTCTGCCTTCAGACAGTGATATTGCTGGGTAATGGCGCCGCAGATGTGCAGTCATGTTGGAAGTGTTTCCGTTCGATTAGTCTATACGTGTAACTGAAATGTCCCAACACCGCGGATTTGAAAGACACCGGCGCTTCCTATTGCTCCCTCACTTCACTGCCGCTCGCCATGTTAAAGTGTGGAATGATGGTGGAGCGCCCCCTAACTTTAGAGCATAGTGATTGAATATTTACTCGCGGGGAGGAGTTTCCTCATCTCAGCTCGTAGACTTACAGGCACACACAAACAGTCTATTCGGAGAGAAATAAAACGCACATTAATTATTTAAACGTAAAACCGGAAACGCCGCAATGCACAAGCACGTATTGAACCGTGGATGTCGTACCGAACGGTTCAATATTGTATTGAGAATTGTGGCATCTCTAATAGTTACTAGCTACTTCTCACAAATAGTGAGTTAGTAACTAAGTTACATAAATATAAAAGTAACATTACCAGGGAAAGTTACTATTGCATTACTTAAAAACTAATGTCAAATGACTGTAAAATAAATTTAAAACATTGTACACAAACACCTACCCCAGAGAAAGAGAGGTAATATGGCTGAGAGAGACGCTGCTCGCATGAAAACTGCTTCAGTGTTCTCAATTATAGTAATGCGCATTTTATTGTCAATAATGGCAACAGCGTTGTATCGGGGGAAACAGTAACTCATTTGATTACTCGTTACTGAAAAAAGTATCGCTGTTAGTAACGCCATTTATTTATAGTGGCTTTATTTTAGTCACGATCTCCAGCGATCGAATACTTGTAGATCGCTGGAGAACTACAGATCTGTCACTGAACCAGACTACAAATAACAACATGCACCTCTTGCACACCAGTTCCTTATTCCCTCTGATTACACACAAACACAGGTGATGCTCATTCTCAATGAGTACATGGACTATACATACACAATTTCAATGCGTTTACCTGTTTTGCCTGTCTGTGTATTGATCCCTGGAGTTTACCCTGTTTACCCTGTTTGCGACCGTTCTACGCCTGCCCTGACCATCGCTTGTTATCTGGATTATGTTTTGAATTTTCTCTGTTATGACAGATTGTGCTGACAATCGAGATAGTTCCAAATGCAGCTTTAATATTAAATGGGATTGTCGTACAGGCAAGGGTAAACAGGAGCACCAAGAACAACAGAGAAATTCCGAAACGTAATCCAGATAACAAGCGATGGTCAGGGCAGGCAGAGAACGGTTGAATACGGGGTAAACAGACCAGGGATCAATACACAGACAGGCAAACACAGGTGAATGCTTCGAAATGCACATAAACCGTAACAAGACTCAGCAAAAGAGTGTATGAAACCGGGGTGTATATATCGTCCATGTAATCATTAAGAATGACCATCACTTGTGTGTGTAACCAGAGGGAATAGGTAAAGTCTAGATCGGATAAGCGACCAGCCGGAAGTGCGATATGCACATGAATATAGCAGCATTTTTTTATGACACTGCATAACAATAATTAATATTTTTACAGTACTGTGACAGTTGGGTTTAGGGTTGGGGTGGGGGTTAATTTATTGGGGAATTTAATAGATAATCATAAATAATACTTGGTACAACCACTATTTTTACCTTACTGTGGCTGTTGGGGTTAGGGTTGGGGTAGACGGTAATAAAATACAGTAAATGGGAATTTAATATATCATATAAATAATTCTCGTTAACTTCCGGCCGCAACCATATCCGATCTAGCAACAACCGAGGGATTAAGGAACTGGTGTGCATGAGGTGCATGATGGTATTTGTAGTCCGCTTCACTGACAGATCCACAAGTATTATATCGCTGGTGATCATGACAGTTCCCATCACTGCTAATGTCTAACAAATAAGCAGTACCTAATGAATAAGTACTACTACCTTTTAACTATCTAATGAATAAACACTTGTATCTAATAAATAGTTCATAGATTTTAACAAATCACTAAAGTAATTACTAGTCAGAAACTAATTGGTCATATAAAAATAAAAAAAAAACAATGGCCACTAGTGTATGAACATATTTACCAGTCACAATTGGAAGACATAGTAGTCAAAATTAAACTGCTGACATCTCAATGACAGATCCTCATGTAAATCAATAGCAAATGAAATACCTTTGTTACAAAAGAATATAGTAGAATATTTACTAGTCACTGATAAAGTGAGTATTAGTATCTAATGCTTAAGCTTTAGTATTTATTTAATAGGCAATTATATCAAATGAGGGCAGCACTGTCCCGGCTTCGAGTTCCCATTTCTGTGTGGAGTTTGCATGTTCTCCCCATGTTTGCATGGGTTTCCTCTGTGTGCTCCCCCACAGTCCAAAGACATGCGCTATAGGTGAATTGAATAAACTAAATTGGCCGTATTGTGTGAGTGTGTGAGTGAAAGAGTGTGTATGAATGTTTCCCAGTACTGGGTTGTGGCTGGAAGGGCACCTATGCTGGAATAGTTGGCAGTTCATTCTGCTGTGGCGACCTCTGAAATAGAGACTAAGCTGAAGGAAAATGAAATAATATCAAATGAACAAGCCTATCTAAGGATAATACCTAGAGAACCAGGTAATGAATGAGTACTCAGTGTTAACTTAAAATTAAGTACTAAAAAAAGTACTAGTAGCTTGAAAAATTATACACTTTTTTTTTTTTTTTTTTTTTTTTATAGATTAAATGTCTACACAGCTTGCCATACACATGAAGACTCTGCACTTTAGAAGGTTTGTGTGTTTGATCTTTATGGAGGAACAAAAGCCTTCTTTGGACCCACAGCATCATAAAAGCAGATATGTTGCTGCTGAATTGAAATGATGTGGGCTGTGAGGATGAGCGCCTTTATTGGGAATCTATTATGTGACAGCTTCTCCATCTAACTCCGAAATGCTTGGTCAGCATACCAGCAGCATATGTCATGTTTATATGACACAGAAAGTCTATAAACCTGCTGGCAGAGAAATAGATCCTGTTTGATGTGTTATCCACTGTTTCATTTGAGAAAAAAAATATATTTTTCCATGTTGAAAAAGAATAAAAATAGTGTACTTGCATGGGTAAAAACACTGATTTACACTTACTGGCCACTTTATTAGGTACACCTTACTAGTACCGGGTTGGACCCCCTTTTGCCTTCTGAACTGCCTTAATCCCTCATGGCATAGATTCAACGAGGTACTGGAAATATTCCTCAGAGATTTTGGTTCTTATTGACATGATGGCATCACGCAGTTGCTGCAGATTTGTCGGCTGCACATCCATGATGTAAATCTCCCGTTCCACCACATCCCAAAGGTGCTCTATTGGTTTGAGCTCTGGTGACTGTGGAGGCCATTTGAGTACAGTAAACTCATTGTCATGTTCAAGAAACCAGTCTGAGATGATTTGTGCTTTATGACATGGTACGTTATTCTGCTGGAAGTAGCCATCAGAATATGGGGTACATGGTCATAAAGTAATGGACATGGTCAGCAACAATACTCAGGTAGGCATTGACACGATGCTCAATTGGTACTAATGGGCCCAAAGTGTGCTAAGAAAATATCCTCCACACCATTACACTACCACCACTAGCCTGAACCATTGATACAAGGCAGGATGGATCCATGCTTTCATGTTGTTGATGCCAAATTCTGACTATCCGAATGTCGCAGCAGAAATCGAGACTCATCAGACCAGGCAACTGTTTTCCAATCTTCTACTGTCCAATTTTATTGACCCTGTGTGAATTGTAGCCTCAGTTTCTTTTTCTTAGCTGACAGAAGTGGCACCCGGTGTGGTCTTCTGCTGCTGTAGCCCATCTGCCTCAAGGTTGTATGTGTTGTGTGTTCAGAGATGCTCTTCTGCATACTTCAGTTGTAACGAGTGTTTATTTGAGTTACTGTTGCCTTTCTATTAGCTCCAACCTGTCTGGCCATTCTCCTCTGACCTCTGGCATCAACAAGGCATTTGCGCACACAGAACTGCCGCTCCCCAGATATTTTTTCTTTTTCAGACCATTCTCTGGAAACCATAGAGAGTGCGTGAAAATCTCAGTAGATCAGCAGTTTCTGAAATACTCTGACTCTGCACCAACAGCCATGCCACATTCAAAGTCACTTAAATCACTTTTCTGGTGCTCGATTTGAACTGCAGCAGATTGTCTTGACCATGTCTTCATGCCTAAATGCATTGAGTTGCTGTCATGTGATTGGCTGATTAGTGATTTGTGTAAAACGAGCAGTGGGACAGGTGTACCTAATAAAGTAGCCAGTGAGTGTATGTCAAATATTATAGAGATCTTGTTAATATAATAGTTCTGTTCTTTGAGGTAAATTTATTGCACCCTTGTATATTTTACACAGTGCCCATACCTGCCAACACTTCAGTTTTTTCCATATTTGATCTTTTATTTAGATATTTTTTAAATGTTTAGTCTTTAGTAAATCGATATTTTTCCATAGTCTTCCGCATTTCACACCCGTCTCCCCCCACCCTCCTGTTTTGTTATTTCTCCAGGGAAACTCACATACTTTGTATGGCCCAATCTAGTCCTTGTTTGTCAAGTTGCCAGATCTTGTATGAAGTTCATCACCTGACAAAATATTTAAATCTCGAAGCATTTTTTCCCTTTTACCTTGTCTTCATGGTTGTAAAGAGCCCTCCCTGTGTATGCAGCCATGGTAACAAAGCTACGTACGTTAGAGTGAGAGAATATCGTTCCTAGGTCAAGAAATATCCAATTTTATTTTCTGTCAGTCGTAGTACACAGTGTAACTACAGAAGAGTCGTTTAAATAGGAAAATTATCTAAACTCTTTGGTCATTTTTGATCAAGATCCTAATAGTCTAATTCAATGGTTTAAGCTAGTGCTTTCGCCAGAACTGGAGATTGGCTGAATGAGGTTAAAAAGGCTAAAACTCAAGTGCTCAAAACTCTTTAATCTGTAAAATGAGCCTTAAAAAAAGGTAGAGTGGTCACATTGATTATATTGATGGAATTTAGCCAATTTTCAGACACTGTAAATACAGTATATAGCACCTGCTGCATTAATTTATTGGGTAATTTAATAGATAAGCATAAATAATACTTAGTACAACTACTATTTTTACCTTACTGTGGCTGTTAGGGTTAGGGTTGGGGTAGACGTTAATAAAATACATTAAATGGAAAATTTTATTTATAATATAAATAATTCTCGTTAACTTCCGGCCGCAACCATATCCGATCTAGCAACAACTGAGGGAATAAGAAACTGGTGTGCATGAGGTGCATGATGGTATTTGTAGTCCGGTTCACTGACAGATCTGTAGTTCTCCACAAGTATTATATCGCTGGTGATCATGACAGTTCCCATCACTGCTAATGTCCAACAAATAAGCAGTACCTAATGAATAAGTACTACTACATTTTAACTATCTAATGAATAAACACTTGTATCTAATAAATAGTTCATAGATTTTAACAAATCTCTAAAGTAATTACTAGTCAGAAACTAATTGGTCATATAAAAATAAAAAACAATGGCCACTAGTGTATGAAAATATTTACCAGTCACAATTGGAAGACATAGTAGTCAAAATTAAACTGCTGACATCTCAATGACAGATCCTCATGTAAATCAATAGCAAATTAAATACCTTTGTTACAATAGAATATAGTAGAATATTTACTAGTCACTGATAAAGTGAGTATTAGTATCTAATGCTTAAGTTTTAGTATTTATTTAATAGGCATTAATATCAAATGATATTAATGAAAATAATCAAATATCAAAACTGTTTAATCCAACGCTATCTCACGGCAATTCGTAACTTTTTGATTTAGTGGCTAATTCGTATGAATTCGTACGATCTAATTCGTACACATTAGTACTATTTGCTTATCACCCAATGACGATTGGGGTTAGGGGTGGGGTTAGGTGCCACGCCTCCTTTTTAAAATCGTACATTTTCGTACGAATTCGTACGAATTAGCAATTAAACTGACAAAACGTAAAATACTTACGTTTCCTCGTGAGATCAGGCTGGTTTAATCTGTAAAATGAGCCTTAAAAAAGGTAGAGTGGTCACATTGAATTTATTGATGGAATTTAGCCAATTTTCAGACACTGTAAATATATAGCACCTGCTGCAGCCATAGTACGGCAACAAAGTTCCTTGATGGCGGAATGAGAGTATAGTTCCTATCCATATTGGCCTCGAAAATAGCAACTTTTATTTTCTGTCTTAGTGCACGATGTTAGTACAGGAGAATCAAGTTTAAATAACTCTGTTAATTTTTGAGCAAATCGCTAATGGTCTAATCCAATTTAATGATTTATGCTAAGCTAAGCTAAAAGTGTTCTTGATAGTTCTGGCAGAATGGGTACAAAAATGGCAAAACCCAACAATTGAACTCAAGTTGGGCTGAAGAATGAACCCTTTAAAAAAAAAAAAGAAAAGGAAAAAAGTGGAGTTCTCCTTTGTAAAAAGTGATGCTAACCCTATCAAGTGTGAAATGTTTATCATGAGTTAAAACAATTTTGTGTTTAAAAGTTGTCAGGGAACATTTTAGGTTAGGCAGGCATCATGTGTAATCATTCACTCCTGTCTTTTTGATGACTAGTCTACTTTTTGGACTATTATTAGATTTAGATATTAGATTTTCACAGACAGACCGAATTTATTCTTGTTTTATCCAATAAGTCGGTTTGGAGGCCTATTAGACATCTTGAAACAAACAGACAAAAAATGCTTGCTGGCTATAATGACAGCAGGGTTACAAGCAGAAAATAAATCCACAGTTAAAGTTCATTTCTTTTAATAAAGATTTATAACAAACTGCATTAAATAATCAGAATAGTAACCGTAACAGCCCTCAACAAAAGCAAAACCCTAAAAACTGAAGCATGCTAGACCATAACTCCTTAACTTTAATGTCACTTAGTCACAGAATTGTGATATCAAAAAATAAATATTTCACAAAGTGCATGCCCCCTTCAGGCTTTGTATATATTAGACACACAGATCATATTGCTGTGAGCTTTCAGTCTACATCAAACAAATCTCTTACATGCAGTCATAGGAAGATATTAGCTAAATCAAACAGTGACCGCGGGTCTTGTGAGCAACTTTAGGGAGTTTAGGTCTTTGGTAAAGGTGTGTATTTTACAGAAAATACAAGCATGAATCCTGTTGTTGGTACAAGCAGGTGTTCGGTGAAAGCGTTGCTCTTCTATTCATTCACAGATGAGAAGCTCCTGCTCTTTGTGTTGATTTGCTGCTGCATTGCCTCTCCTGTCCCTTTAAACACAAGTATAGCATTCTTTTTTACCATAGATCATGTCCTCTTTATAAATATCCCCTGCTAGGTCCATCATTTCAGTTAAACCCTCATACTCTTGTATAAATGCACTGGAAGGACATACAATATACTTAATATTTGTTTTGCAGGTTTTTTTAATCAGATGTTTCCCTAATAAATGTCATCAGGGCTTGACATTAACACCTGCCAACCAGCCAAATGTGGGTAGATTTTAGTTGTGGCAGGTTAGACAGACTCTCCCACTAGCCACTTTGGCTAGTAGGAAATTACTTTTTTAATTGTAGGGCAGAGCGGGCCACTAAGTAACACTTTTTGGTTTTGGTCAAATTATGAACAAAGTAATGGGGTTAGACAAACCATATTTTTTTACCAACAACAGACAAGCCTCTTCTGCAAATGGGCAC